>CM053611.1:79563269-79579576 GCA_028646535.1 Procyon lotor
GGTTCATCTCTCCCTCCAATTTTCCCCCATTCACCCTTCCTTTCCTTCTCCCAAAGTCCTCCATGTTTTTCCTTATGCTCCACATGTGAGACCATGAGATAATTGACTCTCTCTGCTTGATCTCTTCCAATCCCATCCATGTTGATACAAAAGTTGGGTATTCATCCTTTATGATGGAGGCATAATATTCCATTGTATATATGTACCATATCTTCTTTATCCATTCGTCTGTTGAAGGGCATCTTGGTTCTTTCCACAGTTCAATGACCTTATTGATAGTAAACTGTGTAGATGGCATAGTCTTAAGCTGGAGGGCTATAGCAACAAAGAAACACTATATGTGTTCCCATGGAACTCAGTGGAACTTAGTTTATATTTTGTTAGGGAAGGCACATAATTTAAAAATACATATATAATATGTGAAATACATGTTCAGTATATAATATAAATATAGAATGTATTGACAGGGTCATGGATTTATAGAAAAATTGAAGGTATTCAGAGAATAGAGTTTGAGATGATGACATTTTAAGAGAGACATTGAAACAAGTGTCTCCGAGGGAGTGATATTTGAGCAGAGATCTGAAAATGGCTGACAACCTATGGGAAGAGATTTCCAATTTGAGAAAATAAGGGTACATGAGTGTAAACATACTTGTTATTTTTAAGGAACATCAGTAAAGCCAGAGGAGTACATGGAGGGAAACTATGGCCTGGGACATACCATGAAGGCATGGAGTAGATCATGTTGGCCATATAAAAATTTATATTTTAATCTAAATTGAATGTAAATCCATTAGAACATTTTGAGCAGGAAAGTGACATGATCTGACTCATTTGTAAGTAAGGAATAAATTCTATCTGAATGTGGAAGTTTGCAGAGTTAAGTAACTTTGGAATATAGGTGCATGCTTTTGAGCTTACTAAGGTGCTACTGTTATCCTGATGAAATATTAATTCAGAATAATATTTAAATGCATTTAAATTCAAAATCACTTTCTATATGCTAGGAATACTCTCTAAGTGTTTTATTCTTCCTGTGAAATACATTTATTACAATCTATGCACAGTTTTAAAAGTAATGATAAAATGAACACAGGTAGTCTCTATCAGGTTTATGTTAAAGTCTTAATGACTTCTTTCAGAGGCCTTTTATATTTATTAAATACATCTCTAAGAATTTTTGTGTCTCATGTTGGTATAAGTGAAATTTAAAAAAAGTAATAATCACTATTGCCATGCTGGCACATGAAAATGATTTGTAAGATAACCTATTATCCAGAGATCTTGTTAAATTGTTTCATCAGTTCTATCATTTTTGTAGTTTCTTTAGAATTATCTATATGAAGAATCTTGTCATCTGAAAATGAAGTTTAATTTCTCACCTTCTAATCTTCATGCATTTTATTCTTTTTCATATCTTCTTGCAGTAGATATTCCCTACAGAAATGTTGTAATGGTAAGAGCAGACATTCTTTCCTATTATTCTGATCCTAGGGGGAATTTGTCTATGTTTACCACTAAGTAGGTTAGGAGTGTGCCCTATAGATGTTCTTTATTAGATGGAAAAAGTTCGCTTCTGTTATGGTTCTAAGAGTTTGCATCATGAATGAATATTTAATTGAATACATGTGTTTCTTCATTACATCAAGGTGATCTTAATGTAGGTCTCCTTTCATTGTCTTCTTAAATGTAAGTCAGATTTTCCTGGTTTTTGTAATTTTGAATTGTATTCTATATACTATGAATGCTGTTAGGAAGAATTTTTGTACAACATACGGGGTTCCCAACTAGTGTTTCTCTTTTTTTAGGGATTACATTCTGCTTCTGATTCTTCAGGACATTAAGACCGTGGGTTTTCTTTTAGTGTTTTATGCCCTACTCAAGGCATTGACTTCAGCCAGCCCTCAGGCTGAAAGCTGGAAAAATGTGTAACTATATCTGTGCCACTTCTTACTTTTGAATATTGATTTATCTTCGGAATCTGCCTGCCTTCAGATGTTTGTGTAGTTGTGTGTGTGCATTGTTTTTTTTCTTTTTTTTAGTTTGTATTTGCTATCTGTGACATCATTGAGTTCTACGGGAACTACTTAGCCAGAAAATAAGCAGAAGTCTTTACCGTCTTACTTCTAACCTATCTGAATTTTTCAATTACAAGAAAATTTTTTATAGACAGCTCTTCATCTTTGAAGGTCTGAAACTATTCATTTTCTTCAAAAAATGCTTGACAAATTTAGCAAGGTATTACATCTATGTGGGTTATTATTTCTTTTACTGTAATTTGAAAATATCACTAAAATTTCACCTGGCCTATCTCGATTTGCAGATAACATGATCCTATACATAGAAAATCCCAAAGGGGCACATGCATGGCTCAATCGGTTAAAGCCTCTGAGTCTTGATCTCAGCTGAGGTCTTGATCTCAGGGTTGTGAATTCAAGCCCAGCATGGAGCCTACTTGAAAAGAAAAAAAACAAAATCCCAAAGAATCTACAGACCAACAAAACCTAAAGCAAAACTATGAGAAAAAATAAATTCAGGAAATTGTAAGGATAGAAAATCAATATAAAAAATTGTTTTTATATACTAGCAATGATCAATAAAAACAGGAAGCTAAGACAGCAAGTCTATTTATAATGAACCCAAAATAACCCAAAACCCTCAAATGAATTCAATGAAAGGATAAACTTAATGCAAATATATATATATATATGTATATATATATATATATATATATACGTATATATATATATATATATATATATACACACACACATATACTGAAAACTGAAAAACAGTGCTGAAAGAAATTAAAGACTTAGGTGAAATGGAAAGACACTCTGTGTTCATGGTTTAGAAGTCAATATTATTGAGAAATCAAAACTACCCAGTGATCTATAGATTTCATACAATCCATACTAAAATTCCCAGTGGCCAGTTCTATGAATGTGGAAAGGTAGATCTTGAAATTCATATGGAATTGTGAGGAACCGAGATTTACCAAAATGATCCTGATAAAGAACAAAGTTGGTAGTCTCACAATTCTTGATTTCAAAATTTGCTACAAAGCTACTGTAATAAATACAGTATAATACTGGTAATGATAGACATTTAAACCAATGGAATAGAATTGGGAGTCCTGAAATAATCTCCATCTATAATCCTATGATGCTGGACAAGTTGACAAGGCCATATAATGAGGGAAGACTAATCTCTTCAATAAAAGATAATAGATGACTAGATATCGATAGGCAATAAAATGAAGTTGTACCCTTATTTCAAGACATATACAAAAATCAGATCAAAATAGATCAATGGCCTAAATGGAAGAGCTAGCAAGAGGAAATGAAGGGTGACTGCTGAATAGGTACAGAGTTTTCTTTGGGGTAATGAAATATCTTAAAACCAGATGGAGGTAGTGGTTGTACAGTGTAAATGAACTAAATGCCACTGAATTGTACATTTTACAAAGGTTAATTTTATGTTAGGTGAATTAACCTAAAAAATTACACTGTTACTATTTTTTACAGATAGACAAACCCCCAAGATTTATAACATGTTCTGTTGGAAAGGCTTGTGGGGAAACAGGTGCTCTCGCACACTGCTGATGGGAATGTAAAATAGCACAAACCCCATTGTTGGGAATTTGGTAATAGCTAGCAAAATTGCATGTGTATTAGCCCACTTCTAAGAATAGCTTTCATAGATGCAGTGGCAAAAAGACCAAATGATGTATGTGCAAGTAAATTCAGTGGAATTCGGGGCGCCTGGGTGGCTCAGTCGTTGAGCGTCTGCCTTCGGCCCAGGTCAGATCCCAGGGGCCTGGGATCGAGCCCCGCATCGGGCTCCCTGCTTGGCGGGGGGCCTGCTTCTCCCGCTACCATTCCCTCTGCTTGTGTTCCCTCTCTCGCTGTGTTTCTCTCTGTCAAATAGATGAAATCTTTAAAAAAAAAAAAAAAAAAAAAATTCAGTGGTATTCTTTGTAATAGCAAAAGAGTAGAAATAGGGTAAATGTCTATCAGCAGGGACTGAGGGAATAAGTCAGGTTTCATTCACACAATGGAGGGCTCTGTGTGTGTAAGAAGGACTGAGGAAGATCAATTCACTGCTGTGAAGAGATTGCTGGGGTGGGTTTTTCTATGGAAAAAAGCAAGGTGAATGTCCAGAATAGACAAACATATGGAGATAAATCTAAAGATATTAGAGTCTGCCTATGGCTGGGAGGAAAGGGCATGGGAGAGAGGAAGATCGGGAGTTTCTTATTCAGTAATAAAATTAAATGGTGATGAGTGTACAACTCTTAAAATACTAAAAAATCATTGAATTGTATTTTTACATGGGTGAACTTTATAGTATGTGGATTATATCTCAGTAAAGTTGTTACAGAAAAAGAGAAGTGATAGATTTGGCATGTGGTCGCAGAAATCTATCAGACTGCATATTTTCGGTCATTGAGCTACAGTAAATTAATAGTCCAGAGGCAGTGGTCCAGGTTAATGGGGATTTTCATAAAATATCATTTGGAGAGACCTCCAAAATGGGGGCAGGGGTGAGAAAGAAGTGATTTCCAGTCTAGGTTAAATTAATACAAAGTTCTGGGAAATAATTTTTGAGATAAAACAAGAGTGCTTCCTCATTTAGAAGGCCAAGAACCAAACTATTGGAAGCAAAGTGAAATGGGCCTAGAGAGTTATTTTGGAGCTTTTTCTTACCTGAAGAAAAAAAGTATTTCAAATTGGCTCATGAAGTGACAGAAAAGCAAATGGAAAAATGGCAGCCAAAAGTATAAATAAGGTGATCTGGTATCTAATCTTGCCAGGACTGGTTATAGGTGAATTATAAGAAAAGTCTAGAAGAATTCCACAGGAGAACATTAAAAATGGGATTAGGGAAGGAGTCTAGGAAAGAAATAGTTTCTTTGGCCAGCCTTTCTTTGTTTATGCATTTCTGAATCTTTCATGTTAACTGGAAATTCCTGTTGAATGGGTCATTGTACACTTTTCACAATCAGAGTGTTGGAGGAAAATGAGAAAACCAAGGAGAAAACCAATAGCACAGAAGGTGATGGTAAAAGAAGTAAGCAAGCTAAATTTGTGGAGGCTGCACGATGTCAGGTGACAAGATAAGTAGACAAAAAGTAGTTGATTATGAATTAGCCAACCAGAATAATTTTGCAGTGATTTAAAAGCAATTAAAGAGTCACATCATCATATTAAAATCACTTTAATATTCAACTTATCTGTCACCTGTCAAAACAAGTTTTTTTTAAAAAACTGATTTATATAAAATAATCCATAGTAAATTTAAGAACATTCAATCCTTGATTATATTTGTATAAGTGAAGGACACATGAATAAAATGAGTCTTACAGATAATTTGGTCTTTTTTTTTGTAGTAAACGCTGAAGATTGAGTCTTTGTGGGGTTATTGCTCTGATTAAAATTTATTTATGCACCTTAATATTTCAGAGACTGGGTAATAAGTATACAGAGAAATGGCTCACCTTTAATCTAGCAAACTAGATTTCTTAATTTTAAGAGATTCATGTCATGGATTTTTGAAAATAGTATTTTTAAAGGATACCTAATACTGATAGGGTAAGCTGATTTTGAAAAAATGACCAGGTTCCCCACCCTGTCCTCTGCCCTTCTCCTGACCAGTATCCAATTCAGTGCATTTAAAAACAAAGGAGAACTTACTTGAATGTTAAACATCGGAGACTTTATGATTAATAATCATAGAAAATAGTTTTCTTATATCCTTAACTTATTTCTCCTTAGAACATTTGAGATGCTTCCCAAGTGTTAGTTCATGTATTTATATCCAAGATATAATAGATCATTATATTTCCTTGTTGATTTTAAATCTAAAATATGGATTCAGGATTCAACTCTACTACTAGTTTAGTTTCTTTTGGCTGTTCATCTTTCAAATGTTATCCAAATGGAACAAAAATATTCTCTAAGAACTCATAGGGTAAAACAGGGTGAAAAAATATTTTTGATGGTTTGTTCAATCTTTTAAATTTTTAAAAAAAGTATTTTTATTTATTTATTTGAGAGAGAAGAGAGAGATCACAAGTAGGGTGGGGGGGGAAGCAGGCGCCCTGCTGAGCAGAGAGCCCGAAGCGGGGCTCCCTCCTAGGACCTTGAGATCGACTAGAGCCAAAGGCAGAGGTTTTAACCCACTGAGCCACCCAGGTGCCCCTCAATCATTTCAATTTTGTTCTTGTTTTTACCTCTATAGAGACAATCTAAAAGCTGTATTTTAAATCTAAGGAAAGAAATTTTAAATTTCTTGCCAGGGACCAAGAAATTTACTTATTTAATTTGTGGTGTTTGAAAATTATAATGTGGAGTTCATGATTATAGGTTTGGAATTCTGGAGGCAATTACTTTTTATAAACAAAGTATTATTTCATTATTGTTATTTTATGTTATTATAGTTCAAGAAAGTTGTCTCAGCAATTTACATTTTTAAGTAAAATATTGTCTCCTTGGTAGGTTTCATTATACCATGAGCTTCCTAATGTTTTATTACACCTGATATACAATCATTTTGTTAATATTCTTTCTGAAGAGATTTCACGGAAATAGCGTAACTTAATACTAATCAGAATCATGTAATTTATATCTGATCATAATTGTTTTTTCTTTTCATTTGCACTGTATTTCTCATTAACTTTATTTTTCAACATACATTTTTAAATCTAAACTATGTTAAAACAAAATACATTTCTAGTAGGGCTTCAAATGCTGGTAATTCTTCTTTTCTTCATTTTCTAAATATTTTTTGTGTATTGACTATGTGCAATTACTACTCTAAGCATTGAAAAGGAATGGTAAGCCACTGAACTGAATTTTAGCTCCATCTCCAGGTCTCACTTAAAAGTCATCTTTCCTGTAAAAACTTCCCGAGTATTTTAGTCCATATTGATTTTTTTCATTTAAGTTTATATTAACATTCGTCATTTGGATTCATCAATCAATTAAACAGTTATTTGTTGAGTACTGATAATACGCCAGGAACATAAAACAGATATATTTGATTATACTGTTATATTTTTCATTTATTATATATGTGTATATGTATTGCCAAGAACACCTTGAGGATTATATCAATTTAATTTATTTTCTCGCAGAATTGGGCACAAAATAGGAATGCAATAAATATATCTTGAATTTACTAATTTATATATGATACACTTAACGAGGATAAACAATTTGTCATCTTATGATCAATAGCCCTATTAATTGGGTGATGGGCCTTCTTTTTATTTCTTTGTTTTTTCTTTTTCCTTTTTTAAGTAGGCTCCCACCTAACATGGAGTCCAAAGGGGGGCCTAAACTCATCCCTGAGATCAAGACCTGAGCTGAAATCAAGTGTTGGATGCTTAACTGACTGAGCCACCCATGTGCCCCTGGGTGATGGGGCTTCTTAATATTAAACATTTTTGGGGACCTGGGTGGCTCAGATGGTTGAGTCTGCCTTTGGCTCAAGTCGTAATCTCCAGATCCTGGGATCGGGCCCCATGTCTGGCTCCCTCTGCTTCTCCCTCTGCTTCTCTCCCTGCTTCTCCCCCTGCTTGTGCTCTCTCTGTCTCTGTCTCTCAAATGAATAAATAAAATCTTTTAAAAAAATATTAAACCTTTTCATCATGCCTAACCTAGGAAGGAAGGAAGGAAGGAAGGAAGGAAGGAAGGAAATATAAGCCAAAAGAAAGTCACCTTAACCCCCTGCTCCTCCTGCCGCATGCCATGATTACAACTTCTGTTATATAATAAATTAGAGAAACATAATTTCAGGTGAGGAAACAGAATGCTGTAAACTTTTAAATGGGAAACTAATCCATCCTGGATGTTGACCATGGATAAATTTTTTGAATATGTAAAGTGTTAGTTCACATCTAAAGGAACTGTAGGAGTTAATAAAATGAATAGATGAATGGATCTCACTTTTTAGAAATGTGGGAAGTTCTAAAGGAAAGTGGGAGAAGAATGGCTGCAAATAACTGAAAAGAAGTCAGTATTGCCCCCATTTTGAGCCAAGGCTTAAAGTGACATATTGTCTTAGAGTGACTTTATCAGTATCTCATTGCTAATCAGATAGAAGTATGAAGATTCAAACCTGGTCTAATGCTAAATCTTCTGATGATACAGATAAATCCAAAATTTAATCACAGTATGGAAGAATTGTCATGATCTGGCCTTAGCTTTCCTCCCAATCTAATTTTCCATCCCATCTCATCATGCAAACTGTACTTCATACAAATGATATGGTAAAATCTTAGAAGTCACAAAGCAAATCTTATTTATCTTCCTATTCCCCTTAGGACCTGGCAAAATGTCTTGCTCCAGTAGGAACTCAATAAATATTTATTGAATTTTCATTAACATTTACATTGCCATAAAAATGCAGTTTGTATCGTAAAAAAAAAATGGATAGTGCTTATCCAATAAAAAGCAGGCAAGTGTTTGTTTTTGTTATTTGAGAATAAAAAAAATTTAGCCAAAACAGCATGATAAATAGTCTGTGACAAATGTTGCAAAACAGAGGAGTTAGTTCTCAATAAAATTTTAATTAATCCCTGAGTGAAAGAAATATAATATCAAATATATACAGTTATTTGAAATATTTGAAGTTTTTGTTTTCATAAGCAGTTATAATTTATGTCATTTTGCTTGGTTTTACATAGTTTATAAGATGGCTTCAATGTTAAGTCTTTTTGGAACCTGGTAGACTATCAATAAATAAAACAATAAGTTCTTTCATCTCAGAAACTCATCTCCTTATAGTCTGAAATGTGTCATTTGCTTTATATAGTCAGTTTATAATGGGAAATTGTCATATGAATTAATAAATACTCTTTTCAATCATACACACAAAATTATGTTATTAATATTAAATATATATCCTAATTATAAAATTCAGTTGAGCTATTACTGGAGATACATTTTCTGGTGAAGTTTCTAATGAAATTCTAACGCCTAGTGGTTGGTAGTTTTATCATTATGATATGACTTATGTTCTTCGTGTCTTGTGGTTTTATTATTTTCTATGTTGTGGCCCCAAAACATTTATGCCTTCTAACCAATTATCTAATTCTAAGCCCGGTCCACTGAGGGAGAAATCTGTGGTGAAGCATAAGACAGTAACTTCTACTTTATGTTTCACCATGATGAGGAAAGTAAGGTGGGGGAGGTAGAGGAAGTAAGGTGGGGCCTCCTCAGTGATGGCGTACTAAGTGCATTAGATGAATTTCTTAACTGAATTCTGTAACAGTCTTTTGAGGGATGAATTCTTCTTACTCCTATTTAATATGAAGAAAGTGGCATTCCTGTGGTCACACAGCAGTAAGAAGTACTGGACTGTTCTTTTCCCATAGTTTTCTGGTCCATGTGCTTGGAATCTTAAACTTTAAGCTCTCTTTGAAAGGAGGTAGACCCACTGACTGCAATTTTAGTTTGAGAGAGCTGAAAGTGGCCCAGACACTTCCATCTTCTGTGTAAACTTGGCAAATTTGCATAATCTTCATGAGCTTCAGTTTCATGCTCTATAAAATGAGAATAATAGCATTTATCTTTTGAGGTTATTGGGATAAATGACATGCAGCATATAAACTACATTGCCCAGGGCCTGGCACTGAATCCATTTTGCTGTTTTTATTCCTAATGACAGCAACAACTAAAAGTAGTAACCTAATCAGAAATTGAGGCTCTTTCCTAGCAGCCTGTGTTTAGGTGAGTTGTCTCTTATTGAATCATCTGATAACTAGAATTACTAGCACTAAGAATTTTTGTAAAGATTAAAACTGATAATGTATGTAGTGCTCCTGGCAGGGTATCT
This sequence comes from Procyon lotor, assembly GCA_028646535.1. NCBI lineage: Eukaryota > Metazoa > Chordata > Mammalia > Carnivora > Procyonidae > Procyon > Procyon lotor. The sequence continues at coordinate 79,573,116 of CM053611.1, forward strand.
GATATATTGTGAGGTCTTAACATATATTTATGTCTTATTCTTCTCTGTGTGAATTACCTTAGCTACAGTTTTAATGTATGGGAAAGGGGACCATTGAAAGATGTAGGGACCACCAAACGAGTCTGAAAATCTTTATGCGTTTTTAAATTTCTGTGACTATTTAGGTAACAGGGTTTGGATTGGGAGAGATACTCTAAGGTGCCAAGTTACAAGTGTGCAATTTATGTGGTTTTTCAGATTAATATCTTATAAAAGAACTTGGCTACTAACACAGTAATTCTGCTTTTAAAAGTTTAACAGCATTACATAGTGAAATCAGAACCTCTGTTTTCAATGTCTAATTTTACAACCTTTTAAAATATAGCTTTTTAAATTAATTTTAGCCAGAGAAAATACCTTAAAATATATTGACTTATTTAAGAAAAATATTTAAGTATGTTAAACAACTATTAAGCTAGCCTCAATGAAACTTTAGTTATATCAAACAACTTTAATATTGAATATGACATTTATTTTTTTTTGGTCCTGTCAGTTACAAAAGAGAGATCTGTGAGACCACTGCATATATGTAAACATTAATGTGATCAGCTACAACAAAATCAATTTTGGTAGTCAACTGTAAGAATTTGGTGATTAAAAAAAATCAAACATTATATAGTTTTATAGAAATATTCTTAAATCATTATTTCTATAAAATGGTTTTTTTTTTTTTCCCAAAGATTTTATTTATTTGGCAGAGAGAGAGAGAGAGATCACAAGCAGGCATGATATCGGGCTCTCTGCTCAGTAGGGAGCCTGCTTCCCCCTCTCACTCTGCCTGCCTCTCTGCCTACTTGTGATCTCTCTGTCAAATAAAAAAAATCTTTAAAAAAAAACCCAAAAAACCAAAAAACCCACAAAAGAGTACTATATACCAATGGTTTTTTAGACAAGGAAGCTAGGACAGTTAACAAAACAGAAAAAAAAATCATTGGTCATGGGAGCTTTCATTTAATGGGAAAATCAGGTAAAAACCAAAATAGATAGTTAATATGGGAAATGGTGATTTGCTACAAAGCAAAAAATAAGAGAGATTTTGGAAGAAGGTTGGGGAGTTACATAGAAGGAAGTATTGGTTTTACAAAGTTAAATAGAGTGGTCAGAAAAGATTTCATTGAAAAAGTGATATTTTATCAAAGATCTTAAAGGAACTAAGTCATACAAATATATGAGGAAAGAACATTTTGGGTGCAGGAAACGAAAGTGAAAATGGCCTCAAATTCAGAACAGTTAAGAGGTCAGAGTGAGCAAAGAGGGTAGTAGTGAGTATGAGAAAACAAGACAACAAGCCCAAAATGAAATTGCTTATGGTAAACCTTATGTCACCAAACCACACCAGTCCTTAGCTCTTGGTTAGTCTGTGGTTCCAGTCTAGGGCTTAGAAACACAATTTGTATCCTAATGCCCTGTTATGTACTAGTGAGTTTTTCATTAGCATAGCTCATGCTAAAATTTTAAAAGCTGTAAGATTTCTGTGTATCTCTATAGGTCTTTCTTTTTTTAAATTTTATTTTATTTTCTCAGTGTTCCAAGATTCATTGTTTATGCACCACACCCAGTGCTCCGTGCAATATGTGCCCTCCTTAATTCTTACCACCAGGCTCACCCATCGCCCCCCCCACCTCCCCTCTAAAAACCTCAGTTTATTTCTCAGAGTCCACAGTCTCTATAGGTCTATGTATGATTATGTGTATATTCTAGATCTGTTTTTTTCCCCTACCTCTGGATGGCATTGCCAAAATTAATTTTTAAAGAGCTCTATTTAATTGGCTTAAAGATAAACCTTCATATAAATCAAGTATACACTTAAAAAATATAGAAACCCACATGTTTTTCACGTTTACATAATCTTGGGTAACACTTGCTAAGTAAAAGCTAGCTTAAGTTTATTGGTTTAATTAAGACAGGTATGTCTTTAGAGTTATCAGCATTAAATATAATACTTTAAACTTTACTTAGGTTTACTATAATCAGATAAGCTTATGTTATCGCTGTTACGGAATTTGATAGCAAGAAAGAATTTTACATTATGGTTAAGCTGTTTAATGCCTCATGAAATTTTCATAGTAATCTAAACATAATTGTTAAGAACTAGTAAATATATGAAAGTAAAAGTTTGTAAAAAACTTTAAACAATGATTATGCTTTATTGTATGTCTACTTAAAAATAGTTTCTAAATCTTTAGTAACCTAAAACTTTAAAGTTATACTGGTGTAAGTTTAGTTACATTCATTGAATATCTACATAATTTCTAATTAAGATGCAATGTTTAAATGTTAATTACTGAACATAGGTTTATCCACATATGGCTTGCATTTACAGAGGCACTGAAGATAATTGTTTGTATTAATAAACGTGTTTTGCACCACACTGAAAAATTTACTGAAGAATATGCTTCTAGAAATTATAAAATATATTTACAAATTTTCCAATCCACAGAATGCTACTGTAACAATCCACAATTGCTTGCTTCTTAGTTTTCACTAGGGATAAAGCATTCAAATCACTATATGTATTTACAGCTCCTTTAACTAATAAGGATGAGGGGAAACAACTGTGTATGAAAAGTAGATAAGGAAAGACTGGTTGTTCCAGAAAGAGGAAAAAAAAGAAAAAAGACAAAATCTGAATGCACATAAAAAAGCTGTAGAAAGCTTTATGGAAAAGGAATCTTGGAAAAGGAATTTTATGTGTGGTCAAGCTTGCTAAGATTAGAATGAATTTATTAAATTTTTAAAAGAACGAGTTTTAGTAGCTAATGTATACTGGTGCAAAATTAGAATTTGGTTTTCTCCCTTTTAACAGGACAAAGTTTTCTTGGAGTTTTGGTCTGCTCTCGATTAGAGATTGTGAAAGGTTTTTATTTGTTTGTTTAACCTTTTGAGTAATCTACCGGGAAAGCAAAGAATTTTGAACTTAACAAATAAACTATTATGCTTCATGTTGTCTCTGAATTTTTCAATCTGAGCAACTTGGACAATTGTCTATAGTAGAGATGGAGAATAAATAGATTTATAGGTTATGTGTGTATAGTGGTTGATGGGGAGTGATCAGAAGCTCAGTTTTGGGTATGTTGATTTGATAATCTTGTTAGACAGTAAAGGAGAGCCAAGAAACTAAGTTAATTACATAAGCTAGGTGAGCAGAAAACTATGGGCTCAAGTTATCAATCTAGGAGTTATCAGAATATTTAAAACCATTTATGTGTTCAGCAAAGATTTGATAGACATTAGAATGTAGATGAAAAGAAATTCGAGGAAATAAATGTTAGGCAATCCAACTTTTAGGGTTTAGGGGTAAACAGAAGATTGAGAGGAGCCCTAGAAATATAGTAGAAAAATCATGACACAATGGATAATATAGGACACTGAATGAAGATAGGGAGTGGAAATGAACAATCAACTAGGACATGATGGGCAGGTAGAATGAGAATAGAAGAATGATTTTAATCTAAACCTTTAGTTTAGAATGGGCTGAATTCAAAGGAATCTTCTGTTATTTAACCAAAAAAAAAAGTAATTTTACAGATTAGAATGTAAAGGCAATAGTTAATTATATTTTCTAATACTGACCAGATAATTACAGAAGGTTGGGACCATTCTTGGAGTATGCCCAGGAATACTAATTCTCTAAGAATACTAATGCCAAAGAATAACTAATTCTCAGTCTATTGATACAGGAATGAAATTTTTTGGCATTTGGAGAAAGAGGACATTGTTTTTGGACCTTTTAAACAGCCCTGAGACAGAAATATTCACTTTTTTTGGTAGATTTGTGCTATACTTATTACCTCATCTGCTTTTTGTGTTACTGATTTTTTTTTCTTTAGTATTTTCCCTGCTTGACTTCTGACATTTGCAGTTAAACTCAAAAGTGTAGAGCCTCATGGCATATTGAAAAATTTCCCTTTGCCCTCTTAATTAAATCTGAAATTCAGCCTCCTTTCAGTCATTTGACCTCCTTTATTTCTTGCTTTAGTTTTACTGAAAGCATCATTTTGAAAAGTATAGCTATTATTCATATGACTAAATCTCTAGCCAACTGGCATTTAAATCTTAGACTGCTAGGCACATTCCTTAACTTTTTAATCTTTAACATGTTTTTGTGAAAGAAAGGAAAATCTGTTTTTGCCACACCAAGGCTCTCTCATTGTTTCTCATCATGTAACTAGTTCTGACCAATGAGTTGTTAGAGGCCGTATGACACTTCCAGGCTAAAGCATTTCATTGCCAATACAAGGTTGCCTAGGGCTTTCCTCATTCTCGTTCATTAATGGAACTTTGAGATGGTGGTTTCCCCATCAATCTGGATACCTGAGAAACTATGATGGGCAGAGAGTATTCTATCTCTTAGTTTGATATAGTGTTTTTGGTTTTTGTTTCTTTAAAGCACAGTATGATACGTGAATCTTGGCTGAAACAATCTGATTGACTTCCAATCAAACTTGGAAGTCTGCTTCCAAAATTTGTTTCCAAAATTTTTAGATTCAAAAAGATCTAAGAATCAATGATCAATTGACGGGCCATGTAGGATTGGTTTTGTCACTTATAGTAATTGTTAAGTGTATTTTCACATCTCTAATTTTTATTACAAAATACAGGTTTGTTTATAAAAATAATTTTTAAAATTAAAAAGTATGAAATTAACAAATTTTAAATAAAAAATCACCAATTATCTCAGTGTGTAGTTAACATTCAGTAGTTACTTTAGTCTTCTTAATATTTCAAGTCATTAATATATTACTTTAGGGTTATAACAAAATACTTGTAATAGCTCATCTTGTTTGAGCATTAATTACCTCCTAAACACTATTCAAAGACTTTGATGTACATTAATTCATTATGATCACAATAATCTGTAAGGCAGCTATACTCTCCGTTTTAATGGCTGAGAAAAGATGAGGCAAAGAATAACTTGCTCAGTATCACTCAGCTAGTAGTTTGTGGGAGATATTTTGTGGAAGCAGTTTGTAGAAGGACCTAAAAAGTCCAATAAGACTTGTACTCAACCACTAGACTAGATTCCTGTGTGATTAAATATTTCTTATTCACAACATTTTAGATATTTCATAGTGTACTTGACATTTGGCTGATATTGGACATTATATCCTTTCCAATGTATGAATAATTTTGAGATAAATATTGGGCAAACTTTCCTCCTGGTAGTTCAGAGTATTTCTATGACTTAGGTGTCTAGCAGTATCTATTTTGGCTTAAGGAACATAAACATTCTTTGGCATCTGAATAAAAATTTCATAGTAATTTTTTTAATATTTTGTATGAAACAACTGTGAGCAATATATGAAAGAGTGTCCATTGAGTGGACATGGATATAAATCCATCCCAGATTCATGGGTAAATAATAGTATAGGATGTATATAAATAATAGTATAGGATAGAACTAAGGCTCTCAACTTTGACACGAGAAGTATGTGAAGGACATAATATTGGATTACATAATTACTTTAATCTGCCTACCACGTGCCCAAAATCTACTTTCTATACTATAAGATACTCGTATTTTGGTTTCATGTTGGCTTGAGCATATGCTAAATAACAGTGTCCAGTAACAGTGTTACTTGATTAGAAAATAAGCAAAATAACTGAAAAACCTTGTGCAGCACTGTATCAGAACTAAAGGGAATGTCACACTGTTCAATTTTAAATTAAGAGGACAAAATAAACTCATAATATGGTAGATAAGTGCAAAAGCATGAAGAAAATGTTTAATGGATTGAAATAACAAAGAACAAATTATCCTAATCCAGGAAGGAATAACAGAATTACTATGCTTCTTTTGTTAAGCATTAATTTTCATAGGCTTTAACAGGATTTGACTTATTTCTTGTAGTTATAGAATGTACAAAATCCACTGCCAATGACACTCATTATTATGCACAGTGAACCTGGTGTGTTAGCAATGAAGTGAAACATGTTTAAATGTAAAGAGTAATACTGAAGAGAATTCTGTGCACCCTTTTCATTTGCATTGCAAGTAGATTCTGAGAAGTAATCAGAAGTTTATTAGGAGAAAGAATATACTACATTTTTTTCCCTTGCTTTTTCCAACTGTACTAGAAGAGTCCTTGCCTTCAAAGTTTCACTGTTGTTTACCTGACCTCCTTTTTATGACTCTGTTATTATTCTGATTTATTCTGAACAGTGGACAAAGAGGAAAAAAAACAGTTGAAAGATCTTAAGATTGTTTTGTAGCTTTTATTTCTTTTTTTTTTTTTTTAAAGATTTTATTTATTTGACAGAGAGAAACACAGCGAGAGAGGGAACACAAGCAGAGGGAATGGTAGCGGGAGAAGCAGGCCTCCCGCAGAGCGGAGAGCCCAATGCGGGGCTCGATCCCAGGACCCTGGGATCATGACCTGGGCCGAAGGCAGACGCCTAACGCCTGAGCCACCCAGGCGCCC
>CM053611.1:79580076-79597662 GCA_028646535.1 Procyon lotor
TTTTTTTTTTTAAAGATTTTATTTATTTGACAGAGAGAAACACAGCGAGAGAGGGAACACAAGCAGAGGGAATGGTAGCGGGAGAAGCAGGCCTCCCGCAGAGCGGAGAGCCCAATGCGGGGCTCGATCCCAGGACCCTGGGATCATGACCTGGGCCGAAGGCAGACGCCTAACGCCTGAGCCACCCAGGCGCCCCTGTAGCTTTTATTTCTAAGAAGACAGTGTGTCCCAGTCAATGTCTATTATTAAGTCTTGGGTGTTTAACTGTAACAAGTCACTTAAATTTTCTGATTCTAGGTTATATGTAAAAACCTTGGTAGTAGTCATAACTATTCTATTAAAAGGATTGTTATGAGGTTGCGGGCTTTGAATGAGCAAGTGTATGTGATGGGTAAACCATAACAATTATGTTAGATACAAAAAATATGAAGTACAGTAAGAAATTCATATTTAGTAGATGTTTATCAAATCTATTCCCCATACTAATCTGCTGTAAAGAAATTAAAATTCCATTCATACTTGATCAGGGGTTCTTTTTATAACCTTTTAGGCCACATTGATTTTATTAATTTCTGTGACTTTAGGGGTCACCCAGTGTATGTACCCAGTAGATAGTTGAAGTAAATAGACAGACATTCAGGATACTCACGATTGGAATCCAGTGTTATACTCAGTCTTCAGTTATAATCATTATTTGATTTAGCCATCTAATACCTCTTACCATTTCTGCTGCTGTGTCTTTCCTAACTCAGTTTACAACTATGAAAGAAAATTTAAAAAAAAAAGAAAATTTTAAGATAACTCACCTTTAATAAACCTCTAAACTGCTCCTGTAAATGAAACCAAATGATATTGTACTACCAAGTGGAAGGTATTACTTTTATTTCTGAACATTTTTAGCATGAAATATATATTTTGAAATCTGATATTAACTACCATATCAAATTGTCTACTGAGATATATTATTTCCTTTTCAACTCAATTGTAAGTTCTTTAGGATCAGGGGATTACATCTTGCATATGATTTCCCTTTGCAGCTCTATAATAATACCTAAAAATAATACATGATACTTAATAATTATTTTTATGTATTAATCATAATAAATATTATTTTCTGAGGTACATGTTACCAACTCTCATCTCTTCACAATGTTTTATAAACTACCTTCATTATAACTCTTTATGGTATATAGCACATACTTTTAAATACAATATGATGTAAGAAAATGGATCTTCATAAATGGAAGAGCCATGCATAGTTTTTCCTTTGAGACATTAATAGAAAACTATAGAGAGCATTCTTTGGAACCCTCAAATTAGGCAGACTGAATATATTGTAGAAAGTGAAGCTGATCTCAAAGTAATTCCACCATGTTCTAATTTGAGAAATGGATCAGGGTGGGAATAGAGCAATCAACAGGATAATTAAGATGACTATCATAGGATTTATGTATAATCTTGTTGAGGAGTTTTGGGATATTATTTTTAGAATTCCTTTGAAATTGAAAGGGACAACTGGGATTCTTGACAATGAAAGAAAAAATAGATATCTGCTAGTTGGGATTAAAGGTGCCATTATATCAATTGATTCTATAAATAAATAATAATAGAAATTCTCTCTTTCTACATGATAATTCAAATAGTATTTCTCTTTAGGTAGCATGCATCTTCACTTCTATTAAAAATATAAAAACTAATATATCATTAACTAGTTTGACTATATTTAGAAGCTGTTTGGACTGAAATTTGAGCCTCCATATCTAGATCAAATGTAACTATCTAAGAATATAGATTGGTGATCCTAAATCCCAAAACTGCTCTGGGAGCAGACAGAATTAGTTCATTTTTGCTTTTGTTTTTCTTGTCCTTGGCAAGAAGTTGCTGTGGCCCATGTCAAAGAGGTTGATGCCTGTGTTCTCTTTCTTCTGTCTCATTGTTAATGTATAGAAATGCAACGGATTTCTGTGCATTGATTTTATATCCTGCCACTTTGCTGAATTCCTATATGAGTTCTAGCAATTTTGGGGTGGAGTCTCTTGGATTTTCTACGTGGAGTATCATGTCATTTGGAAAGAGTGAGAGTTTGACTTCTTTGCTTATTTGGATGCCTTTTTTTCTTTTTGTTGCCTGATTGCTGAGGCTAGAACTTCTAATACTATGTAGAACAACAGTGGTGAGAGTGCACATCCCTGTAGTATTCCTGACCTTAGGGGAAAATCTCTCAGTTTTTCCCATTGAGAATGACATTCACCGTGGGCTTTTGGTATATGGCTTTTATGATATTGAGGTATGTTCCTTCTATCCCTATATTATGGAGAGTTTTAATCAAGAAAGGATGTTGTATTTTGTCAAATGCTTTTCCTGCATCAGTTGAGAAGATCATATGGTTCTTGTCCTTTCTTTTATTAATGTGATGCATCACATTGATTGATTTGTCAATGTTGAACCACCCTTGAAGCCCAGAAATAAATCTCACTTGGTCGTGGTGAATAATCCTTTTAATGTGCTGTTGGGTCCTATTGGCTAGTATCTCGGTGAGAATTTTTGCATCCATGTTCATCAGGGATTTTGGTCTGTAATTTTCTTTTTTGGTGGGGTCTTTATCTGGTTTTGGGATCAATGTAATGCTGACCTCATAGAAAGAGTTTGAAAGTTTTCCTTCCATTTCTATTTTTTAAAATAGCTTCAGAAGATTAGGTATTAATTCTTTAATTGTTCCGTAGAATTCCCCTAGGAAGCCATCTGGCCTTGGACTCTGTTTGTTGGGAGTTTTTTGATTACTACTTCAATTTCCTTACTAGTTTTGGGTCTGCTCTGGTTTTCTATTTCTTTCTGTTTCAGTTTTGATAGTTTATATTTTAATTCCAGTTAGTTAACATATGGTGTAGTATTAGTTTCAGGGTACAATATAGTACTTTAACATTTCCATACATCACCTTGTATTCATCACAACAAGTGCACTCCTTAGTTTCCATCATGTATTGAATCCATCCCATTCCCCACTGCCCTTCTGGTAAACTATCAGTTCCTTCTCTATAGTTACGAATCTGTTTCTTGGTTTGCCTCTCTCTCGCTCTCTCTTTTTTCCTTTTGCTTATTTGTTTCGTTTATTACATTGCACATATGAGTGAAATCATTGGTATTTGTCTTTCTCTGAGTTATTTCACTTAAGCTAATACTCTTCTTGCTCCATCCACATCATTGCAAATGGCCAGATTTCATTCTTTATTTATGGCTGAGTAATATCCCACTCAGTGTGTGTGTGTGTGTGTGTGTGTGTGTGTGTGTGTGTGTGTGTAGCTTTTCATTATCCATTTGTTAGTTTGTGAACTCTAGGGCTATTTCCATAGATTGGCTATTATAGATAATATTACTGTAAACTTTGGGGTGAATGTAGCCCCCCTTTTTGACTCTTTGATTTTAGTTTTTATTATTTTTAAGTTTCACATTTTTTGTTTCAGTTTCAGTTAATGTATAGTGTAATATTAGTTTCTAATTTGGAATTTATTTTATTTTATTTTTTAAGATTTTATTTATTTATTTGACAGAGAGAGAGAGAGAGAGAGACATCACAAGTAGGCAGAGAGGCAGGCGGTGGGGGGGGGGAGCAGGGTCCCTGCTGAGCAGAGAGCCTGATGTGGGACTCGATCCCAGGACCCTGAGATAATGACCTGAGCCGAAGGCAGAGGCTTTAACCAGCTGAGCCACCCAGGCACCCCAGATATAGAATTTAGTGATTCATTACTTACATACAACACCCAGTGCTCATCACAAGTGTCCTCCTTAATCTCTATCACCCACTGAATCCATTCCCCTCTGCTTCCTCTCCAGCAACCCTCACTTTGATCTCTATAGTTAAAAGTCCTCTCTTGGTTTACTTCTCTCTTTTCCCCACCATGTTCGTTTGTTTTGTTTCTTAAATTCCACATATGAGTGAAATCCTATGGCATTTTCTTTCTCTGACTTATTTCTCTTACTATAGTACCCTCTATCTCCATCCACGTTGTTGCAAATGAAAGATTTCATTCTTTTTGATAGCTGAGTAGTATTCCTCTGTGTGTGTGTGTGTGTGTGTGTGTGTGTGTGCGCGCGCGCATTACATACACATACCACATCTTCTTTATCCGGTCAGTGGACATTTGGGCTCTTTCCGTAATTTGGCTATTGTTGATAATGCTTCTATAAACATCAGGGTTCATGAGTCCTTGGAATCAGTATTTCTTATCCTTTGGGTAAATCCATATTAGTGCAACTTCTGGATTATAGGATAGTTCTATTTTTAACTTTTTGCGGAACCTCCATATTATTTTCCAGAGTGGCTGTAGCAGTTTGTATTCTCACCAACTGTACAAGAGGATTCTCCATTTCCACATCCTCACCAACACTTGTTTTTTGTGCTGTTGATTTTAGCTATTCTGACAGTTGTGTGGTGATATCTCATTGTAGTTTTGATTTCTATTTCCCTGATGATCAGTGATATTGAGTATCTTTTCATGTCTGTTAGGCCTTGTTGTTTTACATATTGGCATTTCCTATCATGTTTCTTTATAATCTGTATTTTAAAAACCAAGCAAAGTACTGTTTTATAGCACAGATAAAATTTAGATTTTGATGTCATCTGAAGAGTAGAGAGATAACTTTAGAAACTTGTTTCACTGTTTCATTCTAATACTCATTTGATATTCATTCAAATTGTATCTTTAATGGGAAGTCTAAAAATAGTAAGACTTACATGTGTCTATTCATGTCTTCAAGGCCTTGAATGAAAAGAATGGGGATTTTTCTTCATCAATCATAAATGTGATGTGAAGTCTAGCTTGAAACATTGAGTCATATATTACAATGGTTGATTTAATGGAGTAGAAACTTTGGTTTCTAGTTAGATTCCATTAGCTTCATGTAGAAACATGATTAGAATTGAACTCAGTTCTTGTTTTCCAATTGCACAGATTTCTCTGCTTAAAATTTTAGTGTAAATTTTTATAATAGTCTCCTTATAATATACAGTCTGAAGATAAAAATAAAATCTGATATTTCTGCTAAGTATTTTGCTTTACTATAGGTAAATATACCAGTTTAGATATTAAGTATAAAAAGTTGCATGTGTCTATAATAATATAGATTATCAAACAAATAATGAGATCCTGAATTTTACCAGAAGATAATTCAAAATAACAAGGTACTATTTAAAACACACATATACCTGGGCCCCCAAATTTTATCTGTCTGTTTCCCCAAAAATCAAATTTAAAACTTGTTCACGGGAACCCATAAATTGAACCATGTTCTTATAAAAATGCAGCATAAAAATTAGGCATCTGGGTATCTGGAACTCAAGCTGCCTTTAAACATTAAAATCAGTGCTTAAATTGCTTCTAAAAGTGAATAGGAAATGAGTCCTGGCTGTGAATTTTATGTGGCCAGGAACCTTCTGCGGAAGGTTCTGCAGGTGGGATGTTGAATTATCCAGCCACTTGGTGTGAAACTGGACATACTCAAGATAAATCTTAAATAGATGTCAGTAAAATAACATGACCTGGGTTTTCGGTTTGGTGTTTTATTTGACCATTTTCTAAAAAAGGGCAGTTAAATTGTCCTGTGCATTATTCATAGGTTGGTTATTGTAAATATACGTAAGTTTGTCTCTGACTTGTATGTGTCTAAATAATGGCAAACTAAAATTGGAAATACAAGATTAATTTGAACTGATGAAGGCCATATATTTGTTTTTAATATATGAGTTTTCAGACATGACTGAATTTTAAAGGCCTTTTATTCAGATCAGTGAATATGTGATCACAAGAGATCATTCAAAAGAATATTCTGCGTACTGAGTTCTCTGCATTTATTTAAACATAGGGAGTATGTGAATACATTTTTTTGTAGTTGTCATAATTATTTAATTTTTAAATTCTATTTTAGGAATGCATTAAAATTTAAAGACAGAGCACTAATCTAATGGAAAAACAAGTAGAAAGAGCAAGTTGTACTGACCAGTCACTATGTTCATAATGTGTTAAAATGAAGAAACCCCTCCTCTTTGTTATTTATAAGACTGAGGCTCCTTTACATTGCCCTCAAATTGTGAGAAAAAATAATTCTTAAGTCACACTGAAAAGGTCACCATTCTGATATGGAATGATTTTCCTCCTTTTACTCAAGAGAGCGGAAACTATGAGTGGTGAGATTTCATATCAAGGGTCAGGACCTGAAGTTCAGGTTGGGAACTCTCTCCAAAAACCAGGGAGAAGGTTTAAGAAGGGGAAGTAAATATTAATCAGCAAAACTATTACCAGAACTACTAAATCAAAATACAAAGAAAGTCGTGAAAGCCAAACTTTTAAGAGATTCATCCTAAAGCTGTGGATGAGTTGAAAAGAAAATAGATATAAGAATAGAAACTGCACGGGGCGCCTGGGTGGCTCAGTCGTTAAGCGTCTGCCTTCGGCCCAGGTCAGATCCCAGGGTCCTGGGATCGAGCCCCGCATCGGGCTCTCTGCTCGGCAGGAAGCCTGCTTCTCCCGCTACCATTCCCTCTGCTTGTGTTCCCTCTCTCGCTGTGTTTCTCTCTGTCAAATAAATAAAATCTTTAAAAAAAAAAAGAATAGAAACTGCATCTAGTCTAACTCTCTATAATGCTAAAAATCAAGTTGGAGACAGGCTGGTCAGGGCTTCTTATCTTGTTTAACTTAATTAAAAAGTCTAGATAGACCAAGTACAAGTTGGGAAATCTATTGTGGAAAAGAAGATTAGTGATGCTTTCAATTTTTTTTTTTTAATCACAACTATAGTATCAATAATAATGGTTAGGAGTGGGTTATCATAGGAGAGAAAGGTATTCTTCCTTTATGTTGGTCCTTTATTTCAATTATTATTGTCAGTGGAACTGAGGCATTTATGTGTATCATAAAAATAACAATATGTTTTGATTATTCACCTTTATATTTCTGTTTTTGTGTATGTTAATACTATAATCACATTTCATCTAGGGACACCCCAAAATATTTTGTGGATAACTGCCATTGGCAGCATGTGGTCACAGGCTTTTGGTTGTGGGGGAAAGGCAAGCTATCAAAATAGATTCTGGGCAAAAATGCTCCAGACAGGGAATTAAATTTGAAAACATATATTGAAAACAATAGTGCAAATATAGAAACCAAAAATTCTTACATGGATTTCAGAGTGAAAAATATGAATGAAGTAAAAAAAAAACAGGAAACATTCAAGTACTGATGATCAAGAAAAAAGTAATTAGAGGACAAAATGGCATAATTGAATGGGTATAGTCATAAGCTATGAAGATAGGACATCAAAACTTAGCTCAGCTTCTTACTAGTTATGGTGTATAAACCTCAGTTTAATACCTGAAAGATGGGATTTGTAATGTCTAATTTACTGCTTTGACATAAATATTAAATACAACAGCATATATAAAGTATATAACAAAATATTTTACTAAATGAGCAGTTGCCTGGCAAGCAGTCACTGAGATGGGGAGTAGAGCAAGATTGAGCTAGTAGTTAGGCAAGAAATTTTTTCTAAATAAATGAGATGTAAAATTCAGGTAGTTGGTATGTTGGGAAGCAGTTTGATCAGTTACAAGCAAACTGTAGATAATTCTGTTAATTTTAGTATATTTCTGCAGTATTCTGTAGTCTCAGGTACTTTGCCTAAAATATGATCAATAAATGGGCTGAATGAGTAAATGAGCAAAATAAGATATAATGACGCACCAAACTTTAACTGAGGTCTTTCGCTCCAGCTTTAGGTTAGTTACTAGATAGATATGAGAGCTTCAGCAGGTGATTTAACCTCTGGAAGCAGTATGGTCAACTAGATTAAACAATCTTGTAAAAATGTAGCAGATCTAGTTTTTCCAAGTCATAAAATCTATTTTTAATTTTAGCCTTTTTTTTCCCCTTAACTATGAACACATTCACCCAAATAGTTATGGCTTAGGGCCAAGTGCCAGTATTGGCAGTAGATCCCTGTGACATCATTAGATGTGCTATTTAAATAAAATAAAGTTACTACTAATATATGTAAAAAATAATTTAAAAAGTGACAAAAGTACAACCGAAAGATGTGGGATCTTAAAGCAAATCTAAATGGTATTAATGTTACCTATACCATGTTTTGTCCCTCCTAAAAAGGAAACTTGACAATGGATAAGGCACTCACTGAGAGAGATTATTTTTCTGTTTTAAACAAAACAGGATTAATTACTGCTATCTGTGTAATTAGTCACTGTTTGGCTGAAAACAAATGATAATCCATCTGGCAGTATTTTAAACCTTGTACATTTTATGTTGTGATTGGTGAGCTTGATCATGTGAAGAAAGATTCATCTAGTTACAAAAGAATTAGTAAATAGGAATTTAAAAACATCAAACCATAGTCATAGCATCATATTACTTTTTTTTTTGTTATTCCTTTATTCAGCAAAATATTATTGAGCACCTATTGTGTTTCGGGCCATGTTTTAGATGCAAGTGAGAATGAGACAAGGTCTCATTCATGGTCCCTCAAGCCTTCATTCCAGGAAGTAATACAAGCAAGCAAGCAAGCATTAAATACATAAATAAATACTAATAACTTCCAAATAACGATGAGTACAAGCCAATAGTGATGTAATGGGCAATAACTAGTTGCTGAGATTTGTTTACCAGGTAAAGAACAGGTAAAAGAATAAATGGCAGAATAAAAGTGATGATAGCTGGTAAAGGCTTTTGCAATGTTTAGCTGCAGGAAGGTGGTGGTTTGGAAGTAGGTGTAGTTCAGTAATAATGGAGAAAATAAAAATATTGGTGATATGTTTGGGGATATTATTGACAAGGTTTGCTCCTATAGTCAGTGAGGGAACTGAGAAAACAGGGACGCTGGGATCAACCCTAGATACTTGTCTTAAGCTTCTGGGTCTATAGTTCTAATTAGAGAACTGGGGGAAACTGAGGGAGAATTTAAAGGAGAAAAATAAAGATTTTCTTGGGGAAGTTGCATTAAAGTTTGAGAATGTTTTATATAGCCCCTGGGAGATCAAGGAGACAGTTGGACTTCTAGAGAAAGTTCAAAACTGTTGATACAGATTTTAAAGTAGCCCATATAGCTTTGTAGTTCTGCCTATGTCGACCCTTCGGGTTTTGTACTCCTCCTCCTGGCTTGGCTTTCGCAATCTGAAACATCATTGATTTTACATTTTTAAACTATGCATTCCAAAGACTTTTCCATCACTTTCATTGGCTTTGTATCATTAACCTCAGGAAATTTACAGAACCTTTCCAATACTTAGACTGTAGTATAAAAAATGGCTTCATGCATGAATTAAACTGAAGAACATTTATGCCTGAGTCATGGAGCTCTCTCCACCCTGGAATTTTAGTTCTTTATCTGTGAAGAATAAAACTTAGAAGTGTTTTAAATTAAAAAAAAAATTCGACTCTCATTGGAAAAAAAAAAGTGTCCCAAGTGGAAGCACAGGAAATAGAAGAAATAAAGCAGAGATATTCAGTTCAGCCTTTCAGGCCAACACTGTGCGCCTTTCACTGGTACTGAGAGCAGTCCACTTAGGGCTGTGTTTGTATGTCATAGGATTAGATTGTATCTAAGGCCCCCACTGGGACTAACTTATGATTTTATTAAGTTATTGCCTCAGGATAGAAATATCTCCTATGGATTCTGCTGGGTCTGAATTAGTTTTCGATTGCTGCCAATTCCAGAATTTGCAGGTGGCAACCTACACATGTGGGAACACCTGGATAGGCAGAGGTTAGAGATGGAGACAGAATCTGACAGTCAGAAATGTTCTGTGTAGTGCAGAGCAGTTACTCCGTGATTTGAAACACATGGTACAGAATCCACAGACTGGAAAAACTATACACTGATAATTGAGATTTCACAGTATGACATTGGGCATCCCTCTTATTTAGAATTACAGGCAAATTGCTAATCTGCATTAGTATTTTCTAAATATTAGCTGAGAAATTAGCCATTTATTTGTTTTAATTATTATACTGTTTTGATTATACAAAATGAATAATATGAATACCTGCATTATCTTCTCCAGACTTTTCAAGAGGACACATGGAACATATTTTAGCAGCATTTCCTTCAAGAATCTTGTCATCATAATAAGCAATAATGTTTATGTTGTGCTGTAGATATTAAAGAACAAATTCTACAGATGTTAATGAGGATTTAGAAGACCAGTTAATTTAGTATATCATTTTTGCACCAACTGTATTGATTTCTCCTCACACAGGTTTGGATTGTTTTTCCTTTGCTCTTGTTAGCAGATGCCCGTAAGCATTATTCAGATGCATGTATTATTTTTACCCTTACTTTCAATATTCTCTTGAACTAAAAGATTATCATTTCAAAGGCTATTGTAGTCAAAGTGGTGATTATTCTCTTCTCTCAGTTCATTCTTGAAATTTATTGAGTACCTACTGTATGCCAGGAATTGTTGAAGGCACCTGGGACATATCAGCAAACAAAACAAAGATCTTTGGCTTATTATTCTGTCAGTGAAGAGAGACAGAATACAGGTTAGAATTCAAAAAATAGGTAAAATATCAAAGATGTTAGAACTTGTAATGTGCTATTTTAAAAAAGGAAAAGTAGTGGAGGATAATAGAGATTTGGAGCATTGGGTGTAAGTGGTGATAGAGGACGCGAGCAGGTTACAACACAAGATGGACCTTATTAACAAGGTGACTTGGAGAAATATTTAAAGGAAGTAAGGGAATTAGTCATGCAGACATCTGGGAGAAGAGCCTTCCAGGCAGCAGAGAAATAGCAAATGCCTTGTTTTGGGAGCATTCCTGGAACAGCACAGAGGCCAGTGTGACTGGAATGAATAGTGTTGAGGGAATAACAGAAAATTGAGGTCAGCGAGAGGACAGAGGACAGATGATGCAAAATTTTGTAAGCCATTGTAAGAAGTTGGGTTTTTACTCAGCCTGTGATTCTCCTATTGGGACTTGACATAAACTCCACACAGCTCATTTTCCCACCAGAGGTACCTCTAGTGGCATAAATCCTTCCAAGTCATATGACCCAAATGTCAGCGTTACTTGTTCAGTGGCCTGGGCTGTGGAACTCTTTCATGCTTCAGAACACTCTCAAGGATGACAGCTTTTCTTATCATTCAGTGAATGGCTGGAGAACTATCTATCACCAAGTACCATGAATAGGCTGCTTTCAGAACCCAAAGAAGCATTTTAGGTGTTGGACTTTCACCTTAAGTGCTTGCAGGTATGAGATACAATAATATATCCTTTAGGTTGAAGGTAATGTCCCAGCATCCTGAAGATCACTAAATTCCCTAGCATGCCACTGATACATTGGGTCCCTGAAACTTAATAGTGTTTATCTCCTATCATTCAGAGTACATGTGTTTTAGTAAGCCTTCAGTTGATATGCCATTCCTTCCTTACTGGATTCAGTCTTCAACATTCTATCATTGATAAAGTGGCCAATGTGATATTCTATAGAATGTCCAGGTGGTTTAAGTCCCTTTCTACTGTATTTTAACAGGTAGAAGAAGGGTAAACATAGCCTGGGGCAAGACTGTAAATGTCTAGTATATTTTCTATCCCAGATGGTTGTGAACTGCTTCTGATTCTTCTTAAGAGGTGAAAAAGAAAGTATTTGCCTGATCAACGACCCATACTATGTACCTGAGTCTTTGCTCATGTTTTTTCTAGCCAAGATTCCACATCTGTCAAAGTAGCTTTAGTTGGGTTACTATTTGGTTAAACTTGTCACAATAGCCCATTGGTGTCTTCTATTCATTTTTTTTATAGGAGGGAGACTGGTGGATAAAGAGATATTCCATTGACTTTTTATTAGGGCAACTTCCTTTGGAACTGGAGTTATTTATACTTGATTTATTTTTGTTATATTAATATGGTGATATACTTGTTGGCTATCCATGTATCTTGACCTATGTTCTATTATCTGTCTCCGTGGTTCTCTGAAGTCAGGTCTGCTTTCTGTCTTCAAATGTATCCACTCTTTATCCTCAGTGTGCCTGTCTTGCTTTGAAGGTTAAGTATTACCAGTTGGTCTCTATCCATTCAAAATCCTATCATGCTATTGCTATCCGAGAGCCCAGTTCAGTACTCTTACCACCTCTTGAGGAGATACAGTTGTCTATAGGGGAGGGCCTTATTGTGTTGGAAAATAGTACAACTTACCCTTGAACGACATGGTTTGAACTGCATAGTTCCACTTATATGTGGGTTTTTTTCAATAGATATTTTGTAAATGTCTTCTTTTCCATAGGACTTAATAACATTTTCTTTTCTCTAGCTTACTTTATTAAAGAATATAGTATATAATACATTCATATTCACAAAATATGTTAATTGTTTATGTTATTGGTAAGACTTCTAGTTAACAGTAGACTATTAGTAGTTAAGTTTTGGGGGACTCAGAAAGTTATAAATGAATTTTGACTGCAGGGGTTTGATACTTCTAACCCCCCACATTGTTCAAGGGTCAATTGTATGTATATTGTATGACCTCCCACAGAACACAATAGGCTGAAATTTTCTGGTCTTACATAGTACATGCCTTCTGGCATGCACACTTCTCTAAGGCTTTCAGTCGTTTTCTCTACCATCTGTCACAGTTATTCCAGCATTTCATCTTCATTTTAGGTAGGTCATGATTTTCACCAAGTTTCCAGCTTCCAAGTTCTAAACTAGCAGCTGCATATTAGCTCCACTTTTTCTGAGGTCCTTGTCACAGAGTTAAATACTGCATTGTGAAAGAGTGCTCCAATACAGATAAACTTTTCTTTGTTCAACTTTATGTCTCTTTTCGCTAGGTCCATCATTTTCAGAATCCCTTCCATAAATACACAGCTTCTGTTTTCTGTAGATGGTCACTGAGTCTTCCACTCATTTACTCCTGGATATAACCCTTCAACCATGGGAATCTCAACACTCCTAGAATATGCTGTCATTAAACCATAGTTATTGGTCTAGTGATAAAAAAGGTAGGAAGTGGTAAATCCTTATGGGTACATGTTTTATCTTGCAAGGAAAAGACTTCTGTATCATCTTTAAACAAGGGATGAAAATTAGGTCACATCTGCAGATTTTCAAGTGCAAAGAGCCAGATGTATTCATCCCAAGTCTCAAATTCCCTTTTTTCCCCCACTTAGGGCTTGGATTGAGAATTAAACCTTACATTGGAACTCTGCTGCCCTTATAATTACATCCTATGCCTTATCCTCCATTTCATCTGTCCTATAGCTTCAGGAGAGGAACCTCTTTCCATATTTCAAGAAAGCCCTCTAGTTTTCCCATTTCACCTAAAATTAATTGATTACCCTTATTTCTGAATTGTTTTCCTCCTATGTATTTGTTGTTCTGTATAATTAGTATTTTCTCTACCTTCTCAAATGCCTGGTGTATATAGGGCTGTATTCTCTTTTACTAAGATTACTCTACATCTGTCAAATGTGTAACGGTGGCACCACTAGAGTTTGCCAGGGGCTGTCAGTATGCTGTCTACCACCAGTGATAGTGTGTTCATGCCAGTCAGTCAGCTGGTGGTTCAGCTCCCAAATCCCATTTTAGAGTCTGCTTCCTAGGACCACACTTAGGATCAATTCTCTTCTGTCAGAATCTGAAATGGGAGATTTCACTCAGGTGGTTTATTGTGGGATGCAGACTACTTTAAGGAATAAGGGAAGCAGGATGGACCAGAGATAGAAGTTGAAATATGACTCAGTTGTAACAGACTCCTTAGCTGATGCTACTAGGAACTCCAGAAATAAGACGGGCCCTTTGAGTTGTCCAGAGTTCA
Organism: Procyon lotor; assembly: GCA_028646535.1. Lineage (NCBI taxonomy): Eukaryota > Metazoa > Chordata > Mammalia > Carnivora > Procyonidae > Procyon > Procyon lotor. The sequence goes on from CM053611.1 coordinate 79,593,895, forward strand.
GGCAAGAGGCTTTGGCCTCTGTACTCCTGCGCTGAATATTCATTCATTAGATGCAAATTATTACTGGAGATGGGCATAACCTTGGCACATCAGCTCCTGTCCATTCAGATCAGGAAATTTGGGGAGAGTGACCCAGCTGTGATCTCTAAGCAGCCAATACCCCTGGCATCTGGGGGAATGAACACCCCAGCACTGATAAGGGATTTTGGCAGCAAGTGAAGTGCTAGTACATCAGCAGAGATACAAAATGCTCCTGGTAAGGCAGGTTTTAAAAGATAGAACTTAGTTTTAGATGTATCCACTAAGAAAGGTCTGTTTTACATTCAAATGGAGATTCGATTAGGCAGTTTGATAAGTCTGGGGTATGGTAAAGAAGTTGGATTCAAAGAAAAAGTATTTCAGTGATTTCTATGTATGTGCTTCTAAGAACTACAGGGCCAATGGCTACTTAAATTCTCAGACTGTATATTATTGTCCACCTGTTACCTTATTTTAGTGTCTCACATTGAAATATAAACTCCACAAGTTTTTGGTTCATTATCCCATTCTTTTTGTCTATCATAGAGTAGAAACTCAATATAATTTGGTCAAATCCTGGCACAGTAGGAGTATATCTTTACTGCAGATATGTAATTCATGTTTCAGACTCAGACATGTAATTAATTATATATAGATGTAATATTTTGAATGTTTTTTACATTATTATTGCAGATAGAGGGCTGCTTTTTATAAAGACTACTTTAAAATTCAGAATTCTTATATAGAAATATGGGGGTTTAAGCTTAGATTTAACCAAGAATTTTTTTTTTAACGATTTTATTTATTTGACAAAGAGAGAGATCACAAGTAGGCAGAAAGGCAGGCAGAGAGAGAGGAGGAAGCAGGCTCCTCACCGAACAGATAGCTCGATATGGGGCTCCATCCCAGAACCCTGAGATCATGACCTGAGCCGAAGGCAGAGGCTTTAACCCACTGAGCCACTCGGGTGCCCCTAACCAAGAATTTAATATAGCTTGATATATTTTTAAATGATTCTTGATATGATTTGGTATTTTCTACATTATAAATTTTTAGAAGAAATTATAATACATGAAGGTATGCATAGTAAGCACATTGAAAGAATTTGTAATAATCCTTACTAACTAGGAAAGGGTATAGTTATGTACTTTAGTAATTTTGAAAAAGGAATATGAACTATATAATTTTTAGCAATAATTTATTAGCAGACATAATCAAGCTTTTTCATCTATAGCTTACCTATTTCTGAACAAGAGTTTTCTCAAATTCTGTGGCTTGATACGTTATAAGCACATTATAAGAGTTAGGCTATATCACTGTTCTCTCTAAATACTAGTTGTCTTTATTTTGATTAAGTTAAACTTAAAGATACAGCATTATTCTCCAAGATAAGTAATAAAATGAAGTAGGGCATGCTTTTCATTGGTTTCCTCAAAAGTTATTAACTTCCAATTTATGAAGAGCTCTTCTAAATTACAGTTCATATAATAAAGATACCATATTTTGAGATCAATGACTTGACAAGAGAATCAACTATTAAAAACGAATTCTGTATGTATTTTCAGAGTTAATTATTAGTGTAAAAATTTCAGGAGTTATGAAATTGGAGTAGAACTATTTAGTAGGCTATCATGATATTGTAGATACAATGATAGTTAAGAGAAAAAAATCTATGTGAATCACTTAGCATGGAAAATAGTACATATGATGTTTATTAAATACAGAGCAAAGTTATGAGTCATATAGAATAGACTAGCTCAAGATATATAAAAGGTTAAGGGTTTCTGTAGGAATACCATTCTGACAGCTGAATCTGCTACGAATTGTATAAATAATTTTTAAAAAAAGTATTATTCACTCTAGTTTGTGAGAACCTTATTTTACTTCCTATGGAATGAAATTTGAAGGAATGATATATTTAGACATAGGTGGGTATATGTCTTTAGTGAGTTAAAGATGACCATATTTCATACATAGGCTTATTTTGTCATTAACCATAAGCAGTGCTTTGTGACCAGCTATTTAAGGAATATTGCTAGGACAATGACCCAATAATTTTTATTCTTATAAATGTCTTTAGAAACAGTTATGCTGAAAAACAGCATACAAATATGGGAAAGTGACAAAAACGTCTCTTTTTAAATTAATTTTTTTTAAAGTTTTATTTATTGAGAGAGAGAACACGCGTGGGGTGGAGGGGAAAAGGGAGAGAGAGAGTCCTAAACAGACTCCTCATTGAATGCCGAACCTGTCATAGACTTCATCTCAGAACCCTGAGATCTCAGAAACCTGAGCCAAAATCAGGAGTTGGACACATAACTGACTGCACCGCCCAAGCACCCTACTTCTCTTTTTTTTATAAGCTAGAGTCACTCCATAAATAACTATATATTAGATCAAAAGTGCGTTTTATTTCAACAAGTATCTTTTGAGAGTGTACATTTGATATTTTTATAGTTTCTGGATTAATGGAACCTAATGTGTAATTTCAGAGCATACAGACAAGAGGAGGAGAGAGATTCTATATAAATAATCGTTGAACCATAATAAGTATAAATAGGTTGCAAGGCAATCTATAATAAAATACAGAATTTTAAGTGAGTTTATAAAGATTTGTTTTAGTTGTGGACATCTTTAATGGCTTCTTAGAGGGAAATAGGGGTTTGAGTCAGTTTTCAAAGAATAAAAAAAACACTTTGCTGGTGAAGGGAGTTCTAGGTAGAAGGACATTTCTAAAGGTTTGCTGCCAACCCACCAGATGGAAGGGAGAAAACAGAATTTGTTTCATCCTCATAGAGGGTCTAGATCTCTTTGTAAAGAAGTGTGGAGTTTCATACAGTTAATTACTTATGCTTATTTGCAATTTCAACTTATTCACTGCCCAATACTGTATCAGAGTAAGTTTGCAAAAGAAAACCATGGATTCTGTTTTCAGCATAGTAGAATTTCCATACTCACTGACTGTTCATTGTAAATACTACTACTATTAATAGCTACCATGAATCAACTGTTGGTTTTATACCAGGGCTGGAACTTTGTTCTTTAATATGAATTGATTTATCATTTGTGTAATGAATATCTTACATGGATAGTTGAGGAGATTAAAGTTTAGAGAAGGAATCAAAGGAAAAATTAAGCCTGTCTCATATATTTGAAACTTATCCAAAGAGATGATGGTTGAATTCATGTACACCATGAATTTGTGTACATGAATATAATTGCTAAGGAAGAGTGCATATGGTGAGAAAAGAGGGCTTATTATTAAGCCTGCCTAAACCTTGCTTCTTGTATAGGGATGAGATTACAAAAGCTAGAAATACAAGTGGAATTCTAAGTGACTAGATAAGGAAAAAGTGTCTTGTCTTAAACGGAGAAATGTCTATATGTGGCCAAAAGCAATAACCCTATACAAAGGTGTGATCCAGAAATATTAGAGCCAGATGAGTATGAGAACAGTGAAATGAATGTAAATGGGGATCAAAATGGGAAGAGAAGGTGGTTTCTACCATTGGCTCATTTCTACTATTTATGTCAAGAGGCTTAGGTGACTGAAAGCCATTTAATGATACAGCGACACAGTAAAGAGACGTGAGAATTTATTTATTTTTCAGAGAGAGACACCAAAAAAGAAAACACTCCAAAAACATGACTGAAAACGAAAATTCATAGATCTATGAAGAGTGCTATCTCTGTCAGTGCCCTGAGAGGAAACAGATGGCATACTTTAACTGGGTAATTTGAGAAGAATTC
>CM053611.1:79598162-79619076 GCA_028646535.1 Procyon lotor
CTTAGCATAGTACCCTCTAGTTTAAGGTGAAAATTCTTAAGAACACCAAAATTTAAGAGACAAGCAGAAGATCTCTCATTTTTTTTATTTGTCCACAGAAGATGGCAGCCTTTCCTTTCTGTCCCTTCTATTCCGTACCCTTTATGTATTTCTTGGGAACAAGTTATGAATTTATAAAAGATAAATGTGTCAAGAGTTGTATCATATACATCAATGTAGTTACAGAAAACAAAAATCAAAATGTAGACATTTAGTGAATGCCAGGCCATTAGTGATTTGTAATAAAATTTATAATGGAGAAGTTGGGTAGAAGTGACTTTTTTTGTTTTTTAAGATTTTATTTATTTGTCAGAGAGAGTGCACAAGCAGGGGGAGTGGCAGACAGAGGGAGAAGCAGGCTCCCTGTTGAGCAAGGACTGATCCCAGGACCCTGGGATCATGACCTGACCTGAAGGCAGATGTTTAACTGACTGAGCCACAAAAACATCCTGACATTTCAAAAGGATTGAGGTATAAATGCTCCCTGAAGAACTGGAAGCCATGAATGTAGGTTATTCTTTCAAGAAATGTGATGCTAAATAGATAGCATCCTGATAGAAAAAATTGGAAAAAAGAGAATTCTTCCTTAGGATTCAAGTATAATACCTTTCTAAACTGAGGTAAAGCAATAATGAAATAAGAAGGCATTCATCAAGGAAGGAAGACATTGGGGAAGAGTGATGAGAGGAGTTTCTGGAGGAGATGCATGAAGGGTAGGTACAGATTTGGGGATGCGGATGACAACAGAGTTAGCTCCTCAATAAACAAAATGGGAATTTCTTCCTTTAATACTAATAGATTTATTACTCTGAGGAAAAAGTGAAGAGAAAGAAAGTTGAGAAATTAAACTATAATATATAAACGAAGTGTCAGTGATAGAGAAATTTGGTCATCTGGGTAAGTGTGAGCTTCATGCAAGATTATTGTAATTAAATGCTTTCTGTCAGAAGGAATAGAAATTCACTTGAATTATTTTAAGTAATATGATAATTTGAGGGCTACATGGAGATAAAGTCATACAAAAAAAAAAAAGATAATCAGGCCTTGGGAAGAAATAAAAGATAGTAGGTCCAGAGCTTCTCAGGAACAAAAACAAATTATTCAGAATCCAAGGCTGTAGACTCTGGATGTGGTGTTTTTACTGCTGGCCATCAGCTAACATAACCTGTGTGTGTGTGTGTGCGTGTGTGTGTGTGTGTGTGTGTATACTTTTTCCACTATGAACTGAATATTTGTTTTTCTGCTATTCAGTTGAAAATATTCTGAGCAGCTTTGCTAGAAGTTGTTGTCCAGCATCAGCCAAGTACTTTGCATTAAGCTGCTAGAAACCGTGAGAAGTACAAAGAGTCAGAGTCCAAGAAAGGTACCAGGCTCAGAGCTTCCATTTTCATCTCCCTGTGCAGTCATGGATGCCTTACTCTCCTGTTATGATGTGTGATAAAGCTCAGAATATTGTCGAACAGGGAAGTTCACTCAAGTCTTAATGCCCAGAGTTTTTACTGGGGCTTCATCACATTCTGCCTATCTTTAGCCTTTTCAGAGGTTGGCTGATACATTTCAGTCTTCAGTCCCTCTGGAGAAATAACTGGTACTGCACAAATTAAAGTTCCCATTATATATCATGTTGTCAGATTATCTAGTTGCCAAAGCTCCCATGCAAACAAAGATATTCTTAACAGATGTGACATCCAAGGCCTAGGCATCATCTCCAGGTAATGAAGGGCAAAAACCAGAGTTTAATTCTTCACTACACAAATGCAAAAGGAATAAACTAGTACATATTACAACTTGATTGTATCTTAAAATATTTTATTGAGTGAGAGTAACCAAAGAGAAAAGAGTAGATAGTGTATGATCTCATTTATATGAAGTTCAAAATAGCACTAATCTAATCTATTGTGGCAGATCTCAGAAGATTGTTAATTGATGGAACTTGAGCTTGACTGAAAAGCACATGAACACTTTTCGGATGATGTAAATTATCCAAACCTTGGTAGGGAGAGTTTTTACACATATATAGTTATGTACCTAAAATTACATAAGTAATTTTATGTATGGTCTGTATGGAATTTTTCCTCAGTGAGAAAATAAGCTGAATATACAATATTATTGCTAAGTCTGTATAGTATGACTGTATTGAATATGGAAGAGCATATTTAAAAGGTCTGATTCCTAGAAACAATCCTAAGGAAATTTGTAAAACTGATCTGATGCTTCTGGGCCATGTAAAATATGAAGTCATGAAAAGTAGCAAAGGCTTGATCTCATTTATTTCAACCACTTTAATAAAGACAAGATCTTTTTCCTTTCCTAGAAATTTAGTGAGGCAAAAGTAATAGTCCCATTTTTCAACCATTCCACTCCAAAGCATTACTAAATTGCTTTATTAACATGACATATGCATACTGATTCTAAAAATTTCCTACCAGGAGAAATTATTTCTTGCACAACAAAATGCTAGCTCTTTTATTAATATAAGAGAAGCTCTGATAATTGTAAAGTGAGAATACCAAAGATAATATTAATTATCCTCAGAATAACTTTTATACAATAGAAAGCATACACATTGGTTGTATTTCATTTTATATGTTTAAAATGTCTTATTATATGATCATTTGCATATCTTTTGTTTAAATTAGATCTAGTCTGTAGAAAATTTCTCTCTTATTAAGCATTCTTTTTTATACTGCTAAGTTTAATTGGGATATCATTTGCATAAATTTCTTTTGAGTCAATAAGAATGAACTCAGATCCTGCAATACTCCAAATATAATAATTATAGCAATATCTTCCAGGACTTTTTTCACTAAAGCGATCATCCTATCACCTGGTATATATATATATTCATAAAAAATATAAACGCTTAATTTCTGAATTACTCCTATGTTAAATAGATTTTGATAAATATTTATTCTGGTAAATAGGAAAAATTGGTTTGCCTAGTTCATAAACATTGTAAATCAGAAGTCTGAGTGAGAGTAAAAATTGGCAGACATCACATAAAAAAGAATGATAAGAATGTGGAGGTACTGCTAAGTATTGACAGGGTATATAAAAAAATTCTGTTTTTTTTTTTAAGATTTTTATTTATTTATTTGACAGAGAGAGAGAGAAATCACAAGTAGGCAGAGAGGCAGGCAAAGAGAGAGGGGGAAGCAGGCTCCCTGCTGAGCAGAGAGCCTAATGTGGGGCTCAATCCCAGGACCCTGAGATCATAGACCTGAACCCGAAGGCAGAGGCTTTAACCACTGAGCCACCCAGGCACCCCCCAAAATTTCTGTTTTTGATAACCTCCAAGCATAACGACCAATATAGCAGAGTATGCATCAGAAGGAATAACATCTATTATAGGAAATCATTTTATGTTAATAGTGGCTAAAACATGGAAAATGAGATAGTAAAAGGGGCTGTTTAAAATAAACACATTGGTCATGCATGAGCCCTTACAAAAAGTTCCTATCTCAAATTTATAATAATCAGGTTAAGCTTTTCTATGAGCTCTTATTTTCATACCTCAAATATATCTCAACTATGGGTAACTGCCAGCTTATGAATATTTATAGAACATTTCCTAGTTTCTCATGCAAGATAAACTCTGAAGAATTTCATGGACGGAGAGTTTGATTTTGCATGAGTCCCAGTTGCATATTTCCTAAAAGTGAAGAGATGTTAAATTGAAATCACAACACTGCTTGGGTCCAAAGTGAATTTGGATTATATACCATCCAAAAAAGGGTTGATTGAGGTGTGGAAGTATGCTTTTATGTCATTATGTTTCTATGAAATACTTTACAGTTTTTCTCTATGAATCATACAAATATACATTTTCTAATCTGATGGCATTTTTATTAGTAAAAATTTGAGGTGCTGGGGAGGAGGATCATAATCATGAGCCATTGAAGTGTGGTTCCAATAGAGGTTCCCCCCACCCACTAAGATACATCTAGAAACAATCTGGGATTTCATGTAGGCAGACAGACATAGTTAGGCTTTTATTAATATTTTATCCTAAGTTTAGAACTGGGCTTCTGTATATATATTAACTCCTATTTCTGTTCATGAAACATTACATTTTTAATGTTTTATCTTGTTTTAAAATTGAAGTGAATTTTTAAGTGATTTTTCTAACTTCAAATTGATGAAGGGAGGGGGCGCCGGGATGGCTCATCAGTTAAGCTTCTGCCTTTGGCTCAGGTCATGATCCTGGCATCAGGGGATGGAGCTCTGCATCGGGCTCCCTGCTCAGCAGGAAGTCTGCTACTGCCTCTGCCCCTCCCCCTGCCCATGCTTTCTCTCTGTCACTCTCTCTCTCTCTCAAATAAATAAAATATGTTTTTTTTTTAAAGTGATGACACAGCAAAACATATCAGTTCTGATATCTGATATCTTAGGCAACAATTTTAAGTAGAATAGCTAAATATATTTTGATTGATGGTACAACAAAAACATGGCAGTGACGCCTCTGTTTCATAATTGCAGAATTATGTGGTGAACACATAGATCGACATTAGAAAAGAGCATGAATAGTTCACCTCTGGTATCAGGCAGAGTGTAGGGGTAGATATGAATTGGGTAGTCTGCTGAAATTTAACTTGGATTGGTTCTTTTTCCTCCATTAAATAGGTGGAAGGTCATAAGTTGAGCATTTGTTTTGATAAGCAGTGATTGGAGGTTTGAGTGAAGAGGAAAAGAAATTCAATAGTCACATGTAATATGGGGGAGTGAGAATGTATGATTGCTGCACATCATTAAGGATCCACTTGACCTTTGTTGGTTGCCATGACTTTAAAGAGAAACTGGTCCAAATTAGACCTGTCAAAGCCATTGTGTTTTGCTCCAACTAGTGCAGACCTAAAGGAGGTAGGTAGAACCAGGGTAGTGTCAACAGACTAGTTGGAACAAGAGAAATACAAGCAGGAAAAGGTACACGCAAAAGACTGCAGAAGCTGACTGTGGAATATATTTAGGTGAGATTTGGAGAAAGCAATAAAACAATGAGACAAAAATATTCACATCATCCATGTGCATGCTATGTATAATAAATATGTACACCATATTGTCCTACAAATTGTGATTAAGAAGTGAGTTATGGAAACAGTGCTCCCACAAACAGTTGGCTTTGAATGAGATATCTGTTTAGGATCTACTGCCTCCTGCAGAGGTGGAGATAATTGTACTTTTAATGAAAAAATATAAATCCGACGTTGGGTTTATTTCGTGACGAGGCAATGGGGGGGTCCCCAGTTTTAGATTAGTAGGAATGTGCTAGATAATAATTTTTAATATGGAGTCATTGAATAAATTCATTCAGTAGAATGAATCATTGATTAAATATACCTTACATTTTCTGCTATAGCTAGAGGATTCAGCTAATCACTAAGATGAGCTTTGTTTACATTTTAATGTAAAGTTCTCAATGCCTCACTAAATATTTTGTCCGCTGCATAGAGGACTTTATATATCATCATGCCCTTCAAGCTAACACTTCCTAATTCATTCTAAGGAAAAGTGAACTAAGGATGATTGAAGAGAGATTTAGAATCAGTCTCAACTTTTTTTCAGCATGGAGCCATTACCTACCAAGTATCTAGTTTGTGTTTTGTTTGTGTATTTTTTATTAAGTGCCTACTAGTTTCAAAACACCTGCCTAGGACCATTTATCCCCTAGTGCCATGCTCAAACATAAGGTCCCGTGTGTCATGCCTTGGATATAGGTTACTGGAAATTCTGAGATTTTTTTAGTAATAAAGGTAGCTGCCTCCAAATGAGTTTAAATTAAATAATTACTTGTCTTATGATAAAATAAATTTAAAATTCTAAATTGTATTTTTGTCAAATGCATCAGAGATCTTATTTTTCCCCAGCTTTATGGAGGTATGATTGACAAGTAAAATTGTATATATTTAAGGTGTAAAACATGATGATTTGATATATGTATACATGGAGAAATGATTACCATAGACAAGTTAATTAACCCATCCATCACCTCACCTCATTACTGTTTAATGTATGTGTGGGGAGAACACTTATAATCTACTCTCTTAGCAAATTTGAAATGTATAGTGTAGTTTTATTAAATTATAGTCACCATGCTGTACATCAGATCCCCAGAACTATATGTATCTTATAACTAAAAGTTTGTGTTCTTTGTCCAGTATCTCCCCATCCCCCCACCTTGTATCTCCTAATAATCACCACTGTACTCTGTTTGTTTTTATGTATATAACTTTTTGGATTCTATGTGTAAGTGATAGATACCATATAGTATTTCTCTTTCTCTGCCAACTATGGAGTTTGAATCCCATCAAATGAAAGGCAAAACTTTTAGATATCATCTTTTGTCTAATGGGTCTTACTGTGAAAGAATACTTGTGGTTTTGTTTTCAAAATATATACGATAAACTTCAGTACTAATTAAAATATTTACAGAAATGTAGTTAACCCTTGGACAACAGAGGCTTGAATTACACAGATCCATTTACATGTGGATTTTCATATGGTAGAGTAATGTAAATGTATTTTCTCTTCCTTGTGATTTTCTTTTTTCTCATGCTTTTCTTTCTTTCTTTTTTTTGTGCTAGGTTAGTCACCATAAAATACATTATTAGTTTCTGATGCAATGTTCCAAGATTCATTGTTTATGTACAACACCCAGTGCTTCAACATTTTCTTTAGCTTACTTTACTGTAAGAATACAGTATATAGAACATATAACACACAAAATATGTGTTAATTAACTTTGTATTATTAGTAATACTTTTAGTCACAGTAGGCCATTGCTGGTTAAGTTTCTGGAGAGTTAAAAGTTACGTGTGGATTTTTTTTTACTGTGTGGGGACCGGAACCCGTAACCCTTGAGTTTAAGGCTCTATTGTGTATCACTCCATAGTCTGTGATCAACTGTCATTAAATGACTTTTGTCCAGGTAGGTGAATGAATGAATCTTAACCTGGGAACAAGAGTTCAGACCTTTTCTCATAGATTAGGACTGGTAGGCAATCTGCCAGTCTTTAAATTTTTATATTAAGTTCACCCTTACCTCACTCTGTTCTATTATGTTATATGCATATATATGTACTTTATTATTATTATTATTATTAATAGTAGTAGTAGTAATATATAATAATACATGGAGGGTACATTCCCAAGTCTTGTGGCCTATTACTTTGGGCTACTTGGATAGTAGGTGGCAGCAGCTGGAGATGGTGTGGTATGTCTCTCCATCTCCATGACTCAGTCATCATCTCTGGAAAAAGATTACATTTCCAGCATGGCTCCAGCACATAGAGAGTGCACCCATCACATCCAGCTGCTGTTTATGATACTAACTGCTATACTTATATAATCATTTTCTCATTTTTTTTGTCCCTCCAGCCTAAGAGTTAATAGCTTTCTGTCCTTGAAGTCTGTATTTCTTTAACTGGCCCTAGCTAGGTTCTCAGATTTTCTGCCAACTGTGTAACCAATTCACTGTAATAACATCCCTCCCTTTTATTTTTTTTTAAAGATTTTATTTATTTCTTTATTTGACAGAGAGAGCAGAGAGCAGGGCAGGAGGTGGGGAGCATAGAGGGGCAAAGGGAGAAATAGTCTCCCTGCTTAGCAGGGAGCCTGATGTGGGGCTCAATCCCGGGACCCCGAGATCATAACCTGAGCTGAAGCCAGACATTTAACCAACTGAGCCACCTAGGCACCCCTACATCCCTCTCCTTTAAATTCTGGTTTCTATTTTTCTTGCTTGACCCCGAATGATAAAAACTGAGAAGTTCCACTGATTGTTGTAGACCAAAATAAACCTATATACATTTATTTATTCATTTAATAAATATTTATTAAGTACCTCTTTGTGGTTAGGTACCACATAGGGTTTTGGTAATATATCCATGAACAGAAAGCAGGCACAGTCTCTGTCCTTATGAAACTCAGTCTAATAAGTCAACAGATCTGTAAGAGGTAGTACAGAAATTCTTGGTGTTGGACTGACTGTGAATGTGGTTTGGGGTGGGGAAGAGATAGCTCTTGCATATACGGATAGATATTTGTGCAACTTCTCAGAAAGTAATGTTGTATGGAGATCAGGTTTTGTGGGGCAAGATATTAAGAGTTGTTTTGTTTTGTTTCAAAATGTTGAATTTTAGGTGTCTTTTAACTATCAGAACATCCAAAAGGTGGTGCAAAGTAATCAACTGGAATAGTCAAGGCAAAAGATAAGTCGCCCTCTAAAAGGGACTGAAGTTAGAAGTCCTGAAAATGAGCCTGCCTAAGGAAAGAGTATATACAGAGAAGTAAAGATAGATTTCTAGAGATATATAAATTGGTAGACTTAAAAATAGTCTAAATTGATAAATGAAAAATCAGTTTTCTCCAGAACTCCATTTAAATACTTGATTATCGTTCTACTGTTTTATTTTTTTTTAAAGATTTTATTTATTTATTTGACAGAGAGACCACAAGTAGGCAGAGAGGCAGGAAGAGAGAGAGGGGGAAGCAGGCTCCCTGCTAACAGAGAACCTGATGCGGGACTGGATCCCAGAATCCTGAGATCATGACCTAAGCCGAAGGCAGAGGTTTTAACCCACTGAGCCACCCAGGCGTCCCTAGTTCTACTGTTTTAAAATGGATTTTTCCTCAAAATCTAAGAAAAAAGCAACCTTAAAATTACATCACATGTAGTGACTTTTTAAACATATATTATAGTTTTCCTTTATGTGTAGTTATGAAACAAACGCATTACTATTACTTTCCAGATGTTGGACCATGAGTGATACCTAAAATTTTAAAGATAACTTTCCCACCCAGCTCTAGCCATAGACCAAAACATATGGAGAATTATGTGGGAAAAATTTTGACAAATGCTACTTTTTTTTTCTTACCCACACATATTTGTTCATATATCCCCAATTCCAAAATCTTAGTATAATCTGTGTTTATATACAGAAGCATACTTTCACTGGCAAATGAAAAATTCCTACTAATTTTTTATAGCAAAACTGTGTGTTTCTTCAAACATTCACTTAAAGCCCAATTTAAAGCCCTATTTAAGAACTAGTTATAGGATATTTTCTCCCAGCTTTACTGAGGTATAACTGACAAAAATTGTATATAGTTAAGTTGTACAAATTGATGTTTCATTATATGTATTGTACTCTGGCAGTACATCTCTAAAGTTCCAATGCAATGAGACAGGTAGGCAATTTCAGTGGAATCTTCATAAATAATAAAACAAAAATTATTTAGTTCTGTTAAAAATGAAGCTAAATTTTAATGATATATCATAAGGAAAATCAATCATATATAGATTAGCCACAACCAAACAAAGCCAAGGCAGGTTTTGTAGAAATAAAAGCTAGAACAATGTGTTGTTTTCTTCTTTAAAACTAATTGGCCAAAAGCTAACAAAAGGTCCATCTCTACCCTTGAGCAGGCTGACTGGATCATTAGCAAAACAGTTGCACTTACTTATGGATGTTCTTTTTTTTCTTTCTTTCTTTCTTTCTTTCTTTCTTTCTTTCTTTCTTTCTTTCTTTCTTTCTTTCTTTCTTTTTTTTTTACTTATGGATTTTGTAAGAAATATTTTTAGCTTTTGTGGAGTGTACTTGATATTTCTGTGTAATGGCTGCTAGTGATCTTACATTGGCATCGCACCTTTGTTAAGACAGATCTACATCATTTCCCTCTTTATAATTTACATTTTCTTTAAATGTTCATTATATACTGAAGATATTATCACCTTAGGGGAAATATATAATAATATATCATATATAAATGCATAAACTTGGGCACCTGGATGGCTCAATTGGTTAAGCGTCTGCCTTCAGCTCAGGTCATGATCTCAGGGACCTGGGCTCGAGCCCCACATCGGGCTCCCTGCTCAGTGGAGAGTCTGGTTCTACCTCTGTGCTTTCTCTCTCTCTCTCTCAATGAATAAAGTATTTTAAAAATAAATAAATACATAAAACTGTATGTATAGTATAAAATACTTATTTTATTAAATAAATAAAATACTTTATTTTAAATAAATTATATTATATAATTATAATATATAATAAATATATTATAAGTTATAAATATTTAAATAAAATTATTTAAAATACTTCATTTATTACATGTATATAGTTTTATGTATTTATGTATATTTATGTATTGATTGTAGTGTTTTGAAGAAACAGTAGCATAATTTTAGACTTGTTTAAAATATGGAATCCATCATTAAAAAAACCCCACAATTAATAGGTAAATGCTATTGCAGCTCTTCTGCCTAAAAAGTCTTTAAGAGAATTATAAAACACAGATCTAATATTGAAAAATCATTTTAATAAATATAAATGGTAAGAATTTTAAAAACTTATGTTGGACCCAGTAAAGTGAGGGAAATATGATTTCAATGAGAACCCCTGCAAAATATGTTCTTGGTGAGGTAATAGATTTAAGGCACAACTAGGAATTCAATTAGATACTCCTATAAAAATGTGAAATTGACTCATACCACATGCTATTTTTATCAATTTAAAAGTTATTGGAAAAGAATATGTGAAACTGGTATAAGAGTACTTAACAGACTATATGGATTAATTTGAATTCTTTCACTTGGAAATGTTATAAGGAACTAAATGTTTTAATGGTTCATAAAGGTGCTAAATCTATGTCAGTCTGTATACCTATATATCTATTAACTATCATCTATCTAATCTGTTATCTATCTATCTAATCTGTTATCTAATAATCTACCTGCCTTCCTGAGACTCTCACTGTTGCTTTTTTTAAAATTAACATGTTTTCTTTTTTTCCCCTCCCTAAGGATATTTCTGTTTGTAGTCATTTTGTTATTGTACGCTCAGGAATATTTTGCTTTTTTGTGTGTATTATGATTTGAGTTTGTAGAGTTACTTGTAGATTTTTTTTTAATCAGTTTGGACAAAATTATGACAATTATTTCTTCATACATTTCCTCTATACCATTTTCTTTCTCTCTTATTTTCCAATACTTCAGTTACACTTACATTTGACCTCGTCACAGTTTTCTACAAGCCTATTTTATTTCTTACTCTCTTTCCTTCTGGGACTCAGTTTGGGTAATTCCTATTGATCTGATTAAATTTTTGTCAGTCCCATTACATTTCTAAATTCAGATGTTTTATTTTCAACTCTAGAAAACCCACTTGATTCATTTTTAAAAATTTCATATTTTTCTTTATTTTCTAAAACACATTAATCATATTTCTGTTTAAAAATTTGGTAAATTAAAAAAATCTATTATCTAAACCAATTTTGGGGGTATTATTCACCATTTCTCTTCTAGATTTTTGGTCCTTTTAAAAATAATTGTGGTAATATTTTATTGAATGCTAGAGAGGCCTTTTATAACAAAATTTTAGAGGACACAGATGAAATTATCCTCCTCTGTAAAGGTCTCTTTCAGGAAGAGGAATTTGAGCTGAACTCTAAATCCAATCAAAGCCTGAGCTGAGGGCGCAGTTTCTTAAGGCTCTGTTACTTCTATTTATCACATTTTTTTTTTAAAGATGTGGGCCTCTTGAGTTTTCACATTAAGGCCTTAGTTTTATTTGTTTATTCATTTTGTTTTTAAACTGGGGTCTTTTCCTCTTTTGGGTCCTTATATCTTTCCCATCACAAGACTGTAGAAAATTCTTTTCTGCAATTCAGAGATTTTTCTTAGATTTTTTGCATTCTGCTGCATATGCATCAGGATTTGTAAAATATCTCCATGGGAGACCACCCACATGTGTTAGGTGTTTGAGTTTTAGCCATACTGCTGTAGCCGCACCTAACTGAGGGAAATTCTCTGGTTTCTGTAACTCATAGCCACAGTCCTGGCATGCAGTCCTTGTCCTGGCCTCTTGCCCATCCTCAGAAGAATACTCTGGGGAAAAAACAACTGCAGATAATAAGTTTTCCCATTTAGGTTTTTCTCTTTTCCAGAATCTTAGCCTGTCTGGTCTTCCTTGTTTCTGCAGGTCTCTGGTGCTTTTAAGTAAATTATTTCTTTGTTTTATTTGGCTTTTATAGCTGGCATCTATGTGAACATTGACCTGTTTCAAATTATTCCATTCTAGCCATAAGCAAAAATGCCTCTAAAATTTAAGATTTGTTTGAATACACAAATTATATGAAGCTAGAATGTTGGATTTTGAATCTTCAATTTACCCATTACTGTATTTAATCTCATGTCATTTCAATTCCTAATTGTGCAAACAAGAGAAAACAAATCTACCTACTGATAGGCTTGTTATGAGGATTAGTTAATGCATAGACAGTTCTTGAAATTGCAACTGCCTTAAGTGCTCTATTATATTAGCTATTATTATTCTTATTGCTTTTACTTTTGTTGTTTACAATATTGAAGTTAGCATGTATCCAGGACTTCTTTAGGATAATAAAATTCAGAAGGCTAATTCAATTCTACAAACATTTATTAAACAGGTGCCATGTGCAAGGCCTAGCATAATTGCTATGCACTGTGGTTATCAAAGTGAAAGCAAATATTGTCTCAAGAAGTATATGCATTAGCAGTATATTTGGGTAAAGAACAGTTAAGTTCTACGAGAAAAGAAAAAGATAAATTTGGAGGCAGAGCAGAGCAAACTTGCCCCTCCCAACCAGATGCTAGATTAACATATTGGCAGCTCAGAAAATAAGTACAAATAGTCCTACCTGCTTAAGTCACTTAAAGTACTCCCCCTAATAAGTTCCACTTGTGTAGAATGGAAGTTCTAATTACCAAAATGCTGCCCCTAAGCACAAACTAGGTTCCTGAAATATCTTTGGAACTGGCTCATTGACTACACTGAATTTGCTGCTAAGAGCCGATAGAGAAGCTGCCAGCGAAGAGCTTGGCTGTAAAGCAAATTACATTTTAAAAAAAGTTTCAGAAGTGTTTATTGAGCTCCAACCTGTTTAAAAGTTTCTTTCTTAATTGTCTTCATCTAAATGAAGTCTCATTAAAATGCATGTGAATATTCAGCATTTTCAAAGCAATAATTTTCCTGTCCCTCTTTGATTGTCCTGTCCTTACAGAATTTATATTCTGAATGAAATTGACTGCTGTCCATTTAAATTGGGTTGACTATATTTAGACTAATATTTGTGATCAATTAAGTCATTTTCTTCTGATGAACCACAGACCTGAAGAATTTATCATTGCTTTTAAGAAGGGAGAAAATAAGGCCAAGAAGAAAAAGAAAATCTAAAATTTGTTATACTTTTTAAATATTATTTTAACTAATTGAACTGGAAAACATTTATTCAGCACCTACCTCTGTGCTAGCAATGTTAGAAAAGGCTGACTAAATCAGTGTTAGTCTATGACCCTTTTTTTACTACCAGCCCCATTCTTCTTAAATACACATGTAAATCAAAGTGTTAACAACTTTAATGCTGTAAATGAATATATTAATATAATTAATATGTCCCAGATAATTTCACAGAAAGCTCATTTTATATTAATATAATAATAGATACTAAATTACCTTGGTAATTAAACCTTGGTAATGAAACATGGCCTTGCCCGTGACAAAACTGGTCTTTATTTCATGAAGCGTTTTTACTATTAATGAAAGTTTTCTAAAAATTTTAGGAAGATTATCTAAAATTTCTTATGCAAGCATCGGTATATTTTACAATGAACATATTTTTTAAATGAATAAATTGGAAAACTATTGAATTTAATCATCACGAATATAAAAAGACCTAAAAGTTGAAATTTCAGCTAGGCACCATAGCTTTGACATGCAATGGTATGTGTAAATTGTAATGTGGAGATTTTTGAGGATATGGCCTGGGACTTGTTCCATGACTCTAGCATCCTAGAACACACTCTTCCACCCACCATCCATTTTGAGATTATTACAAAGATGAGAGAGGTGAATAAAGTAGGTTTTTGTGAGTAGGATCGCTTTGGGGAAAGTAGAGTTGTAAGTCCCTTTTCTATTCCACTGCATGGGGTAGTAGCTGCCCCTCAAAGACAGGGTAGGACTTCTGTTAATCTACTTAGAATATGTAATAGGAGACCCATGTAGATTAAAGACATAGTATGCTGAAGATCTTGTCCTGGTAAAGAATTTTAAGAAGGCTAGAGACAGTCTGGAGAATTACTTTGAATTTGGAGCCTTTAGAGTGCGGCTTTGCTGGGATCGGTTGGGCTGCACTCCCAGACTTTGTAGCATACAGGTATATATGGGTATTTCTCATAGTCCCATAGTCACTCATAGTGACTCCGTGGGATGGTCTTGGATTCTTTAGGCTACTTGAAAAGGTGAAGGCACTGTACTAGCAAAAACCTAGATGTGAACTTAGAGCCTTAGAAAGGAACCCAAAATGAGTACTAGCACAAAATAAAAGCATCTCAAGATTAAGAGTTTCAGGATAGAGGGACCTAGTAAGAATCTTCTGAGGATCACCGAAAATATCCCATAAGAAAATTATCTTGAAATACTTGCTCCACAGAATACAAACCTAGCTTAACATGTGACCAGCTTAAATAAGGCCATTGCTTTTCATTTAGAAAATTTAGAGAAGACACCACACACATACGCCCTTTTCCTATAGCAAGTCTGTAGCCAAAAACTGGCTCTACACAGGGAGAGAACATTTAGCTATAAAGAAAGCTCTGCCCTTAAATGCTCTGATTCCTGGTTCTGGATAGACTTTCTCTCCAGTTTATTCAAATTGTACCCTGCTGACCTCTAAGATTTTGGGGGATGCTGATCTTCCACAGGGCAAATATGGGAGAAATTTGGGGACAGTATATAAAAAGCTAAGTCCAAGCACACTTGGACTCCAGATTTTTGCTATCATGTCAGCCCAAGTGTGTCTCTCTTTCACTCTCTCCATTCGTGTTTCCATTCATGTTGTATAATTTTTAAGGCAAGAAATGGCTTATAATGTTTAGTACAATATCGAACATGTAATAGACACATAATTAGTTAATTGGAATCTTTCCTTTTTTCGAAAGTCTGCTTAAATGCCTTTCGCATAATAATTATATTGCCCATTTGTTATTCAAATGTGTTTTTATTTTTCTAATACTCTTGATTTTAATAGAATGTGTGTGTGTGTGTGTGTGTGTTTTAAGGATTTTAGTTGTAAAAAATACTATATTTAGGGTGACTATTTCTGGATCTTCTTGTCGGAATCATAGGATTTCTTGAGGCTTTCTGATTTCTCCTTTATCCACAGTCAGTTGTTTATGGGCATAATAGAATATTTTCACATGTACTTACAGATAAGCCCTGTCAATGTGGTGTTTTTCTAAATGTCAGATTTTGCATATGCTGTTAAAAATTTCCATTTAACCAGTACTGTTATTAGTATCTGTCATTAAAATGATTTTTAAATTTTAAATACCTACTTAAACTTTAACCTACACAAATAAATTTTTGTTCTATCCATTAAGGAAAGAATAAAAACCCACTATGTTCCCCTTTAGTAATATAAAATGGCTATTTAAAATGAGAAAAGAGCTACCTTAATAACTCCAAGTATTAGTGTGTAAAGGAAAGTTAGTAAAGTACTCACAGGGAATTATTTTTACCTGTGAAAGATTTAGATGAGAACATAGTACATTTTGTCATGTAAATATTTTTCCACAAGGCTATAGTATTACAATGCACTATAGCTTTTCTTTTCCTCTCTTTTGCTCTTTTTATATATAAAACCAAATCACTTAGAAACTTGCATGTTTCTTACATGTTCAGTAACCTGAAGTACTACTCATTCTGATTAATTATATTTTTGCATTTAATAAAAAGAATGTTCAGGATAGATGACATAATTATCAGACAATATATGCATATTTATATTTACTTATACTTAATGTTCTTTTTGAAAATAAATCTTATAAATTTCTACTTTGTCCATATTGTACAGATACAAGGAATAGTCAGTAGTATTACATTTACACTATTCTTTTTGAATAATTGTTAATAACCTAAAAAGTCACATATATATGAAATATAAAAATTGACTTAAAGGTTAATAGTATAAATGGTAAAGAATACATTTAGGTATCATGATTTATCTTGTTATTTAAACACTCTGTAGGGGCGCCTGGGTGGCTCAGTCATTAAGTGTCTGCCTTCCACTCAGGTCATGATCCCAGGGTCCTGGGATCCAGCCCTGCATTGAGCTCCCTGCTCAGCAGGAAGCTTGCTTCTCTGTCTCACATTTCCTCTGCTTGTGATCCCTCTCTCACTGTGTGTGTCTCTCTCTCTGTCAAATAAAAACATAAAATCTTAAAAAACAGTAACAACAACAACAACACTCTCTAACATTATATATATTAAAAATGTTACAATTTTCTTTAAAGAGAGGAGAAAGAAATTCAGAATATCTACTGTATAACAGGGAAGGATGTTGTATATTTCATTTTCTAAGAGATCAGAATAGTACATACTCTGAGATTCGTACAGTGATAATAATAACAATAACAACAAAGGCAAATAAAATGTATTTAAGGCTTATAATTTTCCAGGTGCTGTTATAAAACATGTTTCACATGCATGTTATTTTTCCTCATTATTAGCTTAGGAGATAAAGTTGATTAATATCTTCATATATACTAAGTTCTTTCCTTACCATTTTCTATTCTGTTCACGTTTGGACAGAAAAGACTGTGCTTTAATCTGATAAATTAATCATTCTTCCTTCAACTCCCATAAAAGTTTCTTCAGATGTTCATTATATAACAGATTTTTTAAAGCTAGAGTCTCCATTAAATTAAAAGCATTCTGTAATCAAATACTGAAAAATGTGTTGTTACATATGTAGTTTTCGTTGTCAGACTAGCATGACTTGTTATTCTAGCTCTGTTGTGTGATTTTTGGAAAATCATTTAAACTTCCCAAGCCTCAGTTTACTTAACAGTTAACTCAGTTTAGTTCATCTGTGCTCAGAAGTAATTTAAAGATTTAATGGGTATGAAGTTCTTAAATATCTGTTGCATAAGTGCTTAATAAAAATTATCAGTCATCTTATACATCCCAAAGTTTTCTGATTGTAATATATGGTTTAATATATTTAGATTTTTTTCATAGAATATCTTTCCTTTTCTCCTTCAGATGAAATACAGAAATGTCAAAAAGAGTTACCTTAAATCAGGACAACAGGGCTATTTACATGAAACCATAAAATCTTTTTTTGTTTGTTTCAATGATTTATAGTAAAGTAATATGTAAAGGATATGGATGATTTTAAGAGTTTGCTTTTGTTTGGCCTTTTAAGATGGTATAGGGTAGTAACTGGGAGACAGAATTTTAGTATTTGATAGTTTGGCATTTTAAATCCTACTTTAAAACTTAATAAAAGGCATCATGATCTAGTGACTAACTGCAGTTACCCAAATGCTAGGATGTCAGCCTGCCTAGATTCCAATTTCAGTTACCTTGGCTCTAGGCAATGTCATTAACCTCTTTTACTTCAGAAGTGTAGTTTCTTCCTGGTTGTTTATGGGTATTAATATCAACCTCAATGTTAATTACGACATTTAAATGCACAATTAACATAAACATTTAAAGCAATCTCTAGCACAAAATAAATGGTCAATATAAGGAAACAGTGATTCTGAAGTTGAACCTTAGGGTATCTCCTAAATCTGTGCATCTCCTTGCTTCAGTGAGAGGATGCTATTAGCAGAGATAGTCTTTCAAGCTGTGAAGAAATATTTTACCCACATAGTGAAAATTGAGACAGCACTTCTCCAACTTTACTGTATATGCATGATCTGGAGATCTTATTCAGATGAAGATTCTGATTTTGTAATTCTGAAGTGGACACTGGGATTCTGCATTTCTAACGGGTGCCTACATGCTGATGTGGAGGTCCGGGGGCATTTTAGTGCATATTGGAAATTACCCACCTATCTCATTATATTTTCCCCCTAAATCAGAATGATGGAAATTTACCACTTGAGATTCATGACTTTTGAGCTGTTCCTTCATGTATCCAAACTTGAAATGGAAATACCATTGGGGAACTCTGAGAAGCAATCCGTACCTTTCTCTCTAGTTATCAGCTAGACTTAATGTGAAAGTTGTATAGATGGGGTTGATTTTCAAAATGTGCACTTATCTTTAATGAACTATACCTAGCAGGGGGTTACACTACATACAGTCAGTTGTCCTTGGATAACTTCAGAAGGAAAGGAAAACAGCAAAAGGAAGAAACACAGAGAAAAAGAAGATAGAAGTAAATTAAACTGTAAAACTTTACCTTCTTTTCTATTTTTTCATGCACAGTTAATAAGACAAACACTGTATTAACTCCTGTTGCTGCTATTAAAACAATTTACCAAAAATAGAGTGGTTTAAAACAACATCTATTTTATCTCACATTTTAGGAGATCAGAAGCCCAAAAAAGCTTGACTGGATTCTTGGGATCTTATCAGGCTAAATTCAAGTGTCAGTCAGGGTTGCAGTTTTCATCTAGGTCTTGGAGTCCACCTTCAAGCCCACCAATGGTTGGCAGAATTCATTTCCTTCTCATGCTTTCCGTGTGGTCTTCTTTACCGTCAGAAAAGTAGTGGGAAGTCAAGTCCTTCCCTTTTAGTCTCTCACTGTCTTCTGCTACTAGCTAGAGCAACGTGTCCACTTTTAAGGGTCAGTGTGATTAGATCCATTGGATTGTCCATAATCTCCTAATTTTATGGTCAGCTAGTTAGTAATTTTAATTACATCTCTAAAGTTTCTTGCCATGTAATATAACATATGTGTGGGATTCATGGGAGTAACACAAGTGGGCCAACACCATGGAACTACCACAAGTTCTCTTTAGGGTTTTGTTTTTGTTTTTCCTGAGAGGAAGCATAAACATGCAATAATGAAAAGCACTGATTTATATTCTATTATTGTCTTAGTTATATGGTAATCCATTTATATGACACAGATAAGTACTATAAGTGTCATTTCCTTCATTTGGGAAAAAAATTGAAAAACAACAAAAACTTGGCTTGATTTACTAATGCTGTATAAAATCAAATTTATACAAAAGTTAAATTATTATTTCACATTCCTTCTAATACCTATGACAGAATTTTGCTAACACTATTCACTAAATAAATTATTGAATTGCTACATCTGAAGGCCATATGCTAGCAACATCATAGATGACATTTGCTTGGAACTTTGTATCAGTCCTATCTATAATTAAAAATTCTTATGAGATCTGTTCTTTCCAGTAACTGCCTTTTACAAATTACAAGGCATTTCTTGGGACATTAAATATTTTTGTTTGTAAGACGTAGCTTTTGCAAAACACTCCGAACTAGATCTCTTGACAAAGAACTCAGTAAACAAAAAGTTTAGTTGGAAAACAAGTGTTAACAGACTTAGAATTAACTTGCATTTATGTTCACTTAGGTCAGCTCACTGTAGTACAACAGCTGTGACCAGAAAGAATGGGGGAGTTGAGACAAAAGCCAAGCACTTTCTAAAATAGAAAAAAAAATAATAATAAGTAAAGTTAACTATAGTTTTGATTATAATACAGAGAAGATTATGGAAACATAAAGCATGTCTATAAAGAAAAAAATATGCCGAACCCAACAACAGAGCATAATTTTTAAATTTTTTTTATATTCTATTTTAACCTTCCAACAATTCCATACACACTTTTCACAGTTGTAATCATAATATACATAAAGTCTTATATTTACTTCTTCCTACCAAATGTTACATGGTAAACACTTTTCCATTTCTCTGCATGACCCTATTCTGAGAATTGGCTGAGTGAGACTCTATCTGTTTCATGAACCATAAATTCCTTAACTACTCTCCAACTGTTGGGCACTTGGATGACTCTGTGTTTTAATGATATGAATAAAGATGATTTTTTTGACAGTCATTTTTTAAAATAATTAATTTCCAGAAATTAGATTATTAGGGAAAAGGGATTAAGCATTATAAAGAAATTAGTCAAATATTTTGAGAAAAAAATCCCTGAAATATTTTTTCAGGAGATTTATTGGATGCATATCTTTTGTGGGTATGTGTGGACTGTTATGGCTAAAAAGATAAGGCCATCCACAACAAAGATTTGTTTTCACACTCCATCTGTTTGGTACATACTATGTAGATTAGAAGAAAGTTCTGACCCCAGTGAAATGCAATATTTGGTAATGCTGCTATCAAATTCTTCAATTTTTCTGTGAGTGACTGTCTCCATATGCCTAACAGTATTGTGAGCTTTGCAAAAATCTTCCAGAAATGGCTTCTTAAAGATAAATGAGGATTAATGAACACATTGCATTCATCACAAAAACCACTCAAATATCAAATAGCGGTTGGTATGTGACCAGTGTGGAGAGGCACCGGGCATGTGGATTGGGCTTGCTGTCTGCATGTGATGAAACCAAACATCACTGAATGAGTGTTTGCTTGTGTGTGTGAAAGACTGCTTCAAAATCTATTGTACAAATTTTTAGTCACTCAAAATCTTGGTATTCATAGGGTAGGTTTGGGCTAACTCTGACTTAATGAAATATTCTGCTTTTCAGTTCCATTTTATGAGTTGATTTTATTTTCCATTTATTTTTCATTTATATTTTAACAACAAACAGTAACAAATTGGAAGGAAGAATGGGATATTTCAGTGAACTCAAATCACCCAAATCTGTATTTTCATCAGTGTATTGAAGTTTTGGTATTGTTTTGTTTGTTTGGTTTTGGTTTTGGTTTATATATAGATGTTTGGCTAGGGAAGATATTGAAGGAATAAACCAAGGCCAAACAGTAAAGACTATTATGAGCTTTTTTATCCATTTTGGTGACCTGGAAACTTGGAGACATCAAAAGTTTTACTATGGGAATTACAGGATAAGATGGGCATTTTAGATTTATACCTAATAAATTAGAGAAAAAAAAA
>CM053611.1:79619576-79641242 GCA_028646535.1 Procyon lotor
ACTGTCCTAGACTGGTTTCCATGGAATGGTCACTAATAATTGGAATCAGGGACACTTTTCTATTTTGTACAAAAGTTCTAATAGTTGTACATAATAAATTATATCTGAGGTTATTAGTCTGTTTCTCATTAACACAAAAGTCATATAATGTCAAAGGCAAACCACTGAAATACGTACTTTTAAAGAATGACAAGGAGTATTTTATTCAACAAGGACATTGAAAAGGATCTAAATAAAGGACAAAGAAACATTGTGCCAGATCTATATTTGTCTATAAATTTAAGATTGCTTAACATTATTACTTTCAGTTGGACTCATCTAACCCTTGTCCATCTCCTCTAAGCCATGTGAACTCAAGATGCCTGTGGTGGGAATAGCAATGGGCTGGTGGAGAGAGACCTAGCATTGCCAATGCTTAACTAACAATGAAACCTTCCACGGCACCATCAGTGTTTAACATCTTGCTGAACTAGCCAGGCTGACACTCAAATTCTTTTCAAAATAGCTCCAACTTGCCATTCTGTTTGTTTTAATCATTTTTAATTTTAACAGAAGGGATATATTTAATCTTAAAGTCAAATAGTTGGGGCGCCTGGGTGGCTCAGTCGTTGGGCATTGCCTTCGGCTCAGGTCATGATCCCAGGGTCCTGGAATGGAGCCCCACATCGGGCTCCTTGCTCGGCGGGAAGCCTGCTTCTCCCGCTACCATTCTCTCTGCTTGTGTACCCTCTCTCGCTGTGTTTCTCGCTGTCAAATAAAAAAAAAAAAAAAAAAATCTTAATGTCAAATAGCATAAAACGTGTATCACCTAAGCAGTGTTCTATGACACCTTCTACGCTTTCACCTCGAATTCCATTTTGAATTACTTTTTTCTTTTAGTTGGTTGTTATCTTCACGAAAGGAAATACTAGTTTTTACCACATATATACTTAAATTTACTAATTTTCTGTTTCCCTAGTACAAGATGGAGGCATCACATTGGTTTCTATTTCCATTCATCTCACTCAGTATTCTGGAATTTCACAATCATGTACTTGAAGTGTGTTTGTTCATTTATTTTGCAAGATTCTCATTTGGCCAGTTCAGTCTAGGAGGTCCTAGTTTTTATTTGTCAACATTTAAAAAAATACTAGTATTTGATAATTTTCCCTTTCCTGTTTTTCTGATATTTGTTTTGCTTATTTTTCTTGATAATCTCAGAATTTGGATACTAAATCTGGCCTGACCCTAATGTTTTAAATCTCTTAACACTCCCCCTACCATTTTTCTTTTCTATTTTACTGTCTAGACAATTTCTTTTAGTTTTTTTTCCCAACCTTTAAGCCTATCTTTAAATTTTACTTAATTAAAATGCAATTTGATTTTCTACAATATTAATTATGTTTGTGTGTGTGTGTGTGTGTGTGTGTGTGTGTGTTTATCTTCTTGCAATGGTCTCCCAGTCTTTTTCTTTTTAATTTAATTTTTTAAAATTTGTTTTTGTTTTTTTCTTTGTTTGGTTTTCTTTGTCTGTTTTTTGTTTGAGTAGCTTCCTTTGAATGTCTGCTGATGCTTTCCAGTCTGTTCACACTTAACATGAAAGGAACAAAAAAATGTCTAAGTAGATTCATATGTAAGCGTTTCCTATGCCTGGTTGGCTTTTCTGTGAAGTGATTAAGCAATGGCCTGACAAACCTAACATTGGCTTTTTGAGGGCTTTTCTCTCAGATCAGTTACTCCAGGGAAGGGTGTGTTTACAGATCAGATGTTGTAGACTTCCACAAAATCTTCCTGTTTTAATATTGATGACTGAACCTGTCCTCTACTATATCTGTAATTGTAGTGTTAAGAACCTCTCAATTTCAATTTCTTCAGAAAATACTGGTTTCACTTTTGCAAGCATGGGACAAATATGTTGTTTTGACTTTTGGGTGGAGGATGAGATATTATATGCCTGCTCTTTACATTTTGAGACTCATCCTTCTCTTTTGTCACATAAGGTAACGGAGCCCAAAGCTCCTCTATCTTGAGTGATTATTTTGAATAATCCAATTTGCTACTCAGGGGCATTCCCATTTTAACCTGTTCAGGTACCAGGTAAGTTTTCACTCATACATTTACCTTCCATATAGCAAAATTTGCTAGTATATTTCAACCCCTGTTGTCTCTACTTCTATTTATCTTTTGAGTTTATCTTTCAAGAGTTTATTTAAATGCCATTTAGTCTTAAGAAGAAGTAAAGATAATTTCATATGTTTAACATGAAAATCCGAAAGTATATCTCAGCTTTATTTTCTATTTTTCACTCTATTGTTAAAGAAAGTGTGTGTGTGTGTGTGTGTGTGTGTGTGTGTGTGAAGGAGTATATATAAAAAACGAATCACTCTTTACTCTGTTTATATTTCTACAATGGAGATGATTATATTCTATTTTACATATTTACATCTATTTTTACATTACATACTATTTTATAGTGAGAAGTATACTTAATCATATTCTTCAGTTGCAGACTTTCTTTATAAAAAACAATATTTAAGTATCTTTGAATCGCTTATAAAGATAGCATGGTTGCTGGCATACAAGGGTAGTAAAAAATAATAGGTGAATTGACACATTATACAATATAAGAGATTTAGATTTGTCACTCTTAAAAATCAAGTATTGAATTTTGGATTCCTTTAAAGTAAGGTGTTGCATCATTGGGTTTTTATTATATAACAAACCAGTTGCTTAAACATTTTCTTTTTAATAATCACTCACACATCTTTGTGACACCTGAATACCGATTTTGGTTAGGCTCGTTAGAGGCAGCTCAACTGGTACAGCTCTGCATTACGTATCTCTCATCCTTCTCTCAAGATCATAAGTTAGCCAGTCATGCACATGATAGAAGCTTTGAAAGAAAGTTGCAGTTAGTACTGCTGTCTCATCCTCAATTTATAGATCTTCTTGCATTTGGATTTTACACATAAGTACCTTTTCACATGTCAGCACAAACAGTCGCATTAAAATGTCCAAATAGAATGAAAAAAGATATTAGATGGTGGGAAAAATATACAGTAGGAATAGCCAATAATCTAAAGATTGTTCTTCAAGCCGGGACACCAGAAGCTACACGATGCTCT
This sequence comes from Procyon lotor, assembly GCA_028646535.1. NCBI lineage: Eukaryota > Metazoa > Chordata > Mammalia > Carnivora > Procyonidae > Procyon > Procyon lotor. The sequence continues at coordinate 79,622,681 of CM053611.1, forward strand.
CCATGCAAAATCTGTAGAGTTTACCCAGATCATCAAAATTGGGCGTACTCACACACAGGATGCTGTTCCTCTCACCCTCGGGCAGGAATTCAGTGGTTATGTTCAACAAATAAAATACGCGATGACGAGAATAAAATCCGCCATGCCAAGGATCTATGAGCTCGCGGCCGGAGGCACTGCCGTGGGCACTGGCTTAAATACTAGAATTGGCTTTGCGGAGAAGGTGGCCGCCAAAGTGGCTGAGCTCACAGGCTTGCCTTTTGTCACAGCCTCAAATAAATCTGAAGCTCTGGCTGCGCACGATGCTTTGGTTGAGCTCAGTGGAGCCATGAACACCACTGTCTGCAGTCTGATGAAGATCGCCAACGACATTCGCTTTCTGGGTTCTGGTCCCCGCTCGGGCCTGGGAGAGCTGATCCTGCCTGAAAATGAACCGGGAAGCAGCATCATGCCAGGCAAGGTGAACCCTACCCAGTGTGAGGCGCTGACCATGGTTGCAGCCCAGGTCATGGGGAATCACATTGCCGTCACAGTCGGAGGCAGCAATGGACATTTAGAGTTGAATGTTTTCAAGCCAATGATGATCCGGAATGTGTTACAGTCAGCCCGGCTGCTAGGGGACGCGGCCGTCTCCTTCACAGAAAACTGCGTCGTGGGAATCCAGGCCAACACAGAGAGGATCAACAAGCTGATGAATGAATCTCTGATGTTGGTGACAGCTCTTAATCCTCATATAGGGTATGATAAGGCGGCAAAGATTGCTAAGACAGCGCATAAAAAGGGATCAACCTTAAAGACGACTGCTATTGAACTTGGCTATGTCACCTCAGAGCAGTTTGATGAGTGGTTGAAACCTAAGGACATGCTGGGACCAAAGTGATGTAATAAATTTATAATAAAAATAATTATGTTCTATAAAAGAAAAAAAATTCTTTTCAAATTCCCCAATATTATAACATTGTTTGTGATTGGATTCGTGGACATTTTGAATTTGGACTAAGGCATTGAGATTCATACTTGGCTAACAATAAAATGCCTTCATATTAGTATTTAGTCAGATAGTAGGTGTTCTATACTTAGCATTTGGTTAAGGTATGACATAAAGAATATTACATATGGACTCATCTGGGATAATCCATACATTTTTTTGCTGAAGAAAATCAAGGTTCAGAGACTGAGCATTTAACCAATATCAGAGCAGAAAGTAAACTCTCTTTTCATGAGTCATATAGAAGCATTTATTGTGACCAGAATTCAACATTATATTAGCATTTTTTATAGTTTCAATTTAAGTTTTTAATTTCAAGTTAAAATTAAATTGACTTCAAAGGACTGTTGGAGAAATTTGACTTTAATTATGAAAATAATACGTATTTTTATAAAGTGGAAAAACCTTTGAAAATACTGAGAAGGAAATAGAAAAATGTTCATAATCAAACCACTTTGTTTCTTTTCAAATGAACCAACTATCTCATACAAATTAGAATCATTCATTGGTTAAAGAAAGTGCAGCAGAGGGAGATCCATTTGTTTATCAGGAGATTAGACTCTTAAAACCTCTCAAGAAGAAAACATAAAAATTAAGCTTCATTGTTCTCAAATATAGACACAAGCTCCACCTAGTTTATAGGGCAGGTGGAAAGCACTAAGATCAGATTAGGACCAAAAAATTGTAAAATAAAGATGATTTTAAACTTGTTTTATTCTTTCTGATGCTCCGTTTACAGAGGATTGCATTTCATAAAATACTTTACTGCCTTTTATGGTGGGAATGTTTTAACACATTTATTTGTAAGGCTTGTAGGAATTTATAAACATTATGTTTTAATTGTTGTTATAAGACTGATGTATTATGGCTGCTGCTTTCCTCTGTTTTACTTCAATAAATCTCCAAGTCATATTCCCCAAACTTTGGATTGGTCATTTTAATATATAAACCATGATTTTTTTCCCTGACCTTGTAAAGGAAAGAGGAAGGAGGAACAAAGGCATGGAACATACTGAATAATTAATAGTTTCTGTTATCTAATATATATTATAGATTATTTAAAAATAAAACTCTTAAGATGTTAATGCCGATTAATTGTGAAATATGATATACTATTTTAAACTTAGAGTTTCAGGGTTTTTAACATTTTTATCTACTTTAAATATTTAGTAGTGATTATTTTTACCTTATCATTTCACACATATGGACATTAATATGCTGACAATAAATTAACTTTAAAAAATAAGGGCACCTGTGTGGCTCCGTTGGTTAAGTGTCTGACTCTTGGTTTCAGCTCAGGTCATGATCTCAGTCAAGGTCGTGGAATTGAGTATCATGTTGGGCTCTACATTCAGCGTGGAGTCTGCTTGAGATTCTCCCACTTTCCCCTCTCGCTGCTTGTGTGCACCTGCTGTATGTCTTTCTCTTTAAAAATAAATAAAATCTTGGGGTTCCTGGGTGGCCCAGTGGGTTAAAGCCTCTGCCTATAGCTCAGGTCATGATCTCAGGGTCCTGGGATCAAGCCCCGCATCCCTCAGCAGGGAGCCTGCTTCCCCCTCTCTCTCTGCCTGCCTTTCTGCCTGCTTCTGATCTCTGTCAAATAAATAAAATCTTTAATAAATAAATAAAATCTTAAAAAATATTAAATGTTAACATCTTCAGTCACAATATAAAAACAAGGCTAAATTTGCAATATCTTGTTAATTTGAAGTCAGAGCTTGGAATAAAATCTACGTATTAACTGTATGCTGTTTATTGATACATAGTTCTCCTGATCTTCCCTCAGAACCATCTACACTATCTTATTGTTTTCATGAACGGTATTTAGCTTTATTCAATAAAAAAGTTTGTTTTGAGTCTAGTACTTTGAGTATGTTAATACTGTGTTAAAGATGATTAAATAAGACAATTTAAGTAATATTTTTTTTTATTTAACATTTCAGGAAGTATAGATGGTCTCCTTTTGGAGAATTGCACAATGTGGCAGAAGGCAAGATAGATTTATAGGAAAAAAGAATAACGAACAAGGAAGGGAAAATACCTAATTGGCTAAGGCCACTTAGTCAGCTTTGTTTGTGGTGAGAAAGCCCAGAGTTGGCCTGGTATTGGGAAATTGGTTAACCAAATGCCCTTTGTGTCTGGATAAGGGGAACATTTATAGGGATGTGAAAGTTATCTAAGTTTTGTTTGCTGACATGACACCCCAGGCAGGAGTGGCTCTATCTTGGGCCTGGAACAACTATCATGGGTATACCATGAGATCATAACAAATTTCCTACCATGTAACAGTTCATCATAATTGATGACATCCATGCACCTGATTTTACTCAATCAACCCATTCATTAATCACCAGCTATATGCTTCGTACATAATGAAAAATGTATGACCATAAAGCAGTAATAGATATTGATAATGAATAAAATAATCAGCCAGATAAGAGAAATATTTTGAAAGTTCAATCGAAGCTGATAATTTAGCTTAATAGAAGAACAATTCTCTGGATTTGTGTATGTAAACTTCTCTTTGAGTGTGCAGAACTCCTGAGTAGACTGTAGGGTTTGTTCAAAAAAGCACTTTTATAGAGAAGGCATTGGTAATGTGCATTGACTGCCTGGTTCATGGAAATAATTTTTAAGCAAAGTCCATGACAACAAGAAAAAGACTGGTTTTACTACTTGAATTCATCAGAAATTATCAAGAAAGTATGATTTTTATACTGATAAATTATGTAAAATAGAGGCCTTTGAAAATTGGGCATTTCATCTACATGGTTCCTTGCCTCTCTTTTAGCTTCAAGATAATGTTTAGAAAATGTGTTGCTTTTGCTTCCAAAAGGAATTTCTCATAAATTTCTTTGTAACTATCTTTAAGAAGAAAAATTTTTTAATCTATTTCAAAGGAAATAACAGAAATTTAATTTGTTTTTAGGATGAAAATGGTTTTGAAATCATTTATTTCCTTAAACCCTGTCCCAAAGTACATGTTATTAAGAGAAGTTTTATACACTTTCTCGTATTTTTTTTATTATGTTGACGATCTTGGGAAGATTAGATGTGTTCATACCTATAGCTTTACATTGGATTCACTTCATTTATTTGAGTCTCTTGAAAGTTCTTTTGTAAACCATCATCCAGGACTAGTTAACAAAACAATCTTAGATGATCTAATAGCATGTGGCCTAAAGCAGTGAGAAACAATCCTCTAGTATATTGCTACATATGACATTCAGGTTCGAGCTACTATAAAGATCTCCAAACAGAATGAAGCATAAATCAGTGCAAGCTGTGGAAACAATAGCTTTCCAAATATTGTACTCTCGTGTCGACACAGTGCCACAACACGAAAACATAACAGAGTCGGAATTAGACCACACTCAGGATTTTAAAGGAAAATATACACTGCTGCACAGCATGGATGCCATGTCTCTCCTCCTGATATACACACATCTGTCTCAGTTCTGAAATAGGTCTATTTGGTCGGAGGGGAGGCAGTGATGGCAAGGCCATTAACTGTTTGAGTCCAGTGAAGCTCACCTACCTGGAGACTTTGGGAGCATTTCTGGAAGGCCGTTTCCTGAGACTTGTTTCCTGTTTTTGCCTTGCCACTCTCTTCCTGATATTTATATAGGGCCAGTTTTTTTGTTTTGTTTTGTTTTTTTAATAGTGCTACTTAGGCTTTCTTCTAATAATCTTCAGTGGTAACAGTGCCCACAATGCATGAGCAAACATGCCTTTTTTTGGCTAGGACATTCGAAAGTAGTTAACATATTTATATTTCTACCTTAAGATAACTGAAAAGTGATCTAAATGCAGGAAATTCACTGCTATTTTATATGCCCAACAAGAAAAAGATAAATCAACTTCATCTCTGTCCTCTGCCCTTTCTTCCAGTTTATTGATCATGAAGTAAAGTTATTGTCTAGAGTATAAAGCTTAGTAAATTTTTTAGTTTTTAGTCATGGTATTGTATATGTTTTTACAAGCCACCTAAATATTCTTACCAAGAAAATAATGAAAAGACTTACAGAGGCTACAGTTCAATCAGATGATAGGTCCCAGTCTTCAAAGAACAAAGTAGTTGGGGGGTGAGGATAATAGATCTAAAATGTGACAACAGAGCATCATGAACCTATGTTCATAAACATATCTCAACCTTCGACTATGTGTCTGTGTCAGAAATTTGATTTTAAATGTACCTCTTATAATTCCTCTTTCTTTTAATTGGCTTTGTATGCATGCATACTGTTGGGTGGTTGTTCATGTTGAGAGACAAGAAGACCAAGAAAAATATGGCTCAGGTTCAGTGTGTCCCTAATGATTATCCCAGTGATGAGTAGTACAACTGAAAGAAGAGAATTTATAAAAATTCTGTAGTTTTTCTTATATATATACTTATATAACATGAACATATTATATATTTAATGTTATATCTCTATATATACAGATATATATAAATATCCAGTGATTAGTAATAACTGATGTCTAGTGCTCATTATGGGCCAGGCACCGTACTAAGCATTACATGAATATCTCAAGTAGTCTTTGTAGAAGCTCTAGGAAGTAGATGCCATAAAGATCCCATTTTATTTATTTTTTTATTTTTATTTTTTTAAAGATTTTATTCATTTCACAGAGAGATAGAGATCACAAGTAGGCAGAGAGGCAGGCAGAGAGAGGGGGGAGGAAGCAAGCTCCCTGCTAAGCAGAGAGCCCCCTGCGGGGCTCGTTTCCAGGACCCCGAGATCATGACCTGAGCGGAAGTCAGAGGCTTTAACCCACTGAGCCAGCCAGGCGCCCCAAATATCCCATTTTATAGATAAATGAATCAAAACATATATAGTTTGTCCAAGATTATGCACAACATGGAAGTTGTAATTAAGAATTAGACAATCAGCCCTCGTGGTTGCAATTTTTTTTTTTTATAAAGATTTTATTTATTTGACAGAGAGAAACACAGCGAGAGAGGGAACACAAGCAGAGGGAATGGTAGCGGGAGAAGCAGGCTTCCTGCAGCGCAGAGAGCCCGATGCAGGGCTCGATTCCCAGCCCCTGGGATCTGACCTGGGCCAAAGGCAGACTCTTAACGACTGAGCCACCCAGGCGCCCCGTGGTTGCAATTTTTAGAAAGCAGTTGCTTTCAGGGACATCTGAGTGGCTCAGTCTATTAAGCATCTGACTTGATTTTGGCTCAGGCCATGATCCCACTGTCATGAGATGGAGTCCCAAGTCCAGGTTGGCCTTTGCACTGGGTGTGGAGCCTGTTTAAGATTCTCTCTCTTCCAGTACCCTCCCTCCACATCTGCTAGCTCACACACGTGCTTGCTCTCTCTCTAAAAAAAAAAGTAGTTGCTTTTTAAACCTGCAATCATGTGGCAAGCCAAGCAGAGGCACTCATAATTGGCTTAAATGATTTTTAAGTTTAATGTAGTCAACTGACATTAGCTTTTAATAACTTAAATTTTCATATTATCTAGTACTCCATACAGCAAGTAACAAAAATCTCTCAGAGCTACTTGGGATTTTTATTTTATTGTTTTATTAACAAATTGATAAAATGGATTTTTACTAATTCATTATTAGACTAATAAGTAGTATAATTAACAAATAATATTATTTTTTATAATGACACAGTGGCTATTTCATGCAACTCAAGGCCACAGGAATGACCTAGAAGCAGGATCTAAAGTGCAGAGCTTTGAATAGAGCGAGAAGGATCCAAATAATTCAGACCAGAGAACTGAAAAGAATATTTGATGACAAATTACTTTTTCTCATTGTTAAGAGATATGAATTTTTCTGACCTAGGATTTTGGAAAGGATGGCAAAGGTAAGAGAGTCTAGATGATGACGTTCAGAGGGATGGTATCTGTGAGAGATTTGTGAGATTAAATACCAGGTTTTTCCAGAAAGACTTCAGAGAAGAAGTTTTACATAAGTTCACAGATTTATTCTGAAAAGAGAGCAAGTCTCATAGAAGCCATGATCTCTCATGGACCTGGAAATGGGAAGTGCATATTTTGGCCTCTGTAGAGCACAATGGGAAGCACATATGATATAATCCAAAAGTAACCAAAAAGAACAGAAGTCCAGGTGAGAGCAGGTGTTATAGGAGAGGAAATAAAGAGTTGATGACTGTGAATATAAATAGCAGATGAAGTGTAAACAAAATTCATGTCCAAACCTTTTCCTTCTTAATTTTTTTTCTTTTTCATTCATTTTCAAGAAGTATTTACTGAGCGTATACTGTGTGACAGATCTGATTGTGGGTGCTGAGAATATAGCAAAGAACAGAACTAAAATATTCTGCATTTATGGAGCTTTCTTCCTTGTAGAAAGACTGACCATAAACAGAGAAGTAAACAGATAAACAGCCAGTTGGTAGGTGATATGGAGCAAAATAAGTTGTGACTAAGGAGGGGGGGGGGCACTTGCTCTTTTATCTATAACTTGTTCAGGGAAGACTCACTGATGAAATGACCACTGAGAAACATGAGGGAGAGTAAGTCACTTGTGTATCGGGGGAGGAAACATGAAAACATCAAGTCCAAATGCCCGAAAGAGGGAGTATGCCTGGAGTATACAAATGTAGTTAAAATGAAAAGGATAGACAGTAGAAAAAGGTGATGACGTCTGAGATGGTCAGGAGAAGTGAGTGGGCAAAAAACCCACTACAATATCCCAAATTCCTTGGTATTATTTAGGTCACCCTAAGCCCAAATATCACCACAGAAGAAGATTAAAAAACTTGACCGGGCAGGAGGATATTAATTGACATAGAAATACTGACAAAGGTTGAATTTCCCAAAGGCAGTGGTTCTGAGTAATCTTGAATTGCATAGATTATGATTATCTAGTGAAAATTGGATCATACCATGCACTGAATTAATTACTAAGAAGTATTTTTTTATTGCAAGTACAATTTTTAATATAATTTAGACGTTGTATACTGAGAAGCCAGTGAGTCACCAGTGAAAAATAAATACTGATTTATAGCTTCATGGAAGGAAAATTTCTTAAATAGCAATTTACAGGCATTGTTTGGAATGTATATATTTATTTTGAATTACCATGAACATAGTCAAAAGGTTAAACACCTTCATAAGCAGTTTCAGGTAACAAGAAATGAGCCCAAATAAAACAATGACTACCCTAACCGTGAACTATTCAGTGAGGGAGATAAGACACATATTTTTGAAAATCACTAAAAAGCTTTGGCATAAAATTGTGTGATTGAAATATTTTGTTATCTTTTTTACCTTTACTTAAATATTTTTAAAGGTAATATTTGCTCAAGGAGAGATTATTTAAGAATTACAAGATTTCGTGAATGCATTCTAAAGAAATAATTTTGCATGGATAACCAAATAAACTACTGCAAATGCTGATTTGTAGCCTGTAAATAATAAGGAAATTCTCCATTTCAATTTCACAATTATTTTAAATAATGGTTTTATTTTCTAGGAAAGGTAAGCTGGATTTTGTTGGATCTTTGCTGAGTTATAGGAAGTATGGTTTTAATATATGCTAGGGAACATCGATTGCTCACTAAACAAATAGAGAATAGCAGATATGTTAATGGTTTTTCAGAAACAAACCCCTAGATGTTATACATGTCACCGTGCCTTGGGACTTAGAATACTAATTTATACATCCTAATTATTTTGCTCAGTTGTTGTGAGAATGTAGTCAGTAGGGTCAAATCCATTGGCAAATGTCACGTAAAATTTACTTTCCTTTGTTTACTTTTTAAAGTCATATAATACTGTGGTTTTTATTTGGTCATGATTAAGCAAGATTCATCCATCATCACAGTGGAATAATAAGCAAAGAATTTATGTTTCGGTAGTATCAGTATTTTTATAGATAATTAAATAATATATTTAGTTTATTTTTTGTTTTCCTCTCCCAAGAAACTAAGACAGTGTCATATACTGATGAGTAAGATTTGCTAACTTATTTGGGAATGGTTTTTTTGGTGGGCAAAAGGCTATTGTGATGAATTGATAGATGGATAAATGGATAGAAGCATGGATGCATGAATGAGAAATGCAATATACTTGAGAAAAGTATAAAAGCCTCCATTGGGAGGCTGTATTTTCATTATTTCTGCCTGACATTAAAAAAAATGAAAATCTGTGAGAATTAAGAAAAAAATTACTACACCTGGACTCTGTGGCACTGAAACAAAGTAGGCCATGAAGGTCAAAAAAAAAAAGGAAGAAATAAGGTTGTCAGATTCTTATAGCTTTGACTGTAATGCAAGCCTTCTTCTGGAAACAGCAGTGAGGCTAGAGCAATCAATCTCAGCAGGTGGAAACTTCAAATGGAAATATTGTGATGGATGGAGCTGGCAGAAACACAGTAGAATTCTTTGGTTCATTTGAACTATTTTGTACTTACACACATTGGATGAAGCTTGTTCATCCCCAGCAATCTGGAAAGGAGGAGACAAATGAGGACACCTGGTAAGGGATAATTCTTGACACATCCTTTTGAGGTAAGCTGAAAAGGGAATTGATAGCGCTGGATTCAATTAAAAGTCAAAAAGGAAGTTTGACCATAAATATAATATATATAAATATAAATTACACACACACACACACACACACACACACACACACGCGCGCTTTGATGATTAGATGGTTATCCTAGGCCACTGTTGTTGTGGCCTGAGGAGGGAGCTATATTTTATACACCCAGTAGTATACCAATTTCATGATTTCTTAATTCAACTATAAGATGGAGGGTGGTTGAATTTTTTTCCTTTTTTCTTACCCATTATGAATCACCATTATGGAGCACAGCCATAAGAAGAGTGTATTTGGTAAGAACTCCAGTCGTTATTGATGGAATATTCCTTTTTAGTAAGACTAATGAAGTGGCACGCACTGTAGCTTGAGTATGTAAAGATTTTCAACTAGAGGAAAAAAAAACCTGATGAATGGCTTTAATTGCCTATGTTTTTTTTTTTTTTTTGGTGACACAGTGAGCAGAGGATTTGATTTGGACAGATTTCGACAAATAATTTTCTGTAATCCTTGACTGTTAAATTAAATGTATGCCTTATTTTTTTCCCCTCAGATTACTCTCAAATTATAGAATCATTGTAAGAGAAATTTCTTTTTTTCTAATGAAAACTTTCAATATTATACATAAAGCTCTTTTTAACTTTATTTTCTTTTGGCATAGATAAAAAGTGGAATAGAAATGAAGTTGATTTTTATATAGACAAATCATAAAATAGTTTTTTAGCACTAATTTAATAATTAATACTTGATGTAAAATAAGATTTAATGTACATATTGTTTTTCAGAACTATAAAATCATGAAGTAATCAGCTTAAATGTGCCAATACACAGCTTTATTTCACTTTCACTTTTCCTGTGAATCAACAGTGTACATGATTTTCTGATCATGAATTAGAGTTGTGCAACATCTTTACCATTTATAAATCAGAGTGATTTTCAATTATCTGTTTTCTCGGTTTACTAAGTATACTCTCTTGTCTTGTCTTCTAATTTAATAAAAATTTCTAGTTGCCACCTTTGAATACACACATACATACACACACACATTTTCCATTGCACATTAACTTTTGCACATCTTAATAGAGGACTGAAAGGAAGGCAAACCCTTGGGTCTATAAATATTTTGTAGACTTTTATTACTTTATGTTATCCGTATTTATTTGAATTAAGGTATATATGATTGCTATGTTTATTCAATACAAACATTAAAGAGATTTTTCCATTAACTCATAAACTTAGATTATACCTTTCTGTGGAATTATACAAATTTAACAATCCACTTTCACGGACACAATAACAATTAGGATAATTTATAGCTTTTGGTAAATTCTTACATTCTCTTCATTACCAGGTTCTAAAATGGCCATGATGTTTTTTATTGTCAGACAAATAATTTTCAATAATATCTAACTTCAAAAGTTTTAGTTAAATTTTTAAATCTTCTACATACATTTGCCTGCTCACACTAAAAATTTCTATTTCTGTAGACTTCTTTATAATTCCTTTTAACTTTTCCCCAAAACCCTTCTAAGTGTATTACTGTTATCTCAATAATTCTTATGCTCAGCTCTGATTATATCTCCCCTAAACCAGATAAAAAATTATTAACCTTTGCTCATATAAAATTCTATATACTGAAATTCAGGGCCTTCTCTAACATGTAATCTTTTTCAGCCCTTTCCCAGAGTTTTGCTAACTATACTGTTGGCCTGGGCAAGCTCATGGTTTTCTTATTATATTCACTATTTTTTGCCTACTTTTACTCATTCCTTAGAAATTATGATAACACTAACATGATTTAATGTCTGCTTGACGTTATATAGTTTACAACCCATATCCTCCGATACTTAGATCACTTAATCCTAAACAAACAAAATATCTTATAGTTGGTCTATATTTTTTATAGGGAACAAGAGACTATAAATGTGATCCATGTATCAAAGAGCAGAGCCAAGTTTTACATCCATTTCTTTGCTTAAAGATTATTCCATTTATCACAGCTTTTTCCAATTTTCTAGATATGATGGAATCTTAGATCAGAGGAACATCTTAACAATCAACCTAGTCTAACCATTTTATTTTATAGAAAAGAAATAAACAGTTTCCAGGACTTGGAAAGGCTTCATCTTCTCCACCTGGGTTTGAAACACCTGTGTTGTGTGTGCAATAGTTCAGGGAATAAAAGATGACTAAGGCATGGTATGGTCAATGAATGACCAAATAAAATATATATGCTAGAACCAAAGCACCTTAGGCAAGAGGTAAAGAAAGTTAGGTAAAGAAGCAATCAGTTCAACAGAGCTCTTGAGATCTCTCTTTTCAAATATAACCTCATGGCATTTTATTGGCACATTATTCTAAAATTATCATATCCTGTTTAGCATGTAGATATTTATGAAAACATTCTAAGAACATAAACTTTCTATTCTTTTTTTCCAACAGTCCTGAATAGTACCTGCACTTAATAGTTATTCAATGAATATTTGTGTAAATGAATTAAATGATCACTTAGTAAAGTATAGCATTAGCCATAAAAAATATAACTTTATTTTGCTTAGTGTTCATTTCATATTCTAATCACTGTGCTAACCATTTAATACATACCATATTTTATGCTTAGGATAAGGGTGTGAGAAAAGTAAAATCTTCATCACATAACATTCTCTAACTCAAATCCAATGCAAACTAAGATTTTTGTAGTTGATAATTTAAAAGCGTTGAGAGAAAGGAACGTTAGCTCTGATTGGACCATGAAGATAATTTATTTGGCAGGGAGAAACAAATAAATTGGACTTACTGAAGCCATAGAATTTGATATATTTGATTTTCTTCTGCCATTTAAATATAAGAAATTGAAATTTAATGTAATGAGATTTTAGTACAAGGGACAAAAGGAAGTTGAATATGTCATTTCATTCACTCCCTAGTTCTTGGCATTTAATGTTAAGTTATTTGGGTATGTGTATAGATGGGGCCAACTTGCGATTATGTTCTAGTTTGGAAATTCATTAAGTTACTATGTGACTAATTTTTTTTTTTTTTTTAAGATTTTACTTATTTATTTATTTGGCAGAGAGGCAGGCAGAGAGAGAGGGGGAAGCAGGCTCCCCGCTGAGCAGAGAGCCCTCTGCAGGGCTCCATCCCAGGACCCTGAGATCATGACCTGAGCCGAAGGCAGAGGCTTTAACCCACTAAGCCATACAGGCGCCAAACTATGTGACTCAGGATTTATTAGAAGTGAGGTTTATCTTCCCTAGAAAGATGGAGGAAAACCTATTTTTAAAAGTTTTTATTAAGAAAATCCTTAAACACAAGAAAAAGTATGAAAAATGTATATACTACTATGTAATGTCCAAATTTAACAATTACAAATCTTTTTCTATATTTCTTTTTTTTTTTTTTTGAATTAGTGTTTTTATTTCCTATGGGTTAATGCCCAGTAGTGGAATTACTAAACCACATGGTAAATCCATTTTTTTTCTATATTTCTATCTACATCTTAAATTATTTTAAAGTTAATGAAACAAATGCGAATGCATAAATGGTTCAGTATGCAGCTTTAAGAAAATTGATTATATAATTAGAATATTTATAAACACCCCTTATAGTCACATTTTGGGGGAGTGATCTCAGTGATGTCATTTTCAGTGATTATTTAAAACCCAGATCCACATCCTAGACAGTTTTGACCTAGAAACCTTATACCAACTGGGTAGATTAATAGTGATTTGAAAGGAATAGCAGTATGTAATGTACTAGTTATCTACTGCTGTCTAACAAACCAGCCCAAACATAGTGGCTTGGAACAAAAACCATTAATTTAACTTAAAATTTTGTGGGTTGGCAATTTGGGCTGAATGCAGTCAAGATTTTCTTTTATGCTTGGCTGATTCTCTCATGTATCTGTGATTAGCTGCCGGCCAGTTGCAGGATGGCTGAGAGAGGCAGGCCTGAGATACCTCATTCTTATGTGTAGTGGTTGGTATTGTGTCAGCCACAGTAATAGGAGCAACAAGCAAACACGTCTCTCATTATCCATTAGGAAAGTCTGAGCTTCTTCAAATGCTGTCTCAGCTACATACTAAGAGACAGAGTAAAATTATGCCATCTTTTGGGGACTAGACACAGAACCTGGGTACCTTTAATGCTACCATTTTCTAATGGGAAAGCAAGTTACATAGCCACCCAGATTCAATAAGTGGAGAAATAGATTTTATCTTTTAATGGATATAGCTTCAGAGTCTCATTGCATAGGGGTTTTTATTCGTGATATATGTATAATTGTGGCCATTTTTGTAATCTACCACTTGTGTGTTGTCTTAAGATGTCACCATATGAAGAACATGGTAGAACTCTGTTTTTGAGTCACTAGATAAAACTCTTGATCCAACCTTCTTGAGTTTACTCACTGGGCAAATTTAGGCAGGATTCTTAATGTTCTCTGGGATTTAATGTCATGGTTTAAGCCCATGGTTTATGACATACTGAGGAGTTGACATAAGAGATTAAAAAGATCTCCTATTTAATGAACTATGAATGTGGGAGGTTCCTGTTGAACATGATGAAGCATTCACACACACATAACAGCAAGATTAAACAAGTAATGACAACCAATAGAGGCCTCCAGCAGTGCCAGTTAACTAAGGTTGCTTGCCCTCTTCTTCTACCTTCCCTCCTCTCAACACTCAGAACTCCAGAAGAGAAAAGATCATGAGGGAGACAGGAAAGAGGAAGAGTAAAGAAAATGATCTACCACTTCTCAGCCCTAAAAAGCTGACAAAACAGCTAGACCAATACTGAGGATGGGAAAGGGGAAAAAATGTATGGGTTAAATAGATCATCAAAATCTTGAATTGGATTGTAGTGAATGAACTTCTAAAATCACTAACTGTGACAGGGAGGCAATGAGGTCTTCCAGAAATATCACTAAAGGACAGAATACAGTGGTTGAAGCCACTGGTTTAAGATAAGTAAAACCAGTTTGTGTTTGTATGCTACCACAAATGGACTGACAAATCATTGAACACTACATCAAGGACTAATGATGTACTATATGTTGGCTAATTGAATTTAAATTAAAAAATGGAATTTCTAAAGTCATTTGCATTTTATTTGCTTATTTTGTACATACTTTTATATGCTCATACTTCATTCCAAAAAGAGTATTGAAATATTTGCATTAAATGATTAATTTAAGAGGCATAGTGACAAAAAAGTAAACTAGAGGTAATAAGGTAGAAATGAAAAGACAAGGGGGAAGGTATACCAAATACCCACAGAAAGATATTCTATTCTTTTCTGTAGAGGTGGTTCACATAGCCCATTCTGAGTATACTAATAGCCAGTGCAAAAAATGAATATATTAAGTGTCCGAACTGACAGTGATTGTATATAAAAGCAAACCAGTTGCTGTGGAGAATAATGACTAGTTAGAGAACAGGTATATGTTAATCAGCTGCTGAATGCCAGAGGAGTATTTTGTAACCAGCCTTACCTTAAGCTCACAATCCAGTGTGGAAACAAAAATGTTTAACAAATATTTGTGAGTATAAGTGAGAAAAGGCACATAGAGGGAATGAGCTTTTTCATGCATTATGCTTGACTGGTATTCCCCTGACATAAGACAATTATTGGAATGTGTGTAAATTTGTGACTGGGAGTGTATACACACTTCGTATATATAATGTAACCTTAAGCATTATTTAACAGGACTTTAGCTTCACTAAAAAATTGGGAGTTATATGGCGCCATAGTATAGTTTGTTCAACATTCAATATTTTTTTTCCCTTGCAATGTCAACCACAGTCTAGTTGTTAAATTATGTTGAGGTGTGTTAGTGATTTTAGGTGTTGTTATTGGAACTATATCAGCAATGTTGTAGAATCTGAAATGTTACTTCTGCCTTTAATACAGTGGTTTTCTAATGCATGATACATTGTTCACTTTCCAAGAAAATTACAGGAACTGCTAACAGAAGTGGAAAATAGTTTCAGAAATAGAGATTTCTAGAGGTGATCCAATATAAACAAATAGTAATGTGGTAATAGTGAGACTCCACTTGTATGCTGACTATTGATTTCTGTACTGTTTATATTATCAGCTCAAAGAAATCCTGATGAGATTTTACAGCCCATTTTTAGCTAGTCACCCATTTTAGCTAGTCTCAAGTTTCAAATAAGTGAATGAAAAAATTTAGTGACCATGTATCTGGATCTGAATGGAAGCATGAATCTAAAGTTAAGTGATAATTAAAGATTGGAGTATTGGCATGTTAACTTAAGCTCACAGGAAATAGTTAATAAGTAATATGCTTTGAGAGATGTATTGATTAAGGTATATGATAATCTTCTGTTTAGGAGAGAGGAGAAATAGACCTCAAAATACTGTGGAGAGACAGTGTGGAAATTTAGTTCCAACAATACTGATGAATAAGATCCAGCATTGATTGGGTAGTTCTGCTACCCTCAACACTTGACTTCCAAGTGTGAGTGAAAAGATGTCGATTTAGTTCTTGTAATCATCTAGTCAGTGGGAATGTACACAAGGATGTAGGAATGCATGACAAACCCTTTTCAAGTTAAGTCTTGGAAGTAGTAATGAGCACTTGAGCTCAACAGACATTGGATTAGCCAGAACATAGTCTCAGGGCTATATTTGGCTACAGAGGGCTGAAAATGAAATATATAGTTTGAGAGGATAAGCCTCCTGTCTATGGATTATGGGAGAACAGATACTAAGAACATCTAGTGGTCAGCCATAAGATACTCAACTCGGCTACAGTTCCCTAACATACTTTTGGTTGTCAAAATTATACATCTTATCTTATAATATTTATAATACATATCATTAAATACAATTCAAATAACTTAAAAATAGTTTTACCTATAATTTCATTTTTTTGAACTCACCAACTATTTTATATGCATCATTTATTTCTAATTTAAGTCGAATTTTCCATAATTTCCAATGTTTAAACATCTAAATGTGCAAGGAAATGAATAGGTTGTGGTCACTTTTTTATTATTCATAATTCTAAGATATATTAAATTCCATCAACTACATATAAATGCTATATGTCCACAAATTTCTTAGAAAGTCCCCTACATTCATTGAGAATTTTGACACTTGACTCATTCTTTTCTTTACCCAAAAGCTTCTGTAATGATTCTGGATGAATACAATATATTCATATCATCTTACCTTTATAGTTCTCTGAAAAGAGAATTGGATTTTGAAATCAGTAGATTTGGTAGATTATAAATGTTTACCCAGAAATATGTGAGCATGGGATAAAGGAGTTTAAAGTCTGTCTCCAATCCTTCAATACATTGGTGTATCTCCAAAAACTCAAAGCCTTACCCTTGAGCTTCCAGACTGAGAAACAAAGAAATAATCCATCTCTGAAGGACGATTCACATTAATCAAGTTGACAAGCCTAATAAGGCTGATACGTAAAACATATAGTAATACATTATTTAAAATAATTACTGAACTACATTTAAATAAAAGACCCTATTATACAAATATTTACTATCAATGTTTTGTACAAAATATAGTGCTAATAGGGTAAAGACGGAAAAGTTAATCCTCGAGGAGGTAATGTTCAAACTGAAGAGATAGGCTCTTCTAAATAACATAGCACAGAGAACAAAGAGATAAAAGTACAATGATACCATCTTTGAAATTGGAGCTCTCCAACTTAAAATGTTTTCTTTGTATCTTCATGATGTTCATTAAATAATTTGAACTTCCCTCCCCAAACTGCTATATTCTAGTCTCTAAATACATAGGTAATACTCTTTAAAATAGAATATGGTGATGTTGGGAATGATATTATTTTACCTAGCACATTTATGATTTCACATCTGCTTCCTACTGATATGGAATGTGACTGCTCAAATATATACATTTTCCATTTTTGCTGTAGACCTACTTTACTTAAGGACCTATTTGATTTTGTCAATTCATAAGCAAATATGTTTATTCCTACTTTAGTGCTAAATTGTCTTCATTTGGGTGGTCTTATAATAGGTCTTCATTTCTTATAAGCTAAGTCACTAATATTATATAGAATATAATTCAGCTGTGAGTAAAAGATAAACAACATTACAAAATATATATGGATTAAACACAGTATAGATATATTTTGCTCACATGTAAATGAATCACAAATGGGCTATAGCTGCTGTATAAGCTCAATGAGCATCAGAACTTGCGATCTTATGCTTTGTTCTGCTACTATAGTAAGTAGTTGTTTTTGGCTTCATGGGTCAGTCCCATTTAACTGAACCTACATTCCAGCCACAGAGAAGAGGAAAATGAAGGAGAAGTAACATATTCTGCCTTTGAGGACAGTTCCTGGAGATAACACAAGCCATTATCCCTTAGGCCCTACTTAATAGATTTAATAACCTATATTTACAACACAGCTCAGAAAATAGTCACTTATTTTTCAGAGATATTTTTGCTTCATTGAAGAAAAGTATCAAAATAGATAATGAAAGCCAATTATAAATTTCTGGAACATGTCTGAATTTAATTTTCTTTCAGAACGTGAAATCTCTTGAGAAACACTTCTAGGTACACTTGAGAATAATCTTCTGAAGGTTTATTTTTGTGAAAAACCTGTAAGGAAACCCAATAGATGATTTAGGGAGAATTTATATTTTTAGGTTTTCCTATGTATAGCATTTAGAAATCTTAAGAGATATGGGAAATTGTGAGAAAGTTGATGGAAAAAGATAAAATTTCAAAGCCTGCACTCTTATATATCCCTAAAACAAAGTATAATTTAGACATCATTTATAATAACAACGTAATATGTAACCACGAGGAATAAATTGAGATTTTTTTTTTTTTTTTTTAAAGATTTTATTTATTTGACAGCGAGAAACACAGCGAGAGAGGGAACACAAGCAGAGGGAATGGTAGCGGGAGAAGCAGGCTCCCTGCCGCGCAGAGAGCCCGATGCGGGGCTCGATCCCAGGACCCTGGCATCTGACCTGGGCCGAAGGCAGACGCTTAACGACTGAGCCACCCAGGCGCC
>CM053611.1:79641742-79653908 GCA_028646535.1 Procyon lotor
GGGCGAGCCTGGTGGTGGGTATTGAGGAGGGCACGTATTGCATGGAGCACTGGGTGTAGTGCATGAACAATAAATCTTGTAACACTGAAAACATAAAATAAACATTTTTTGGGGGGGAGAGGGGGCACCTGGGTGGGACAGTTGTTAAATGTCTGCCTTCAGCTCAGGTCATGATCCCAGGGTCCTAGGATCAAGGCCCACTTCGGGGGTCCCTGCTCAGCGGAAAGCCTGCTTCTCCCTCTCCCGCTTCCCTTGCTTGTGTTCCCTCTCTTGCTTTGTCTCTCTCTCTCAAATAAATAAAAATCTTTAAAAAAAATTGCTTTAAGAAAGTCAATATAAACTTATAGTACATATAATTAGATCACTGTATTCAGGAATTAGATATATTATGACATACTGATGGGCGAGGAGTATATTGTAAATAAATTGTAGATAGCAATATAAACTTAGATATTTATTCAAAAATAGAGCTAATACTAACTGGGCATCTACCATGCCCAGGCACTGATCTCTTTACTATAGTTAAATGAGAACAAAACTAATAAACTCTTCAATCTCATAGAGCTTTATTCTAAAATGATTGAACATAATAATTATTTTATATGCTTATAAGTGCTGAAGGAAAAATTATACTAAGAAAATGAGCATAGAAAATCTTCAGGGAGGTCAAAGGATTTTTTGTTTAAAATATATGCATGTTTGATAAACAGAGAAAAGTCATTGGGTATAGAAACCATACACACATATATAATACACACACTGAATAGAAATAAACATAATTAATGAGATCAGTAAAGGGAAAAAAGATCCTGTGCATATCATGAACATAAAGACAACCACATGCGGACAGGACATCAGCAATAGATAGAATTAAAAACAGAGTAAGGTGAGATTTGACTTGAATAGGAATAGCAGCTGAATAGGTATGACCTGAATAGGAAGGGAGTTTTCATGTTGTATTTTTTTAAACTGGATTGGCTTGCTAGGGCTGCCATAACAAATACCACAGACCTGTGGTTTAACTAGAATTTATCTCCCCACAGCTCTGGAGACTAGAAGTCCCGAGATCAAGATACTGGTAAGGTTCTCCCTTGCCAGTTCTCCCAAGGCTCCTCTTCTTGGCTCACAGATGGCCCTATCTTCCCGTGTCTGCTACGTGGCTTCCTTTTGTGTCTGTATCCAAATTGCCCTCCTTTTACATGGACATTAGTCAGATTAGATTAGGCCATACCCTAATGACCTAATTTAAATTTAATTGCCTCTTTAATGAGGGCTGTATCTCCAAATATAGTCACATTCTGCAGCACTTGGAGGAGTTCACCATATGAATGGGGAGGGGTACAGAATTCAGCCCATAACACCTTTTGTATTTTATATATATATTTTAAAGATTTTACTTATTTGACACAGAGAGAGAGTGTGGGAACACAAGCAGGGGGAGTGGCAAAGGGAGAGGAAAAAACAGGCTCCCCACTGGGCAGAGAGCCAGATGTGGAGCTGGATCCTAGGACTCTAGGATCATGACCTGAGTCAAAGGCAGATGCTTAACTGACTGAACCACCCTGCACCCCACAACTTTTATATTTTAGCACAGTTTTAGATTTAAAGAAAAGCTAGGATGGCAGCATTTAGCATTCCAGCATTAATAATATGTTCTTATATTTTTTGCTTACCTTCTTAAAAATGATTATATTTATTTACTTTTGAATGTTAAATCCGCCTTGTATAACTGGAATAAACCTTATTTGATTATAGTATAAAAGTCTTTTAATACATTTTTATATTCAGTTTGAGGAGATTTTTTTATACCTATATGCATGAGATTATTAAACTTGGCTTTTTGTTTTTTGTTATTATTTTAATCATGTTTTATTATAAGGGTAATACTGACCTCATAAAATGGATTAGAAAATTTCCCTTTATGATTTACACTCTCATCACCTTTATTTGACATAGTAATGTAAATCCTACCCACAGCAATCAGACAACAAAAAGAAATAAAAGTCATACAAATTGGTAAGGAAGAAGTAAAACTTTCACTACTTGCAGATGACTTGATACTCTATATAAAAAATCTGAAAGACTCCACCAAAAAGTTGCTAAAACTGATACACAAATTAGTAAAGTCAGAGGATACAAAACCAACATACAGAAATCTGTTGCATTTCTAGACACCAATAATGAAGCAACAGAAGGGGAAACTGAGGAATCAATCCCATTTACAATTGTACCAAAAACAGTAAGGTGCCTAGGAATAAACTTAATCAAGAAGATGAAAGACCTATACTCTGAAAACTATAGAACACTGATGAAAGAAATTGAAGATGACACAAAGAAATGGAAAAACATTCCACGCTCATGGATTGGAAGAACAAATATTGTTAAAATGTCCGTATTACCCAAAGCAATCTACACATTTAATGCAGTCTCTATCAAAATGCCAACAGCGTTTTTCACAGAGGTAGAACAAATAATCCTAAAATTTGTATGCAACCACAGGAGACCCCAAATAGTCAAAGCACCACTGAAAAAGAAAAGCAAAGCTGGAAGCATCACAATTCCAGACCTCAGGTTATATTACAAAGTTTTAGTGGTCAAAAGAATATGGTACTGGCACAAAAATAGACACGTAGATTAATAGAACAGAATAGAATACCCAGAAATGAACCCACAACTATGAATGAACATTCAACAAATGGTGTTAGGAAAACTGGACAGCTACGTGCTAAAGAATGAAACTAGACCACTTTATTATACATAAAAAGAAATTCAAAATGAATGAAACATCTAAATGTGAGACCTGAAACCATAAGAATCCTAGAGATGAACACAGACAGTAACTTCGTTGACATCAGTCACAACAACTTATTTCTACATATGTCTCCCGAGGAAAGGAAACAAAAGCAAAAATAAACTGTTGGGACTACATCAAAATAAAAAGCTTCTGCATAGTGAAGGAAACAATCAACACAACTAAAAGGCAACCTGTGGAGTGGGAGAGGCTATTTGCAAATGTCATATTTGATAAATATGGGTTAGTATCTAAAAGATATAAAGAAATTATAAAACAACATTCAAAAACAAAGAATTTAAAATAGATAGAGGACATGAATAGACCTTTTTCTGAAGAAGACATAGAGATGGCCAGAAGACACAAGAAAAGGTGCTGAACATCACTGACCATCAGGGAAATGCAAATCAAAACAACAGTGAAATTTCACTTCCTAATTGTCAGAATAGCTAAAATCAACAACACAAGGAAGAATAGGTGTTGGTGAGGATGTAGAGAAAGGGGATGTTAATGTTAGGATGCAAACTGGTGCAGCCACTGTGGGAAACAATATGGAAGCTCCTCAAAAAGTTAAAAAAAAAAACAAAAAAACCAGGACTACCCTACAGTCCAGCAATTGCACTACCAGGTATTTGAGTATTTGCCCAAAGAATATAAAATTGCAAATTCAGAGGAAGACATGCACCCTCAATGTGTATAGCAGCATTATCAACAATAGCCAAATTGTGGAAGCAGCTCTAGTATCCATGAACTAATGAATGGATAAAGAAGAGATGGTATATTCATATAGAAGAGGTGGATACACACACACACACAGACATACACTCAATGGAATATCACTCAGCTGTCAAAAAGAATGAAATCTTGCCACTTGCAAAGATGTGGATATAGCTGGAGAGCACTATGCTAAGCGAAAGAAGTCAGAGAAAGACAAATTCCATATGATTTTACTCATGTGGAATTTAAGAAACAAAACAAAAGAGAAAAGGGAAAAAAAGAGAGGGAGATCATAAAACAGACTCTTAACTATAGAGAATAAACTGAGGGCTGTTGTAGGGGAGGTGGGCCAAGGAGTGGGTGATGGATGTTAAGGAGGGCACTTATTGCGATGAGCACTGGGTATTGTATGTAAGTGATGAATCACAGAATTCTACTGAAACCAATGTTACACTATATATTAGTTAACTAGAATTTAAATAAAAACTTGAAATACAAAAAAAAAAAAGAGGTGCCTGGGTGGCTCAAATGGTTTGGTATCTGACTCTTGATTTCAAGGTCATGATCTCAGGGTTGTGAGATTGAGTCTAATGTGGGGCTCACATGCTGGGCATGTAGCCTGCTTGAATTTCTCTCTCTCTTCCTCTGCACTTCTCCTCGAAAGAAAGAAGGAAGGAAGGAAGGAAGGAAGGGAACAAGGAAGGAAGGAAAGAAAAGGAAAAGAAAATGTAATAGCAACTGTAAAACAAAAAAGAGAGAGAGATTGAGAGAGAGAAACCAAGAAACAGGCTCTTAACTATAGAGAACAAACTGATGGTTACCAGAGGGGAGAGGAAGGGGGAGGATGAGTGAAATAGGTGATGGGGATTAAGAAGTGCATGTGCTGTGATGAGCGCTGGGTGTTGTATGGAGCTGCTGCATCACTACATTGTACGCCTGAAACTAAGATTATATTGTATGTTAACTAACTCGAATTTAAATAAAAAACATTAAAAAGCTATTCCCCTTTCTTCTCTTTGCTGGAGGAGATTGTAGAATATTGGTATAATTTCTTTCTTAAATGTTTGGTAGAATTGGTCAGTAACATCATCTGGACTTTGTGCTTTCTTTTTGGAAGATAATGAATTACTGACAAAATTTCCTAATTGCTAAAGACTTATACAAATTATTTCTCTTTCTGTGAGTTTTTACAGAGAATATACTTTGTCTTTCAAAGAACTTATACATTTCCTCTAAGTTGTCAAATTTGTGGACTGCTGTTCATATAATTATTCTATAATCTTTCTAATGTCCATGGGATCAGTAACTTTTCTTTCATTTCTGGTATTTGTAAAATTGCTTCTTTTCTCTATTTTTCTTGGTAAGCTTAACTAGATGTTTATAAATTTATTCTTTTTTTTAAATAACTGGCTTTGATTCCATTGATTTTGTCTATACTTTCCTATTTTAATTTTATTGATTTCTCCTCTAGTTACTGTTACTTCTTTTTTCTGCTTGCTTTAGTCTAAAATTGCTCTCTTTTTTACTTCCCGAAATATCCTAGAATGGAATCTTGGTTTTTGATTTTAGATCTTTATTCTTTTCTAATATTTTTAAATGCTTCAATTTTTATCCTAAAAATTCGCTCACTGCTTTTACAACACTCCACAAATTTTGAAAAAATGTTCTATCAAAAAAGCTTACGGCGAGTTCAAAATATTTTAAAATTTTAATTGGTTTTTTTTTTCTTTGACTCCTATTTTATCAAGAAGTATGGTTTTTAATCCTCCTAATATTTTGGCATGTTTCAGCTCTCTTTCTGTTATTAATTTCTAGTTTAATTTTATGTGGTCCTAAAACATACTTTATATGGTTTCTATTACTTTGAATATGTTAGGGTGTGTTTTGTGGCCTAGAATGTGCCTGTTTTCTGAATGCTCTATGAAATTTTGAGAACAGTGTATTCTACATTTATTTAATGAAGTATTCTGTCAATGCCAATTTAATCAGCTTGATTGATAGCACTTTTCAGGTCAACTATATACTTACTCTTTTCCTGTCTGCTTGATCTATCAATTACTGAAAGAAGAACATTGAAGTATTCCCATATAATGGTGGGTTTGCCTATTTTTTTCTTGCGGTTTTATCAGTTTTGCCTCATGTAGTTTGACAGTCTGTTTATTAGGTACACACGGTAAGGATTACTGTTTCTTCTAGGAAAATTGTTCTGTTTATATATAGCTACCACAGATTTCTTTTGACTATTGTTGTCATGGTATATCTTTTTCATCCCTTTGGTTTTCTGTTCTTGTTTTTTGGTTTTTTTTAAATAAATTGAAATGTTTTTATTGGGTCATTTCTCTACTTTTTTTGTGGTATGATATATAACATTTGCCATCTTAACCTTTTTAAATATACAGTTAAGTGATATTAAATATGTTTACATTGTCATTCAACCGTCACCACCATCCATCTCCACAATAGTTTCCATCTTGTAAAACTGAAACTCTGTACTCCTTGAAGAATAATTTTCCATTTTCCCCTCCTAAAACCTATACCAACCACCATTATACTTTCCATTATTATGATTTGACTACTCTTAGCACCTCATGTCAAGTGGAATCATGGAGTATTTGTCTTTCTGTGATTGGTTGATTTCACTTAGCATAATGTCCTCAAGCTTCAACCATATTGTCATATATATTGGAATTTCCTTCCTTTTCAAAACTGAATAATATTCTGTATGCATGTATCATAGTTTGTTTATCCATTTAGCTGTGAACAGATAGTTGCATTGGTTTAATGTATTAGCTATTAATGAATAATGTTGTTACAAACATGGATATACAAATAATTTTTTGGAACTCTGCTTTCATTCTTTTGAGTATATATCCAGAGGCAGAATTGTTGAATCATACAGTGAATCTATATTTATTTATTGTTTCGTGTTCTTATTTAAATTCTAGTTAGTTAACATATAGTGTAGTATTAGTTTCAGGAGTAGAATTTAGTGATTCGTCATTTATATGTAATAACACCAATGCCCCTCACAGGTGCCGTCCTTAACACTCATCTCCCATTTAGTAGCCCACTACCTCATCTGCCTTCCCTCCAGCAACCCTCAGTTTATTCTCTATAGTTAAGAGTCTGTTATGGTTTGCCTCTCTTTTTCTTCTATCCCTCCTAAGTTCATCTGTTTTGTTTCTTCAATTACACATATGAGTGAAATCATGGTATTTGTCTTTCTCTGACTTACTTCACTTAGCGTAATATTCTCTAGCTCCATCCATGTCTTTGCAAATGGCAAGATTTCATTCTTTTTGATGGTTAAGGAGTATTCCATTACACATATATACACCACAACTTCTTTATCCATTCATCATTTGATGGACATTTGGACTCTATCTATAATTTGGCTATTGTTGATAATGCTGCTATAAACCTTGGGGTACATGTGTTCTTTTGAATTAGTATTTTTATATCCTTTGAGTAAATACCTAGTAGTGCAATAGCTAGATGATAGGCTAGTTCTATTTTTAACTTTTTGAGGAACGACTGTACTATTTCTGCAGGAACTGTGCCATTTTACATTCACACTAACAATACACAAAGGTTCTAGTTTTTCCACATCCTCACCAACATTTGTTGTTTTCTATTTTAGGTGTTTGTTTGCTTTTTTTGATAGTAGCTGTTTTAATGTATATGAGATCGTGTTTCATTGTACTTTTCATTTGCATTTCCTTATTATGTTGAACATCTTTTTGTGTGCTTATTGGCTATTCATACATCTTTGGAGAAATCTCTATTCAAGTCCTTTGCCCATTTTTGAATTGAGTCATTTTTGTTGTTAAACTTTAGAGTTTTCTATATATTCTGGATATTAATTCCTTATTATATGTTTGATTTGCAAATATTTTCTCCCATTGTATAGTTTGCTTTTTTACTTTGTGTATATATACATTCTTTGTTACCCATACATTCTTTGTTACCTTTCTTACCTATGCCTTTGGTGTCAGTCCCAGAGGTCATTGCCCCATTTAATGTTATGTGCTTTTGTCCTATCTTTTCTTCTAAAGGAGAAAAAGGTCTTACATTCTAGGTCTTTTAGGTTTTTAGGTTTATGTCTTATATGCGGGTACTTAATCCATTTATAGTTAATTTTGTGTATGGTTTTAGATAAAGGTCTGACTTCCTTTTTTTTTTTTTTTTTTTAAAGATTTTATTTATTTGACAGAGAGAAACACAGCGAGAGAGGGAACACAAGCAGAGGGAATGGTAGTGGGAGAAGCAGGCTTCCTGCAGAGCAGAGAGCCCGATGCGGGGCTCGATCCCAGGCCCCTGGGATCTGACCTGGGCTGAAGGCAGACGCTTAACGACTGAGCCACCCAGGCGCCCTGACTTCCTTTTTTTTTTGCATGTGGATATCCAGTTTTCATAGCACTATCTGTTGAAAACATTTCCCTTTCTCCATCGAGTGATCTTTGTATCTGTGGCCTCCTGATGGCACGTGGGAGAAGAATGGGGCACAGACAAGTCAGCTGTAAGAGAAAGGGAGCAGGGGACGACAGTAGAAAAGACTGTCATCCTGAACAACTCCTCAGTCTCATATTTATTGGAAAGTAGGTAACAACCAACAAAGAAGCTGGAGTAGGTTACACATTGACCACGAGTCTTGTAGATACCTAAGAAGAAAGGCAAGATATGTCTGATCATGTAGTACATGATGTATAGTGAGCAGGGCCAAACAGAAGGATTGTCTGACTAACTGCTGATGCTCTGGGGGGGGGAGGGGAAGGGAAGATAACAGAAAAATGAAGCAAGCAGCATTCCGCCCTGAGCGGGCCAGGCTTTCCCAGCTGCTCAGTTTCCATGAAGCAGGTGGTGTTCCACCCGGGAGCCGGGGCATCCCCAGCTGCTCACCTTCAAGGACTTGTATCGTCCTCTCCCCCAGAGGCTTATTGCCTGTCCATGTTTTCCCTAAGGCTATATATCTAAGCTTGCTTGGTAAACTAGTATAATTTCTCATATGTTATATTTTAAGCAGTATGTTTTTCTGAGGGATGGTTACAGGTATCCTTTTCAAAAACCAGTTGACCATATATGTGAGGGTATATTTTTAGATTCTATTCAATCACAGCATTCACATCTTTTGAAATCCAAGAATGTTTCGCATTTCTCATGTTTCTGATCTATTTTGTTTTTAATGCTTTTCTTTTTGCATTATTCTTGGGAAATTTCTAATGAACTATTTTCATTCTCACTCATTCTTTTTTCAGCCATATCCAATCCATTATTGAGCTCTTCAAAAGCATTTATTTCCTTTAGTGTTTTTGATTTTTTTTTAAAGATTTTTATTTATTTGACAGAGAGAAACACAGCGAGAGAGGGAACACAAGCAGAGGGAATGGTAGTGGGAGAAGCAGGCTTCCCATTGAGCAAGGAGCCTGATGCAGGGCTTGATCCCAGGACTCCGGGATCATGACCTGAGCCAAAGGCAGATGCTTAATGACTGAGCCAACCAGGCACCACTATTTTTGATTTTTTTTTTATTTCACATCTTAACATTTTTATTCTTCCGTGTATAGTGCCCATCTGTTCTTCATGTCATCTACTTTTTCTACTAGAGTAATTAAAATATCAATCATAATTATTTTAAATTGCCCATTTCATAATCCCAATATATGTTTCATATCTGAGTCCAGTTCTGACACTTTGTCAGATTCATTTTGTTTCTTTTTTTCATGTGCTTGTGTGTATACTTTTATATTAATTTGGGTGCAAGTTAGGATCTGTTTAATGGTTTCTGTAGTTTCAAATGCCAGAAGCTTCAAATTCCTCTCATGTCTTTGTTTTTATCTTCCCTGCTGCCTATGGTTATTCCTGTAAACTCTTCCTTAGAATCCACATCTTGCAATTCCTTTAGCTATAATCCCTAATATCAGAGCATTGATGATATAGTGATAAGATGTGAGTGATTTTTAAAATCCTGTGATTAAATTTTACCTTTTAGAGGATCAGTACCCCTCGACTAAAACCATCATAAGTGTTTCTCATTTGTTTTGAATGTTTAAGTGTTTTCTCTCTAGGACCTCTTCCCCCCCACACACTTTAATTGAAAGGAGGTTAGAAGCAACTAGAGTCAAGGAAATGATCTATCTCAAATTAGCTAAAACTGTAAAGTCTTTTCTTCTTGAAAGTAAGCCTCTATTACTGACAGCGTTCTGAATTTTTTTCACAATGGTTACTCTTTCCCCCACAAATGCAAAAGCCAGCATGGAATCTTTCTTGGCTCTTCACCATTAGAATCTGCTGTGGTTTGTTTGTGTAAAACCCATGAAAATGTGGGCACCTTCCCACTACTGTAGCATGCAATAGTAAGAGTTTCTCACTCTCATTTTATCCAAACTCAGCCTCCAGGGATCGCAAACTTAAAATTTAAGAACTCCTACAAGTTCATTGCCCTTCAGACTCACCTGGCTTTCTAGATTTCAGATGATAGTTTGCCCTGTGACTTCAGTTCTCTGATGGGTCAGTGAAAAGTCCTTGATTTTCTGTTTGTTTAGCTTTTTCGTTGTTGTTTAGTATACAGTGACAATTCCTACTCTCTCTACATGTTGGAACTCTAACCAGACATCTACACCTTAGTTGTTTTGTTTTGTTTTTGTTGTTGTTAAGAGGCAACACGAGTACTTGCGCCTTAACATTTTATGATAAAATTTCCCAAACACAAAAAATAAAGCACTTAAGACATACAGTCCATAATACACAACAAAGTAATAGCTACATAACAAACAAATAGAAATAGAAAGATCATTTATCCTCGACTTTTGCTTTGTACCTAGTTTTAGCAACTATCAATATGTGTGCACCCACCTTCAATCCACCACATTATGGATACGTACTTCACAGAAACTCCAGACATCCCACAATTTTACCCATGAGTAATATTAACCTAAAAAAAAAAAAACAAAAAAAAAATATTTTATCCAACTCTGCAATATTATCATCATGCAATAGTAATTTTTCAACATCCTCATATAACTTTTTAAAATTTTCTAGGATATTTAAAATTTGCCTATTTTTTTAAGGATTTTATTTATTTTATTTGACAGAGAGAGATCACAAGTAGGCAGAAAGGCAGACAGAGGTGGGGGGGGGAGGCAGGCTCCCCACTGAGCAGAGAGCCTGATGCAGGACTTGATCCCAGGACCCTGAGATCATGACCTGAGCTGAAGACAGAGGCATTTACCCACTGAGCCACCCAGACACCCCTAAAATTTGCCTTCTTATATTTGGTTTGTTTTATGATCTTAGTGTTAATGCAAGAAAGTAACCAGAACTTTACAAAATTTATCAAAGCTATTCTTAGGATATAGAAAAAGGACATTCAGTAGAGTATGGTTGAAGAATGCGTTTGGAGGAATAAACTATTTTATATTTATTCTTATTGAGTTGAATCTTACTAGCAAATTGTTTGAATTATTTTCTCCCAGTCAGAGCTAATTATAGTACTATCTATTAACAATATTCTCTTTTACACTTCAATTAAAATATCAAACTTACCATATATTAAATTTTTGTTACAAACATCCACTTTTGAACTTATTTTTTAATAGCTTTGTTTCTTTTCCAATAGAAACAAAATTTCAATCACAGTTTAGTTTAACACAAAATCCTTCTTCTTTTATATAATGCTCTTGTTAATGTGATTTTTTTTCTTCTTCATAGATTTTATAATTTTAAAAAACTCATGGACATTTTATGGAATTTACAAATTAATTTGTATATGATTAAAATTTGCTGTTGGGAATACAGTGCTATCAGAATTTCTTTCTCATGAGAAACAAGTTTAAAAGTGGATAAGATAGGGTGCCTGGGTGGCTCAGTGGGGTAAAGCCTCTGCCTTCAGCTCAGGTCATGATCTCAGGGTCCTGGGAGCGAGCCCCACATCAGGCTCTCTGCTCAGCAAGTAGCCTGCTTCCCCCTCTCCCGCTGCCTGTCTCTCTGCCTACTTGTCATCTCTTTCTCTCTGTCAAATAAATAAATAAAATCTTTAAAAAAAATAAAATAAAAGTAGATAAGATATATGAGGCATTTGTTTTCAGTTATTGGATAGTCAACCATGGTCTGTAAAGATTGAGAGAGTGAAAACACATGAAGGTCCTATGGTGACTCACCCTAATTTTTAGACTTTATAGACCATAGTATAGAGAGGTTGACAAGCCTAGTCTGGCTGTAGTGTAATCATTGAGCTGATGAGGAAAATAGCAGAGTTCAGAGCTTCTTAAAATGCTAATATTTGTTGGGCATTTCATCTACAAGCAGGAAGCTGTCCAGCTCAGGGAGGATATCCTGTCCATAGCTCTCTGTGGGGATTTCTCATGTGTCCCTGATGATGGCTGTGATGAGTATGCTCAAGGCATGCCACCATGGGCCTGAGAGCCAACCAGAAATACCAGCATTCATGCAGGGGCTGGGATATTTGAGTTCTGGGTCAGTCTGAGTGAAAAGACTTCTTGAGCACCGCTGGGAAGACTACACTTAGAGTTAAGACCATAACCTAGAGTAAGGGTGACACCATGAGTCTAAGACAAAAGAGAAGATAAAAGAGTAGCACACCAGCCTTAACAAACAATAAAAGGAACTCTAACAGGATTAAAAGGCTCCTCGAGTAACTTA
>CM053611.1:79659970-79837914 GCA_028646535.1 Procyon lotor
AAGAAAGAAAGACCACAACAACAATTATAAAATAAAGAAAACAATGGAAAACACAGCAGAAGTTAATTTGCTAAGTTAAACTTACAAGTTTACTAAAAAATGACTGGTACAAGGATGAGTCATTTCTTTCCCTACATAAAACAAATGCTTTCCTTTATTATTAACAGATTATAATACTGTTTTTTGCAGAATTTACTAATTCACTATTTAAAATGCATCGTCCTATTCCCTAGTTTCCACTTCTTTGGTTTAGAATTTCAAGTTGCATTTTTTTCCCTAGAATGTTATGTAGTACAGTCTTGCCATATTATGTGTTTTAGAAAAGAATGATTTTGTTAGCTCTTCATAAAGAATATGTGAGTTCTGTGAGAGGAAAAAAATGGTCAATTATTTAAAGATAAATTCATTTTCGTTGCCTGCTTTTCTTTTTATATAAAGTGCAGAATACTTTTGTGAATGCCTTGAGTATATAATGCAATGTCTACTATTTCCTAACCATATCAATAATATATACCATGTGCAGTTTTTCTGAGTTTTATCATATTGACATGAAACTATGTGAATATAACATGTATGACTATGAAATATTTAATATTCATGTTTTTATTTGTTTTTTGTTTACTTCCAAGTTTATGCAGAAAGAAATTTGAGTTGTAATAGCAAATAAGGGTGGCAAAATTTGGATGAGAGAATAAAAAGAGAAGATAAATTGAGATGTAATAGTGCCATTTATAATGCCATTAGATATCTATGTATCTATCACCTATCAACTATATCATTATTTATTTATCATTTATCAATTATGTATTTCTATCTACCGTCTATCATCTATCAACTATTATCTATCTATCTATCATCTATCTATCTATCTATCTATCTATCTATCTATCATCTATCTATCTATCTATCATCTATCATCTGTCTAAAACAAATGAGCCACAGATTTTATCATAAGCTATTTCATGACCAGCATTGAAAGAGGGGATATTTATGTATTATAAATGCATAGCATTGTTGGGATGAAATAATATTGATTCATCAGAGGATTTTCAACAAATTTTCAACAAATAAATAGAAATTTCTAGTAGTCTTCACAGAGTAATTTATATGTAGTTATACCACTTATTTTGATTGTAATATATTGTTATAACATTTATCTTCTCTGATTTTCATTAAATTTCACTAAAATTCATTAATACCGAATGCTTCTAATATATGTGGAGGGTAAAAAGTAAGACAATAATCTAAACCTCATTGTAGCAATTATTCAACTTGCGAGTACACATAACTTTCATACAAAGACCTTTTTGCCAGAGGTTACCATCTCCCTGAATTTTATATTTTTTGGTTAAAAGCTAATTTTATGGGGTACCTGGGTGGCTCAGATGGTTAAGCGTCTGCCTTCTGCTGAGGTCATCATCTTACAGGTCCTGGTATCAAGGCCCGTGTTAGGCTTCCTCTCCCTCTGCCTTTCCCCTTGCTTATGCTCTCTCTCGCAAAAAGAATAAATAAAATCTTTAAAAAAAAATGAAAAAAATAAAAGCTAAACTTACCATGTGCATTTTTTACACCAGATTTATAGATTATATGTGTTTTTTTGGAAATTTATAGAGATTGGATAATTATATTACATTTTCTTCTCTGATTTTCCCCCTTAATAGTATGATGAGATTCATGTTGATGAATTGTCTAAAGTTAATTCATTCTACTCCATTCTACTTCGTGAATATACCACAATGTGTGTGTATGTATTTTTTCCTTTTGATATTTGCTCGTATTCCTTGCTGCTACAGTCTTAACCATAAAAATTCTCATATATACTCCTGGTAAACAAATTAAGACCACCTCTTTTCCAGGTTATACGTCTGGAAAAAAAAAGTGCCTAAAATAAAGTACTGTCAAATTACTTTTCAACTGCCTTTCTCTCTTCCATATGCTTACCAAATATTTATATATTTCAGCTTTTTTCTTTTTTTAATTTGCATTAATCTAAGAAGTTTAAATGGAAAAGTATTTCTTTTTACTTCTGATTATAAATTAAACACTTTTCACATAAGTTTTGGTCATTTAAAGTTCTTCTCCCCAATTACCACTGGGAAAGTTAATATATTTCCCTTTCAGTTGTTTGTCTTTGTTCTAAAAATGTGTGGAATATATATGTATTCTTATGCATGTACAAGACATAGTACACATATGTCATATTTGTGTATAGATATATAATAATATTCTTGATACATATATTTATTAGATATTTGTGGCAACTATCTTTTCTCCAGCTTGTGGTTTCTCTTTTCATTCTCTTTATGATATCCTTAATGAATAGATGTTCTTAATTTAGAAGTGTAGAACTCATCTATATGATTTCTATTTTTTGTGTCCTCTAATTTAAAACCATGAATTTATGTATGTGTATTGTATATAAGTAGAATACATAGTTTTAAAGTCGTGTAGATTTCCCTTTAACATTTAAGTAATTAAACTATTTGGTATTGGATTTTTTTAGTGTGATTTACTATTTATTGAATAGGAATTTATTTCATTATTGATCTGTAATGTCAGCTGTCATTTATTATGTTTTCCAGATAGATATTAATCTGTTCCTAAGCCCTTAGTGTGGTTTATTCCTCTATGTCTGCCTTAATACTATACTTTTTCAATTACTATATCTTTATTATCTCAGGCTATAAATCTTTGAAGACTTCATGGTTTTATTCTTTTTTTTTTCCATTTTTAACTCCTACTGGAAACCTGAGTTATTCTGTGCTAAATATACTTTACTCTTCATGTCTCTCTACTTAAATTTATGTTTTATTTTTCTTTGTCACCTATACTGCTACTCATATTTATATTCCCATTCACCATCGGTTCAATCGTGTCTAATCTGGTATTGAATGTATATATATTTCACTTCTAACATTTTTAATTTCTAGGAATTTTTTAAAAGATTTATTTATTTATTTGACAAAGAGATCACAAGTAGACAGAGAGGCAGGCAGAGAGAGAGAGGGGGAAGTAGGCTCCCCACCAAGCAGAGAGCCCGATGTGGGGCTCTATCCCAGGACCCTGAGATCATGACCTGAGTGGAAGGCAGAGGCTTTAAACCCTGAGCCACTCAGGCGCCCCTAATTTCTAGGAATTTTTATTGTCTTTTCCATAACTTCTTGAATATGTTCATAGTTACCTCTCCTTGCTTTTTACTAAAGCCACTCTTATTTCTTTTTAAACAGAGTAAATATATTCATTTAATAATCTCTATGTGATAATTCTAATGTATCTGCAAGTCTGATTTTGCTGTCTGGTGTCTCTTGGTTATAGTAGCGTGGTTCTGTTACTACCTCGTGATTTGTTTTATTTCCCTTGTGTTTTAACTGAGAATCTTTGATAACTTCAGGGATTTTCTTTTGCTTTTGCCAGGCAAACGGGTTACTACAAACCTCAGAATGCTTTAAAGTGAAATATTTGCTAGAGATTTAGTGGTGCAACCAGATTTGGTGAAATAGGTTTTTATGGTTAAATGAGGTCTGTACAGTGATTACAGTTCTTTAGGATAGATTTATATTCCCTTTCAAAAAGCCAAAATTCTTTTGAGACTGTCAGAATCCATCGTTTTCTTTACTGTAATAGAGCTATGCCCTGGCCTTTGTGATCCAGTTGTTTTATTCAGGTCTTTTGTTAGTCATTCAACCCTAGGGAAGCCCTGGCTCTCTTCTTGTTTACCTTACCTCCTCCCAACCTCTGTGCCCCCCACATATTTTTCAAATCCAAATTTAAAGTGATCAAGGTTTAGTAGAAATCCTCTAAATTGAAAACCAGTTTCTGAACTCTGAATTTGCCTATCCAGAAGATACCCTTCTTCATTTTAAGTTTGGCTTCATTGTTCTCCTGTATTCTTGATAGCATGGCAATGCATCGAAAATGAAGTTTTCACATCTTATGTAGTATTTTTAGCTACTTAATGTGAATGTCATCTATGGTATTTATCTAATCTGCCATATTTTACAATATAGAAATACTCACTTTTATATTCATGTTTCTGTCAAATATGATTAGAATAAGCTCATTAAAAAGCATGCATTAGAACAAATGTAAAATATGCATAAATATAACAAAAATCAGAGGAAAATATATAAATGAAATATTAATTACGCTTATTAACTACTGAAAATTGTGAAAAAAGGACTGACATGAAATGATTCTCAACAGAACAAGCTAAAAATAAATCCCATAGAAAATAATTATTTTTCAAAGTTTTGAAAGAAAAATACTTGAATCAATTTTCATCCTTGTAACTGTTGACATTTTCCCCTCCACACTGCACACCTATGGATTATTTTTTTCAACATCAGTGCAATTGAAAAGACAGTACTTTCAAGGTCTCCTTGTGCTGGCCTTTCTTATGTGTTTGACACATCATAGTGTCACATGAATAATTAAATATAAGGAAATTGGGCATATTTACATTGCTTCAAAGATCTGCCTTCCTTTCCTTCCTCTCTTCTTTCCTTCCTTCTTTCTTTGTCTCTTTTTTCTTTTTTAATCTTTGGATTTACACAAATAAGGGAGGATAATTCCTTTGGAGATTTCACCACAATATCCACAAGAGTTGAAACAACAACAAAAAATAACCCAAGTTATAAAAATAGATAATTTTATTTCAAATGACTCCAAAGATACATATAAAATTTTAGCAATTAATATTCATTCAGACAGGATATGTCCTGTAAGCTAAAGATGACACTGTCTATTCCAGTAAAAGGATTTTCCTATTATAGCACAGCACATCTGCTATTATTGTGTTGTTTTTGGCAACAATGCATGTTGAGAAAGAAGATAGTTCTGCAGTTCTTTGGTAAGTAACCTAAACACATGGGAAAATTATTTATCTTTTCCTCTGAGACCATGGCTACCATGATATGATGAATATTTTGTAATAGTTCTGTGTACTGATTGAGGTTCAGACTGATGTTTTCTTTAAGTTTTTGATTTGAAATATAAATTGATTTGACAGATTCTGTTACTTGGTATATTTCTTTCCAAGCAATATGCACATGTGGTTATATCTTTTTTCCTTTTCTCCTAAGTTTTCCTTTGACCACCACTGCAATGTTATTTATAGAGAGAATATCCTCCATTGGTGAATACGTTTTCCCCTGTGGTCTTCCAATGTCTTCAGTTTTCACATGCTGAGGAGAGAGAGGGAGGAGATGTGAGAATGAATGATATAGAACAAGGTTTGTTCTCCTGTTTTCCTTTGAGTATATCGAGCCAGTGCTTAAATAGACACAGTTGCACCACAGGAGATTTTACTGGCTATCATTTTATGGTAGAGTGACAATCTTTTTTTAATCAATAAAAAGTAGTAATTGTGTCCCCGTGGTAACTTAAACTTAAAAACTGATTGCAGCAGTGAGGCCAAAAGCTGAAATAATTCTGTAGTAACCTGAAGATGTAGAATATCTCACTTTAAATATTCCAGTTCCCAGTATCTGTTTTCTTAATTTGTAATTTTTATCCTGTTTACTCAAAGTAGATACATTTTACAGAGAAAAATACGTGGTATTTTACAATAATGTAAGTATATCAAAATATACCTGTAGCTATCGAAATGAAGGATTAACATGACAGGGAAGAAATTTTACTGTGGACTAATGATGCCATTAAAAACACACAAGGAATTCTTTGCTTCATACAATAGACATATTCTTGAAAACATCTGCTAAAAATGGACATTTTAAAAACTAAATCATTCAATGCCCTAAAGAATTGCCTTTTTAACACAATTTGATAGGTCTCTTTTAGAGAAGATATAATATAAACCTCATTTAAAAAAAAGTAATTGCTAATTTTGTACACT
This sequence comes from Procyon lotor, assembly GCA_028646535.1. Classification (NCBI taxonomy): domain Eukaryota; kingdom Metazoa; phylum Chordata; class Mammalia; order Carnivora; family Procyonidae; genus Procyon; species Procyon lotor. The sequence continues at coordinate 79,665,825 of CM053611.1, forward strand.
ACATTTTTTTAAACATGAATCTTTTTACAGAGAAGTTTTAAGATTAAACATAAGCAATTAATGTGGTACTTTAACAATTTCTAAACATATCTAGGGCTGTCATTTTATAGTATGAGATTTGTATTATAAAATAAACTGAATTACCATATTATAATTAGGAATTTAGTTCTTTTTTTATGCTTGCTGGTGAATAACTTGATCAACTGTTTATGATGAAAATATATTGAAAGATCTGAAAAATTCTGAGTTTCCCCACCTCTTATCCTTAAGGCACAAAGCATAGTAATAGTACATGTTTTTCCCTAAATTTCCCTCAAAGAGAATCTTGAGAAAATTTGATCTCCAAACAAAAGTGCAGGGCATGGTCAGTGAAATGAGAAATGTTGAAAAGTCAACAGAAGGATCTTATATGGATTTGACCAATACAATAAACAACTGGTGTTTTACCTCATGAGGATCTTAAAGAAGGCTTTATGCAATTCATCTCAGAGACCAAAACGAGGATGTATTCATCAATTTGTTCTCATTCTGCATTGGCCAAAGGTGGCTCCATGGGTTTTGATTACTACCCATTTCTGACTTGAACATAAGTGAATATTGGGCAAATTCTCATGTGTGTTGTTGCCACAGTTTCAGGGAAACTCCAGAGCAGGAGCAGGGGTATACAGCTTGCTTTGGGTGAGGTAATATCCAATTATGTCAACATGAAGCTGGTCAAAGTCTTTATAAAACTATTGCTGTCTCAGGGACGCCTGGGTGGCTCACTTGGTTAAACAGCTGCCTTCGGCTCGGGTCATGATCCCAGGACCCTGGGACTGAGTCCCACATCGGGGTCCTTGCTCAGCAGGGAGCCTGCTTCTCCCTCTGCCTCTGCCCGCCACTCTCCCTACTTGTGCTCTCTCTCTCAGATAAATAAATAAATAAATAAAATCTTTTAAAAAAACAAACAAAAAAACCCCACAAAAAACTATTGCTGTCTCAGTGGTTGGGGAGTGAGATGGGACCAAGAAGATTTTGAAATAATTATGAGAGATACCCTAAAGTAACCTAAGATATTTTTTTTAGATTTCAATCTTATTTTGTTGCTCAAAAGACAACAGACTGGCATAAATATGAATCTTTTCAGTTAAACTTGAATGTTCCTCAACCACCTTCCCACCACTTTCATAATTTCTTCCAGTGTTGACATTTTGTGGCATAATGTAACTAAATTTACTTGATGTTGTTATTGCATATCCATCTTTTTTATCTTGAAAATGCTTTTTAAATTAGGTCTCTAAAAGAAAATTTCACATAAAAAATAGTGAATATACCATTGCCATTTGGTAGATTTACAAAACACTGGCTGCTTATACAATTCTCTTGCTGTAATTTTGGGTATGATAGCTCTAATTCTTTGCTATTAAAGTACTTTTAAAAATTATATGATGCTTCTTTCATTAAGCTTGAAATTCTCCGAGTTTTCTTATTGATCTTAACCTACCACTGAGTCTTAAATTTCTTCTTACATGTTTTGAGCATCATCATGTCAGATATTTTGAAGGGCAGCCCCTTTTCCAAGCATGGAATCAGGAGGTTCAACATCCAAAATCAGATTCTTACACCTGTGAGTCATCAAGACTAAAATGGTGATATAAGGATAATTATTTTGGATAGACTTCTATTTAGCTTTTGGAAACCCTGTATATATTTTTAAAACAGCAGAATCTATTGGCAAGTTGTGAAGTTGGCTCTCTTAAACTCTTTTTGGCTGGCTTTGGGACAATTTGTCAGACCACATGGTCTGATCATTCAGAGGTTAGCTCAAGTGACTCTTGCCTTTCTAAGTAAATTTTTGGCTTGGAATTCTTAAATTATCTTTCCTTAGAATTATTCAGAGGAGTCTTAAGACCATAATTTAATAAAAAATAATATATTTTAAATCTCATTTACTTTTGTATTATGAAATTATGTATAGCTGAAATGAAAACTGATACCTTTAATGACTTTCTGTTTCAATTCTTTACTACATACTCAAACTACTGTAACAGATTATGATTTTTCTTTTTCCCGTACTTTCCCCAAACCTATTTATTTCATGTGAAGAATTTACACTGCTTCAAAAGCATATTCTGAAATCCTAAAGCAGTAAGTGGTCGTGAGGAGAAATGTGGATCAAATATTAAGTTTCTAACCAGGAAAATTATGCCATTTTGGGGAGTATAACCTTTTCACCTGATTAGTCTAAAGTTAGAGTTAAATGTAGCGACAATAACATCTCACCATTTTCCTTAACTGTAAATCTCCCACATGATGATGTATTCACAGCAGTTACAATGATATCTTTCATTTATAATGCTTTATAATTACAAATAGCTTTCAATTTATCAGTTGCCTTTAAGAACCATAAAAAATTAAGATTAATGTTATGCACATTATGTTATGTTATAGAAGAAAATAATGTCTTGAGGTCATGTAGCTGCTGTTTCATTCCCTGTAGGCCTCCATCGTTCTGATAAGAAGCAGCCATTGATCAAATCATTGTTCCACTGAATATGTCATTATCTGTTAGATGATTTCAAGAGTTTCTTTGAATCTTTGATTTTCAGGTGTTTAACTATGGTCTTGGAAAGTTTTCTCTAGCATTTATTTGGCTTGTTATTTGCTGAACATCATGTATTTATATATCTTTTTTCAAATTTAGAACAATTTTGGCTACTTCCTTAAATTTCTTTTTCTGTCTTGATCCCTCTCAATTTTCCTGGTATTTCAATTACGTATATATTGGACTGTTTCATATTATGTAAAAATTTGGTGAGAAATAAGTTTCTAAACTTTCACAACTAAAATCAAATACTATGTTTACTTGAGAACGTATCAGTCTCTACATGTCAAGTCTTCAGATACCCTTAAGGCATACTTTTAAGGAAACCTAAGTGGTCTTATTCCATCCTAGAAGATAATGACATGGAACATAAACTAAATTTAAAAACAGATAGGGGTGTCTGGGTGGCTCAGTGGGTTAAAGCCTCTCCTTTCAGCTCAGGTCATGATCTCGGGGTCCTGGCATCATGCCCTGCATGGGGCTCTGTGCTCAGCAGGGAGCCTGCTTCCCTCTCTCTCTTGGCCTGCCGCTCTGCCTACTTGTGATCTCTCTCTGTCAAATAAATAAATAAAATCTTTTTTTAAAATAAGATCTTTTTTTAAAATAAAATCTTTTTAAAAAAAGATTTTATTTGACAGTAAGCAAGAGTGAGAGAAATCACAGAGGGAGGGGGGAAGCAGACTCTCTGCTGAGCAGGGAGCCTGATATGGGGCTTCATCCTAGGACCCTGAGATCATGACCTAAGCCCAAGGCAGATGCTCAACTGACTGAGCCACCCATGTACCCCAATATTTATACAATTTTTAAGAACCTATCTGTAGGGTTCTTGGTTTGTAACTACCATTCAACCTAGAAAAATACAGATCTCATCAAGAAAGAACTTGAGTTGTTTAAAACTTGAAATAAATTACTCACCCTTTCTACATCTCAGTAGTGAACAATTCCAGAAATGTCTAGCAATTGCTTTTATTACTAAAATGGGCAAGTATTCTCTTGTGTTCAAAAAGCCATTTTCACAGACACCATTTTGATTTTCATGATACCAATTACCTTCTACTTTGGCTGACTTTCCATATATTACTTTCAAAATTATATAGCACTAAAGAGGCATTGCATAAATATCTTTGTGTGTAGATATATAAGAATATGAAAGATATGACATTTTTCAAACCCTCTATAACTAAGTTCTGATTCAGTTTAAAAATCAAAGATATACTAGGTAGTCATAACTTCCAAAGATCTTTTATGTTATTTATAGTACTCCTTGTCATAACCTGAATTTTGGCCAAATATTTGAGAAAATAATTTCTAGATCATTATGACTAAATTCCTTCCTCCTCCTCCTCTTCCTTCTTCTTCTTCTTCTGATAGATAAATGTAAATTTAAAATCACAAAGCTTACTTCTGTGGAAAACATAAAAGAGAGGAGAAGGAACCTGTCATAAGTTACTTTAAATGTAGAAGATTTGTTTAAGAAGTTTTAGGATTATTATTTTTATTTATTTATTTATTTATTCATTCATTTTTTTAAAAAGATTTTATTTATTTATTTGACAGAGAGAGAGATCACAGGTAGGCAGAGAGGCAGGCAGAGAGAGAGAGAGAAGGGGAGGCAGGCTCTCTGCTGAGCAGAGAGCCCGATGTGGGGCTCGATCCCAAGACTCTGAGATCATGACCTGAGCTGAAGGCAGAAGCTTTAACCCACTGCACCACCCAGACACCCTAAGATTATTATTTTTAATGGAAGAAATTATATATCATATCTCTAAGAAGTACGGTTATATGGTAACGTTAAGATTGCTTTTGGGTGAAAAAATATTTTTGAAATTGCAATAATTCAGTTAACCAGTTATAATTTTTGTGATTTTTTTCACAAGAGCCTATTTATCTTCCTCAGTGCTGTATTCCCGCCCCCAAAAAAATTCAAACTCCTCAAATTTTCTTGAAAGTGTTAGTTAATTTATATTAGTGTGTTACATACACAGCACTGTGGATTTACTAATAAGACTCTTTATTTACTTATTTATTTTTTTAGAGAGAGAGTACATGCACATGTGTGGGGGTGAGGAGGGGAAGAAGGAAAGGGAGAGAGAGAATGAATCTTAAGCACACTCCTCACCCAGCGTGGAGCCCAATACGAGGCTCTATCTTACCACCCTGAGATCAAGACCTGGTCTGAAATCAAGAGTCAGATGCTTAGGTAACTGAGCCACCCAGACACCCCAAGACTCTTAATCTCTCTTATATAGTTTTTGTGTAAATTTGAGCAGTGCTCAGTACTATTGAACAAAGCCATTTTGAGAATCAGCTGTGATAAATGTAGAGGAAAGCACTTTGAAAACAAAAGCACTAGACAAATGTTGGTAATTACACAATTTTATAATCATCTTTTTTTCCTGAATTAGAGTCACTGAGCTTTTAACTGGAGCAGTCTTCTCAGTGACCTTGAGATACTTCACAACTATTTCTCAGACTACATTATTCCACTTTTCACGAAGTGCAGTATGTTTTTTTCTCCCATCAATCCAAGTTCTATCCCTTTTAGGAGTAAAAGCTTAAATTATTATTTCTCAGCAAGTGTTCCAGTCTACTTTTATATTTTACTGTTGGTTCTCTTTACATGACAGTGTATTCATTTTGGCCTGGAGCAAAAAAAAAAAAAAATAATAATAATAATAATAATAATTTAATCATATCATAGAGTTCCTTTCTGAGGTTACCTACCACCTGAAAGTAATTTTTCAGGTGCATATCTGGAGAGCTTGTTACATACTGCAGACTTCTTTTAATTGAAAACATTTTATAATGGTCAGGCTACTTTTACGTTTAAGCAAACAAAGTGCTGTTACAACTTAAGCAAGGATACACTGTCTTATCAATCAGTATAGATTGTTATATATTCTCCAAGAATTCAATTTATATTTTGTTTGGGGGATATACGTACCATGTGTAAGTAGTATTTTCATGAAAAGGAAGATTTTATTAGTAGTACATTCCAGTGACAGACATATCTCTTTAATAAACTGGAATATAATTATATTCTTATGAATATTTGAATTAACATTTCTTTTCAAATTAATACAATGTCCAGATTTGAATATATTTTAAATGTAAGTAAGATTGTCTTTTTTGTTTGTTGACTTTCTCTCCTGTAACCTCTTACTATTAACCTTGGAAAAATTATGCTCTCAAAGCTTCTAGAAAAGAAACAAAAGAAAAACAAAATCAACCAACCACTCAAAAAAGCTCAAAAAGTTTTGGAAGCACAGTAAAATTAAAGAAGTAAAGTAAGTTGTCAATTCTCAAAATTTTAAAAACAAAGCAAATCTATTTAAATTCAGAAGATTTAAATACAGTTATACAAATATTAATTTTGCTTTCTTTTCATTAGAAGGAATATTTTAACATAATGGAATTATCTAATGAGATTTTTTTCATTTTTGAGACAATGAATTTCACATCCCTGACATTAAAGCAGTTAGGCAATTAAACAAAGATGAATTGATTTTCAGTTATTTCCAAAGGATTCTTTAGTGTGCTGTCTATACTCAAGAAAACATTTTCTTTCTTTCTTTTTTTTTTTTTTTTTTGCTTGAGAACATTTTATTACTTTTTATTTTGATTTATTTTTATTAGTTTCACATTTTTATTTAAATTCCAGTTAGTTAACATACAGTGTAATATTAGTTTCAGGAGTAGAATTTAGTGATTCATCACATACATACAATACCTAGTGCTCAGCCCAACAAATGGCCTCCTTAATACCTATCACCCTTTTAACCCATCCCCCATCCTTCTCCCCTCCAGCAACCCTCAGTTTGTTCTCCAAAGTTAAGAGTCTGTTTTATGGTTTGCCTCTCTTTTTACCTGTGTTTATCTGTTACGTTTCTTGAATTCCACATACAACTGATGCTGTATATTTTTCTTTCTCTGACTTACTTATTTCCCTTACCATTATACTGTCTAGCTCGATCAATGTCATTGCAAATGGCAAGATTTTATTCTTTTTTTTTGATGGCTAAGTAACATTCCCTTGTGTGTGTGTGTGTAGTATATATTTATATATTGTGTATGTATACATATATAGAGAGAGGGTGTGTGTGTGTGTGTGTGCGTTATCCATTCATCAGTTGATGAACATTTGGGCTCTCTCCATAATTTGGCTATTGTTGATAATGCTGATATACACACTGGGGTACATGTGCTCCTTCACAGTATTTTTGTACCCTTTGGGTAGTTACCTAGTAGTACAATTGCTAGATCATAGGGCAATTGTATTTTTAACTCTTTGAGAAACCTCCATACTATTTTCCAGAGTGGCTAAACCATTTTGCATTCCCACCAACAGTGCAAAAAGAGTTCCCCTTTCTCCAGATCCTTGACAATATCTATTGGTTCCTGTACTGTTGATTTTGGCCATTCTAACAGGTGTGAGGTGCTATCTCATTGTAGTTTTGATTTGTATTTTCCTGCTGGTAAGTGATGTTGAACATCTTTTCATAAAGACAACATTTTCTTTTGACTCTAGTTCATGTGAGTATTTTTGTCTTTGTGTGTCAGTAAAGATAGTGTTTCACTGACATCTGGGGAGCTAGGGTATTAAATATGAAAAACAGTACAAGAAAAGACAAAGCATGCTTAAGAATAAGTAAATACATTGCTGAGTTAAATAAGCCCATGTGAATTTAGAGACCACAGGTACAAAGAATAATCAATGCCCTTTTGTGTCCTTTTCAGCAAGTTCAGTAACCTTGATTCCTAGAACCAGGGAAAGCAATTGCAGAGTGAATTAAAGGAAGATAAGGCATAATGGAGTAGGAGTTGTGGGAAGAGAATGAGGTGAAGTATTTGGGGTAATGTCAAGAGAGTGGTTACAGTTAGGTACTAGGGTAGGTAGCATGAAGGTAGAGTTGTATAGCTTGGGCTGTATTGGCTCAAGTAGACTGAAAAGAAATCATAGGAAAAATACAAAAGGGAGGGATTGAGATCAAGTGAGAAACCCACATACTAAAGTGTAGATGTATCAGAAATGATTTAAATATCTTACCAAAGGGGAAGCACTTACATACACTGTGTAGGATAAAAGAGTAATAACTGGTGAGAAAGGTTAATATCCCATCCAGATGTCCTGGTTTGCAAAAGCTACATAATTTCAAAATCTATATGGTATAGTCAAATGTTGATTTTTGAAGAAATTGAAATCTACAATCTGTCAAGGAGCCAATTACATGTACTTTTGGCACCAAAACATAGATGTTTTGATTTTCATTGAAAACTCAAGGGAAGCATTTTATGTTCTTGAAGAACAGAGGCAAGATACGACTATGTGTTTTATCAGTAGAGAACCAGACCCTTCACTAGGTCAACTTTTATAGTCAAGGACAAGTGTTAGCACTTACTTCAGAGTGCTTATAATGTTATTTCCATAGCTAGTAAAATGTAAACCAACTGTCTCTTACCACTTAAAATCACCATAAACATACTAGATATGAAACTGAGAAATCCCTTGTGCCAAAATATCAAACACTAACTACATAATAAACTCCCAGAAGAGACACATAAAATAAATAAATACATAAAATATTATGTCACTTAGTGATCTTCCCTTGGCTAATTAGGCACCTTGAAGAGCAGGAAACAACTGTCTTTGATGAAGGATGATTATAACTGATGTCTTTCTCAAATCAGTAATACTATATTATGAACACATACAGTTTAAATCCATAGAGACAATTGAAGATCATACATACAAATATTCTCACTTTGCAAATCAGGAAATGAGGCCCAGAGATTAGATGTTACCAAAGTACAAATAACTACTTAATAGTTGAATATTTGACTCATAATCTATGATTCTTGTCTCCAAGTTCCAGGACTATAATACATTATTTGTCTTTTTTACATGTTTTATTATATCAACATATCTTAAAGTATGTATAGGTTTTTTATAGACATTTGAAGCTCCTCCAAATTAATAAAATTGCCATTTTGAAATATGCAAAGCATTTTAAAATGTACTCATCTGTGTTATTATGGTTTATACTGATATTTCATTAGGACTTGTTATAAAAGTGACTAAAACCAGAAACAACCAATTTAATGTAAACCATTTCCCATTAATTAAAATCTGATGAGTACCAGATCATGTAGATTAGCAAATCCAGCCCTAAGGTTTGTGAAACATGAATATCTCCAATTATCCTAAGTGATTTTCAAATTAAGCAAAAATTAATACATTATTTTAATTAAGTTTAATTTATTCAGTATTCAATAAGTCTTAGAAGATTCATTTATAAGTCTATTAATAGGCCTTATATTTTAGAGAAGTTTTAGATTTACTGAAAAATTGCACATATATTTTCAAGAATTCCCAGTTCTGCCTCTTCACCAACACATAAGTTCTCCTATTATTAACTTACTGTGTTAGTGTAGTTACAATTGATGAACCAATATTGATACATAATTATTAATTAAGTTCCATAGTTTACAGTAATTTATTCTTTTTGTTTTACAATTTTATGACTTTGGACAAATATATAATTTCATGTATCCACAATTATAGAATCATACAGAATAATTTCACAACCTTAACAATGCCCTGTGCGCTACCTATATATCCTTTCCTTTTTCCCCTGAAACACTGTCAACTGTTGTTTTATTGTGCCTCTTCCAGTATGCCAGACATGAAATCATACAGTATGAGTCTTTTCAGGTTGCCTTCTTTTAATTAGCAATATGCACTTAAGAATCTTCCATGTCTTTCTGGGCTTGATAGCTCATTTACTTTTTTTTTTTTTAAAAGCTTATTTATTTATTTATTTATTTATTTATTTATTTATTTATTGTGACAGTCACAAGTAGGCAGAGAGGCAGGCAGAGAGAGAGGGGGAAGGAGGCTCCCTGCAGAGCAGAGAGCCCAATGTAGGGCTTGATGATCCCAGGACCCTGGGATCATGACCCGAGCTGAAGGCAGAAGCTTTAACCCACTGAGCCACCCAGGCGCCCAGATAGCTCATTTACTTTTTATCACAGAGTTATATTCCAGTGCACAAATGTATCACACTTTTTTCGTTCTTTCTAATTTGAGGTAATTATTAATAAAACTGGTCTAAATATTCATATGAAGGGTTTTTTTTTTTTTGTGGACACGAGTTTTCATCTCATTTGGGTAGATAACTAGGAGTTGGATTGCTCAATTGTGTGGTAATAATATATTAACTTTGCAAGCAATTTGGCCCATTTTTAATTGCTATTTTTGCTGTTCTTATTGAATTTTTAGAGTTCCTTCTATATTTTTATTACAGGTCCTTTGTCAGATGTGTTTTATAAATAATTTGTTCCCAGTCTGTGGCTTGACTTTTCATTCTCTTAACAATGTCTTATAGAGCAAAAATTTCTAATTACAATGAAGTTCAATTTATCAATTCTTTCTTTCATGAAGTATGCCTTTGGTGTTGTATCTGAAAAGTCATTGCCAAAACCAAAGTCATCTAGTTTTTCTCATTATCTTCTAGCAGTTTTTTTTTTTCCATTACAATCTCATTTGTTGAACTATTTGAGTATATGTGTATATATTTTCTCCTGGTCCTCTGACTAATGTAGAGTAGGACCAAAAAAAAAAAAAAAATGGTTCCTAAATGACAGCCATCTTAGCAATTGGAGATTCATATTCAAAGAATACAAAATACGGAGAAATGGTTGATTTAGAAATTAATTCTTTGAAGAAAAATTGATCTGGAATTAATTTAAGTGAGTGGTTGGGCCTTGTTTCTTTGAGAAGATAAAAATGAAGGGGACCCCTAAGATTCAAGAATTAGGTGAGATTGGTGGCTTTTATATTGCAATGCATATGTAAGGATCAACAGATTTTAATAAAAGTTTGGTTATACACATAGCTGAAGACTAAAAATATCTAAAGGGAACACTGAAATAATATAGATGTAGTAATTTCAGTAAGCAACTACCATCTTTACGAATGTGAAAAGAAGGGTGAGAGTTTGTGGTTTGCCAGAATCATTTGGAAGCTTGGGAAGGGCCTTTGTCATTCTGATACAGAGACTCTGAGGAAGGTGGCTGATGATGGTGCCAGAGAAATTCAGAGAAAGACTGACGCCCTCAGAGCTGGATCTCAGATTTCAGAGGAGAGAGGCTGCCTAGGCTGGGCGCAAAGAGACTGGAGAAGACTGATGGTAGGAGTCGGCTGTGCAGCTGATATGTGAAGGCATCCATGGATGATGCTCTTAAGGATAACAGGTAAACAGGAAGGAGTCTTTTGTCCTACATTACAGTCTTCCTTTACTTTCCCACTTAGAAAAACTTAAGGAATTGGTTGTAAAGGAAAAAAATGTAGTTGACAGAGTCACAGACTCAACGTTTTAGAGCAGAATATAAAAACCGGAAAAAAAAGAATATAAAAACTGGAGCTGAGAAAAAGAACTGTTACTGTTTCCTACTGGCTAATCATGGTAAGAAAGAGTGACGTGAGGTCCTCTGGTCTCGTTTAGGTAATATCAGTATCAAAAGCTTGAGTTTCTATTTCATTTTCGAAGCAATCAATCTATGCAAAATGCTCTCTAGCTTAAATCCATTTGAAATAGGTAGGAAGATAAGTTTTACTTAGTAAAATTCCTGTTACAGTTTTCTTTTCATGTTCACTGAGAGCTGAATTGGTGTTACCTAGTCAGATGCTAAGATATTAACCTGATTCTTTCTACCTTCCTATTTTATTCACTCTTCCATCATTATGATTAATTCTCTGGTTTAGGTCCTTATTAGTTTTCATGTAGATTAATAGGTGTTGTCTATCAGTTTTCATTAATCACTGTTTTTATATTGTTAATGATCTATTGTGTCATTTCTAAAACTTAATAAATAAGGAGAGATAAATGAAAATAAGACATCAGCACCAATAACCAAGTTTCTAGTAATCCCAGGTAAATTACAAATCTGTGACATGAAATTAAATGCTTTATAAACCCACTTAAATTTAACCTTTCAGTCCTATTTATACTTCTGTATATACTCATTTCCCTCCTGTGGCATATTATAGATATGGTAAACTACTGTGCCCAAAACATGTGGCACATTTTTGCCTATTCATATCTTAAATTATTCCTTCATGTTCTTTTGGGTAGTAAATGACCAATTTCTAGGAGGTCCCCGAGAAGACAATTTTTCATTTATGTATGTATGTATATGTTACACTGTAGAAATACAGGGAAGAATTAAGGCCTACTCTTAAGGATCTCAAAAGAGTTGTCAGGGTCTAAGAAGACTTATTAGAGGCTTAATTATCACTACTTTATAACAATGTAAGTACTATCAGTAATAAAGATATAAAATGTTTATTTTTTATTTTATTTTGAAAAGATTTTATTTATTTGAGAGAGAGATTGAGAGAAGTAATTTTTTCAAGATTACTTTCAATTAATGCTTCAAGGATACCAGAGAACTACTCATAAGAGAGATTTGTTCCCCACACATTAAAAAATCTTGAGGGGCACCTGGGTGACTCAGTCGGTTAAGCATCTGACTTTTTTAATTTCTGCTCAGGTCCTGAAGTCAGGGTCCTCAGACTGAGTCCCACATCCAGCTCTGCACTCAGTGTGGAGAGGCTTGTCCCTCTCCCTTTGCTTCTCCCCCCATTCTCTCTCTAGAATAAATAAGCAAAATCTTTTAAAAATTTTGAATATATCAATTACCAATGAGTTTTTATGGTCGTTTCCTTGGGCTTGATTGATTTTGATACCCTTTGAAATTGTGTGGCAGAATGACATACTAAGTCATTTTTTAGATATTTTTAAAAATCTGAATATAACCTTAAATGTAGATTTATATTAAATTATACTGTTTAAATTTATTAACTAACTTCACTTAGCACCAATTATATAGTAGCTACTGCAGAAAGAATAAACATATTATTTTATCCATTAAGAAGGTTATAATCTGTGGAAAAAAAAGATAAACAATTACACAATTGGGTAATTTTAAATTTGATTTAGGCTCCTTTCAAGTGTTGTAGTTAAACAAATGTTTTCTGAAGTTTCTTCCAATTCTAAAGTGAGTATTTCCATCCAGAGACTTTTTCCTGAATCGCAGGACTTACTCTATACCTGGCATCCTCTATTACATACGAGAATTTTTTTCAAGACTATACACTATCTAAATACCCACTTGATAATAGCTGATAATCAAGCATGATTTTGGTAAGTTTTGTCCTAATTACTAGTTTGAATAGTAGAAATCGCAGATGGCAAAATTGTCAGGTTGCTAGTACAGACCCAGAGGCAAAATTTCTTCATTCTATGGTGAAGAATAAAATTTGTTATAAATGATTTGTCATAATACCATGAATACACAGATTTCCTTCTATGATGATTTTCTCATCCCTAAACAAAGTGAAATAAATAGAATATATCATAGTATCAAAATGCTAAGAAAATTTATTTCAGCAGAGATATTCCCTGTTATTCAACAAGCATTTTTTTTTTTTTTTTTGGAAGGGAGGGGGGAGGGCCAAGGGAGAGGGAGAGGGAGAATCTTAAGCAGGCTCCACATTCAGCACAGAGCCCAACACAGGGTTCAATCTCACAACCCTAAGATTATGATCTGAACCTAAATCAAGAGTCAGAAGCTTAACCAACTGAGCCACACAGACAACCCTGACAAATATTTTAAAAAAGCAATAAACATTAGATGTTACATGTTCTGTTGGAAATATTCCATAGGCTTATCTTGTATTATTGTATTTTGTTAGATAAAGGAAACTGAATGTTTTTAGTAACACAGTGGTTTATGGGGAAATGCAAAAACTATAAAGTGCTTTTTTATGTCTTATGTAAAAAGTAAATATTAGAGCAAAGTAATAATAAACACTTTTATGGAAAAACAAAGTATTTGCAATGAAAATTTGCTTGAGAAATACTTGCACTTTAGTTTCATTCATAGATTGTAAAACACAAAAAAATGTTTAGTTAAGTAATAAAATGGAGTAAACTATTAAAAACAAAAGCATTGTGTTCGCCTATTTCTTTTGTAGCAGAATCACATATTGCTTCTCTGAGATTTGTGAAAAATACCTTTATTTCAGATTGGTATATTTAGATTTAATCAGACAGTATATTAATCATAACAGGAGATACAGTTTTTAATCAGTAAAAATGGTTCATTACCATATAATGTTAGGTCCCTATGATCTGAATATATGGTATGTGTTCTGTATGAGATATGGTATGTATAATAATATAAAGTAGATGCTTGGAGACTCAATTTAGGGAAAGAATTGATGGCATTGGCACCTAGTTGCATGTTCCACAGACTTAGTTGCATGTTCCGCAGATTTCCTTTCTTTCTTCCTCCACACTTTTTGTCCTCTTCCCTCCTTCCTTCCTCTTTTCCTTCTTCCTTTCTTTTCTTCCTTTTTGCCTTCCTTCCTCCCTTCTTCCCTTCCCTCCTTTCTTCCTTTTCTTCGTTTTTCTTCCTTTTTCTTGTGTTTTTCCTTCAAGAATACTTATTGAACACCTACTGTATTCTTAGTAGATATCACACATGCCTTTTATGTGTTTGTGAATTGGGGAAAAAGAGAGAAAAAACAAAATTCAGTTGCTATATAAGAGTTAATAACTAGTCAAAAGATTGTGCTATGTCATTATTAGGACAACCTTGATTTTATAGCAAAAAGAAAACTGCTATCTTCAGTTTCCCTTGGCAGTATTCTTATTGCCTAAAGTGATTTGGCTCCTAGCTTGATATCTACATTAATTTAATATCAATAAAACATGAAACATATAACCAGAACTGTTGGACACAGAATTATGCCAAATATAACATCTTAATATTAATACTGCATAGAAAATAGAAGGCCATTAAATATTCATATTTTCTTATTTGAGTCGTATTTTATACTCTATCCACATGGCTTTAGGTTATGAATTACAATAAAGGAAGTAAAACTTTCCAAAACATAATTCATGCCAAGACATTTGAAGGAAGATGTACACAAATTTCTCATATTTAAAAGCAGGTGTGTTTAGGGGCATCTGGATGGCTCAGTCGGTTAAGTGTCTAACTCTTGATCTTGGCTCAGGTCATGATCTCAGGGTTGTGAGATGGAGCCAGTATTGGACTCCATGCTGAGTGTAAAGCCTGCTTAAGATTCTCTCCCTACGGGGCGCCTGGGTGGCTCAGTGAGTTAAAGCCTCTGCCTTCGGCTCAGGTCATGATCTCAGGGTCCTGGGATCAAGCCCCACATTGGGCTCTCTGCTCAGCGGGGAGCCTGCTTCCCCCTCTCTCTCTGCCTGCCTCTCTGCCCACTTGTGATCTCTCTCCTCTCTGACAAATAAATAAATAAAATCTTTAAAAAAAAAAAAAAAGATTCTCTCTCTACTTCTCCCTCTGGCCCTCCCCATCCTCTCCCTTTCCTTCTCTAAAAAATAAACAAATAATTAATTAAAAATTAAACAAAAAAGTGTGTTTACCTACATGATCCATAAACATCTAGTTAGACATAATAGATCAATATATATAAGTTATGGATGAATGTTTAGTGTTCTTACTCTGTGAATTTTCACTGCAATATAAACCATAATGACTTTCTGACACATATTTTCAAATGTGCTGTACCATTTGACTTATAATTTTAATTACTTCATTTCTTTTTTATATATGAAGGAAATTAACAAACATAAAAGCATATCAATCATTCAATTGTTTAGTGGTTCATCTGGGTATATCTTGCAATGTCCAGATATAATAATCCTAATTATCCTGTCTTAGATGCAATAATGGGAAATAAATGGAGACTTTAATGATTGAGCCCCTGCTATGTCTTTATTCTATTCTGTAACATTTAGTTCACTCAAAAATATTTATTGAACAAGTACTATATGCCAGGTACTGTTTTAGATACACTAGGCTCATAAGGCTCCTTCCATCAGGAAACATATTTCCTGGTTGGTGAGAGGTGAGAATCAATTCAAGGGAGAAAAAAGATAGAATAAAGCAATAGAGAGTTCTGGGATATGGTTGGGGTTTGGTCCAGGTCACTTGTTTTTGTATGCTAGATTCTGAGTGAAGCCAAAATTTAGGGAGAGGTTGTCAGACTAATGCCTGGGGAGAAAGATTTGGAAGGAAGTGTGTTTTGAATATCACATCAGAACTTCCTTTCCATTACCTCTCTAAGCAAAATATTCATTTCTGTTCTTCTTCTAAAAATGTACTACTTTATCTGTAAATACGTCCACCATGGACAATTTTCCTATATATGGAATGAAAGAATTTCCTGTCTTCGTTTACTCTCATAAAATTTGGGTTGTAGTGTAGACCTATTTTTCTAGATCTGTCTTCGTCCATCTAGCTTAAAAGGGATATCTAGCTAAATACACTAATACTAACATTAATATACTGGTTAAAGTTTACTAGACACTTACTATGCCAAGCATACTTCTTTGTGCTATGCATTCATTAGCATATTTAGTCCCTACAAGAATTCTGTGGAGTTGGTAATGTCATTCTCTTCATTAAAAAGATGAAGATTTAAAGTAAGTAACTTGCACAAAATTTAGAACCTCTGCAGTATCACTTCAGAACTTGCATGCATTTAGAAGTTCCTAAAGTTTTTTCTAGATAGTTGAGCAAACAGGCCTTCTCCCATCTATTTTTATTTATTTGTTTACTTCACGAAGTCAAATAGCTCTGCTTTAATCTTAATGATTACATCTAATGTAAAAAATATCTTCTCACTTATAGACTGCATCAGAAGTCTTTATTATTTATTCCATAGTACTATGGGTTTATTCCATCACATTTTATTTTAGTTACTTAATCGTTTTTGAAACTAGATGTTCAGCATGAATTGGGCCCATTGTCATTTTTATTCTTTCAAGAATATGGAATAGTCTTGGAACATAGTGAATGTTCCCTAAATATTTTTGGGATAAATGAATTAAAAAAATCCTAATTGACTGACAGAATAATGTCTAAGAGGGACAGAAATAGAGAGAAGATGAGTGAAAGGGAAAGGAAATTTGAAATTGTAGAAATTTGAGATAGGCCTATTATATCATTTTAAAGCGATTCAGTGATAAATATACTAAACTATTTTGTATACTAAACTTTACATTTTCAGTAATTCAAGGACTAAGAACCATAACACAATGCTGGCAGAGTCCTTTTAGTTTTTGATCTTTTATCAGAATTAATTTTTGAAAATATTCAGTATTTGTAATAAAGTAAATATTCATGTTGGATCTAATGATGGCTTTTTTTACCTCCTTAGTTTTGTCTACCTGCCATTCTTTTATCAGAAGCATGCTCCAAAGCCCCAGGGGTATACAGTATTATTATACAGACAACAGACAAGGTTTGAACAGAAAAATTGAATAGGATAAAATTTGAAGACAGAAAGAGAAAGTGCGTGCGTGTGCGTGCGTGTGTGTGTGTTGGGACAACTGCCATCAGGATGACAGTGGAGCTGAGCTTTGGCAACAGCATCGGATTACAGAAAATTGAATCTCAGGAAATTCAATTTCAAGTGTCATTTAAAAATCTATTAATTTTTTGCTCTTCTTTATTGATATTAGTTTATGCCACCAGTTGTATCTTCTTAATCTTCTTAATTTTAATTTAATCTTAAATCTTAAATCTTCTTAATTTTTCAAATTAGCATTCTTAGGGAAACTAAGTCTTCTTTTCTACTTTTTCTACTATTATAGTCCAATTAGTATGCAAGTTCATATATCTCAACTTGAAATATGCACTAAGAATATATATAACCACAGAATGCATTAAATAAAATTAAAACCAGAATTCAGTTCTTTTTAATAATTATAGTTTAAAGCAGTGAGATAATATGCCTTCTTCTGAAATATAACCTCAATAACTCTTTAAATTTTAAGTATAGGTTATTTAATTTGGGATTTCGAAAAGCTATATGAAGTGAAAGTTGTTTTTCCTTTATTGCTATTCTGTTTGCAAAGGAGTCTTAGATTGATGTTTCCTAACACGTGATTAAAATCTCCAGAAGTGTTCAACATCTTAGTTAGTTTTCATCTCATAGTTTATTTAGTTCAGTCGTTTAAAGTCATTCACTTTTATATGTGCATTTTATTTATGAACGTCACCAAGGATATTTCACACTGGCCTAGATCTGTTTAATTTTCTTGTTTTATAAATATGGGCACAGACTATACATTTTTACTTTCTGGGTACAGTTAAAGATCATATTTAAGGTAAAAAATGTAGAAAATATTTGCTAGTTGATTTCTGAGCATTTTGAGCTCCATTTTTGCTTGTGGTACCCTGATTTGGTGTAGTGAGTTCTCTGCAAGTTTCCTGTGCCTTAAGAGGACTGACACTATGCTCCATGGATAAGCTTTGATGATCTGAGCCAATCTAAGTAATCCCATCAATCCTGACACAGGGTTCTGTTCAAAGATGCAATTATTAAAAAGGCTTATCAGTGTTCTGCATTTCTCTGGAGTCAATAAAGGCAAGGCCAATCAGAATTAAACCAATGGCATTTGTTCCTTGTATAACAAATGTACACTCTTTTATCTGCTACCTATAAAAACAATAGTATGTAGCCCCTCTCCCTACATTCTATTCTTGACACTGCAGACTGTTGAGCAGAGAGAGGGGCAGTACAAAAGGGATAATTAGAAACATGATGGCATTGTTGAATCAACCAATACAGATGTGCCCTTGTCTCTAAACTCTCTAGCTACACGGTGTATTAATATATGTTTATAGTCTTGTGAAGCCAGTTTGAATTGTGGTTTGGTGACAGTTTTCATCAGAAGACATTCTGACTTATATGAGAATTAGTAATTAGAGGGATGTGTGGGTGGCTCAGTTAATTAAGCATCTCCCTTTGGTTCATGTCATGATCCTAGGGTCCTGAGATCCAGTCCTGCATCTGGCCCCTTGCTCAGCTTCTCCCTCTGCCTGCCACTCCCCTGCTTGTGATAGCTCGCTCTTTCTCTCTGTCTAACAAATAAATAAATTAAATCTTAAAAAAAAAAAAGAATTAGTAAATAAATATAGGTGACCTAAATGTTCCTCCTCTTTTCTTATAAAGATAAATG
This sequence comes from Procyon lotor, assembly GCA_028646535.1. Taxonomy (NCBI): domain Eukaryota; kingdom Metazoa; phylum Chordata; class Mammalia; order Carnivora; family Procyonidae; genus Procyon; species Procyon lotor. The sequence continues at coordinate 79,684,491 of CM053611.1, forward strand.
TTGGATTTTCTGTTCCTTCTCTTATATGAACCTCTAAATTCCTTCCAGAAATACATACTTTCCATTACTCTTATACTTTGAAGGCTTTCAGTATTCAGTGATCCAGAGTCTGCCTGAATGTAGCTTCACAATTACTCATGGCTGTTTTGCCCTCTTACTGTCGTTAAAACCCCCACTTGTACCTTCCGGTGTAGGCAGAGAAGGTTGAAGAATATGCTCATTTAGCTATTAACTTTCTTACCCTCCTAGATAAGTTAAAATAAGTTAAACATCTTTTACTTCTATCATATATATGTCTCTGTATTATTTTATGTGGGGAGAATAGGGAGTAGACTTATTGATATTATTGCAGATAATTCTTCCATGCTCTATTTAAATTCCAACTGTAAAGGGAATGGTCAGATCATATTTTTTTTTTTTCAGATACAGCTCCAAACGGTAATCAAGTTAATCTATGTTCTTTGAAAGATCTGTGAAGAAAATCAAGGGCAGCTTCAGTATAAAATGGTATTAAGTAGTTAGTAAAATATGGTTATATAATTCACTTTAGAGCCATTCCCCAAATGCAAGGCTTATTACAAACATTGCTTTAATTAAGATTTCCTTTTCGTTTTCTGAAAACATCTTCACACCTCTTCTGATTCACAATTAAAATAAAATGCATATTTGAATTAGTGGATTATTTTATAATCAATTGTTTATATTACTGTTTCTTTGGGTAGACCACAAACTCTCAAGAGCAGGGTGTGCTTTTGATTTTTAGGAATCCCTATGAACTAGAACAACATTGGATCAGCCAATAAGAGTCAGTATTCATGAATATCTTTTTTTTTTTTTAATTTTATTTATTTATTTATTTGGCAGAGAGAGAGAGAGAGAGAGATCACAAGTAGGCAGAGAGGCAGGTGGTGGGGGGGAGCAGGGTCCCTGCTGAGCAGAGAGCCTGATGCGGGACTTGATCCCAAGACCCTGAGATCATGAACTGAGCCAAAGGCAGAGGCTTTAACCCACTGAGCCACTCAGGCGCCCCAATATTCATGAATATCTTAATCAACATCCTCATCCTTTCTTTCACCATTACCTCAGCCAATATTAGAGTTTAACATGAAGATCATGGGCAGGGTTCTATGATGGATGGAATAATGACCCCAAGGAGGACTATGTTCTAATCTTCAGAATCAGTGAATATAGATATTGCAGGGCAAGAAAGGAGTAAGTTTGTTAATGGAATTAAGGTTGCTAATCAGCTGATCTTCAGATGGGAAGATTATCATGGATTGTCTGGGTGGGCCCGATGTAATCAAAAGGATTCTTAAAAGTATAGAAAGGATGGTCATTGGGACCTTATGGCTATGGGACTCTAACTTGTTCATAGCTTTCCCCAGGCTGGATAAGCCCCTGAACTCCAGGTTTTGCCTGGATTCATGGATGCATTATTAAAACTGTTACCAACCCAGCTAAACTTCTAAATGTAAAACAATGGTGGACATGTTTTGTGTCTCATTGGTATAACCATCTAGTATCCATCTTTCTTTACTCTTTGAGACTTGAAGATATTGTTTGGTACATAGAAGCTTTGAATACTTTAATATGAATGTGGTCAAAGTCCTAAATGACAACCAAAATAGAATTTCTCTTAAATACTAAAGTAACACAAATGCATGAGGCGGTTTTACATAATAGAATGGCATTAGATGTTTTAACTGCTATACAAGGTGAAACTTGAGCTAGCATAAAAACAGAATGCTGTGTATACAGTCCAGATTACCACAAGATACTAATGGGTTTCTAACAGACATGAATACTCAAATTGGCGCTTTAAATAATCTCTCTTTCCTTTAGTGATTGCTTTAAACTCCTGTACTGAAGGGAAATTACAGTAAGCTATTAAGGATCTCTTTATTGGACTTCTTATTTTATAGTCTTACTGATGTTAATACATTGTCTTTTTCAATATCTCTCCTCTTGGTGCCAAACCTCCATTCCTACAATGACCTCACAACATCAGATGATTCCTTCTACTCAAGGAGTTCATATATGTTGACCACATTGGATTCAGCTGCCTCCCCTTTTGTAACTCCCTATATGGTCCCTAACTGACCAATATTGACCCATAGGTAGGGCCATCTCTATGTCCTACTCAGCAGCAAGAAGTTAGAAAAGAGGTAACCTTCCACATTCAACAATGTTAAAGATTTAAGGGTCAAAAGTGCTCAGTGGGGAAATGATGAGGGAGCAGAATGCTAGCTAAAGACAAAGCACAAGCTGATGCCCTGCAAACTACCCCCATTCCCCAATCCTGAGTGGGACTTACACATAACATTCTTCTAGGGATCTCTCAACTATGTTAATGTTAATACCTTGCTAGAGGGGAAAACAACTTTAACTTGACAATGGCAAGACCTCTGTTATGCTGTAGGTATCTAATGGGTTGGTCCTCTTTAGCATATGAAAGTTCTTTTGAAATCTCCTGTTTCCTTACCTCCCCCAACTCCCTAGACCCAACTCCTCAAGACCCTGGTGCAGCAAGTCTTTCTACCCACAGGTCCTGTCTCTGTGCTTTAATAAGCCATCATTTTGCACCCAAAAAAAAAAAGAAAAAGAAAAATGAAGAAATGAAGGAAGGGAGGAAGTGAGGGAGAGGGAAGGAGGAAGGAAGGAATGAACCATGAAGGAGCCAGAGAGATGACAACATGAGAAAACTTTCAACTTTGCTGCCTTTCTTTTGGAGGAAGAATTTCGTGGACAAGGAAAAGCTCTTGGAGCTGAAAGGCAAGGACACAGGATCTTCCCTGGAGTCTCTAGAAATGAATACCTTGCCAACACTTTGATGTTAGTCCCATGCAATACATGTAATTCTTCTAACCTGTAGACCTGTAAGACAGTAAATTTGTGTTGATTTAAGTTCTTAAATTTGTGAAAATTTGTTGCAGCAATAGAAATACTAGAACAAGACTGGCGGCAAGTTCCTCTCCAATGTTGACTTTAAAGGAGCTCCTTCTTACTGCCATCCACTGGCTTTTATTTTTTGTGGCCGGAGTCTTTCTGTGCATGAAGCCTCCTTTGCCCCAACCACAAACACTTGATGACCTTTTTATATGACCTAGCTGGAGAAAAAGAGTCAACACACAACCATGTAGAGAAAGATAGCTTTTACTAAAGGGAAATGAGAAACATAGCCAGTGCCAACATTTTTTTCTTTTTTTCTTCATTGTTGACATTTTGGTACAATAGAGCAAAGGATACACTCCAGTTAAAACAATCTTTTAGAAGAAAGCTGGGAAGGAGAGTATGGTACTAGCAGCCAATATAAAAGGACAGGTGTTTCATTTCTGTTTCATTTCTCTAACTAAGGGTGGCTGGGAGGCCGGGGGTGGGGGGGTGAGGGGGGCAGGGTAGGGATAGGGTGACTGGGTTGTGGACATTGGGGAGGGTATGTGATATGGTAAGTGCTGTGAAATGTGTAAGCCTGATGATTCACAGACATGTACCCTGGGGCAAATAATACATTATATGTTAATAAAAAAAATTTTTAAAAAAAGGACAGGTGTTGAATGTTCCATAGACTATTATTGTCTTTAAATTATTTAAAATAACCTATTATGTAATGAGTTTAAAATTGGGAAAACAATCCATCTATATAGATTTACCTTGTTTAAGGAAAAAAACATCTTGCAACAGGAGACAGAATTCTGTTTCTTTATATTTGGAGGTCAATACCATTTCCCCATGAATTTTGTCTTTCAGTAATCCATTTAGAAGCAAATCCAATTCAAGAAAAGGGCTGACCCAGGACGTAAACACTTATCTATCAACAATCCTCTGCATCCCCCCTCAGACTTCCTGCAACCCCTTATGAACAGGAATGCCAACTCTGGTTGGGAGGCAGATGGTTTCTGAGAGCAATTTCCGGGGTCAGCAAAACAAACAACAAAACAAAACAAAAACTTCAAAAAATATTTTTATATTTTTTGATATGATGCCAAATGATATTTTGGCTTTATAATTTCAGGTTCACACAATTTTTCAAGTCGGAAAACATCCTTCAGAACACAATTCAATTGCCCCCTATGTTTGGATTAAGCCAAATCACTTTGCTTTGCAGACGCACACCCAGTAAAAAGGGGAAAAGGAGTAGCATCTTCTATGACTCCTCAGTCTGTTGGGTACGTGTGCTAGTCTCGTGTATTGCAAAATTTCTCATGGTTAGCCTTTATTTTGCCCTAAGGCCGTTGATTGTTCTGTAATGTTAAGTGCAGTTTGAGTACAAGATCACAAAGAACCATGCTCGCTTCGGCAGCACATATACTAAGAACACAAAGAACCCCCCAAATCTTCCAATACTCGTTCTTTGGGCATTCATTTACAAGTTTATGTGTGGGCATGTTTTAGTTTGTTTGGTAATGAAATATTTAGGGAGATTGTAACTCTTTGTTGAACCATCTGAGGACTTGTGAGATTGTGTCAAAGAGGTTACATTATTTTACGTTCCTCCAGGAATGCTGGCTGGTTCCACCTACCCTCCATCCTTGCCCAACACTCTTCATTTCACATCATTTTGATTGTAGTCATCCTGATGGATGTGAATGAAGTAGTATATCGTCATGGTTTCAATTCATTTTTCCTTGTTGGCTAATGATACTGAACTTCTTTTTGTGTGCTTTCTGTCCACTTGAATTTTTTTGAGAAATGTCTGTCAAGTAAGTTTCTTGTCCATTATTTAATTGGGATATTTTTGTCTTTTTATTGCTAACCTGTAAGAGTTCAATTTTTGAAGAAGTTATGACCACCTATGTCTACTGAAGAGATTCAGTTTTCCAGATAGATGCATTTTTTTAAAGTGAAGTTAGTATGGGCAGAAAATACTCTAGTAGTAATAAAACAGTTAATATTATTGGTTCTTGATAATTTACTATGTATGAGGTAGGAACTAAGGCTTTTATGTATCCTAGCTCATTAAATTAGTACCTTTAATGATCGACCTTACTTTAAGATAGGTTATATAAATTCCTCTTTAAAGTTGAGTAAAATGAAACTTAAAAATTTTAAGTAAACTGAACAAAATCCAAGTGCTAATGAATGAGAATTTGAATATAAAATCAAACTCACACGATTATGAGTTAGCTTGAACTTTTAAACCTTCCATAATACTTCCTCTAATTTTTAGGATAGGTATATATCTGATGGGACTAAAATCGGATGTAGTTGGAATTTGGCTGGAGAGAGGTGTGCGGGCAGGAAGGCCAGAAAGTAAGAAAATCATGTGAGAAACTGCCTCGGTGAGGTGGCACACTTTCTAGATCCCAAAATCTTCATTCACAGGTCCTTCCTCTGACTATGATTTTCTAGTATTTCTTGAAAGCTGCAGGAAATATTTAACAATTAAGCCAAAGCCCCAATAATCCAAGCCATCACATTTATTAAATACTAAGAACTAGTATAACACAGTTTGCAACAGTTTGCAAAATAAAATTCCCCTCTGCCACTTACTTTTAAAATTCTAGGCAAAATCCTATATAAGATTTAAAAATACATTATTATGAAATAGGTAATGATTTTCAAATGACTTTAAAGATTTTGAATATTAAATGTTATATTAGAGATCTTAGACTGTTTTGCAATACAATATTAATTTACCTGAGAAATTATCCCATGAGGAAGAACAACATGTGTTTCTAACTAAACTTATTACTTTAAAAGCTTGGTGAATGACAACTATGAAAAAAATCCCCTTAAAAACCATAGACTAATTTGTTGAATATCAAGTCTCTCGGGTTAGAAACAACAGCTGTGCATATACATTAAGGCAAAATATGAGGCAAGAGGAATGGGTAACAGCAAATAAGTCTGTCATTTTCTGTTGAATGATACGAGAACTCTTAAATGTTTCCTTTCTCTCCTGCATTCTATACCTAGGCCCACATGGTCTATGTCAATGAGTAATGACTTGCCATTGCAAAAAGGAAAAAACAAAAAACCCACAATGTTTTCTTTCCTGTTTCTGTTGCTCTTTCTCATCGCAATTCTTCCCAGTGTCTGCTCACATCCCAAGCTCCGTTCCGCCTCACAGAGGAGGCCAATCTGGGGAGCCGGTATGATCTTCTTCCTTACCTGGCCCTTGCAGTCTGTAGGACCTTTACTAAGCTTTATCTGACTTGGACATCATTTTCACTTTTTTTTTTTTTTTTTGGGTACTTATGTTTCAGTTGCTTGCTTTCCTTTTTATACTGTAAGTGCACAGGGATAAAGATGACATCTATCTTGCTCTCCATTTCAATTGTAACTCCTAGCACAGACTAAAAAATTATTTGTTAAATGGACATTTCAGGTTCGCCAGTTCTTTACCAACATGTCCCATGCTTCCTTACCAATACACATTAAAAATTTAGTATGATTGGATTATCAACATTGAAGTCAGAGTCATGGGGGTTTATAACTTTTTAGAGGGAATAAAATATCAAGCATTTTATGTTAAAATAAATGACTTCTCCTATGAATAACGGGATATTTTTTTCCTAACTAAATTTCAGATCTGTGAATGAGAATTAGCTTGTTCAGTTGGTGTTGTGTTTCCAGGGTTTAAACTATGAGGTTGGAAAACTGTAACTATGTTTACAAATATGTGTCTATGCGTATCACTTTAGCAGACACTACATTTACCACTTATACAATGCATGTAGTAAAAGGGAAAGCAATTTAGAAAAGTTGGTTAAAACCTAATAAAAACAAATGCCCTAAAAAAATATATATATATATATATATTTATATCTTGTATATTTCCTTTCCAGTATAAATATTTCAAACACTAAGAAACAAAGCTGAGAAAAAAACAGATTTTTGGTAACCAATGCATATTAAGGGAAAAAAAAAACCCAAAAACAAAACAAAACATCTGCCTCCTAAATAAATTATAAATTTCTTTTGGCCAGAATAAATTTCCTGAAACACCATTTTGGCATGCTGCATATTCAATAACAAAAACATAGCAAATAAATATCAACTTGGCTAGGAAAACAGTTATAGCACTTAATTCTTGGCTGTTCTATGGCTTTCTAGAAAGAGTTGAGAATGAATTATGAGTTAATTTGGTCATAAATCATCAGTACTTCTGATATCCTATACTGAATAGTGTAAGAAAAAAGATCACTTTCTTTCAGAGATATGTGAATTTAAAACTTTGAAAATTTCTAAACATGGGGCGCCTGGGTGGCTCAGTGGGTTAAAGCCTCTGCCTTCAGCTCAGGTCATGTGCTCAGGGTTCTGGGATCGAGCCCCACATCAGACTCTCTGCTCAGCAGGGAGCCTGCCTCCCCCTCTCTCTCCCTGCCTGCCTCTCTGTCTACTTGTGATCTCTCTCTCTCTGTCAAATAAATAAATAAAAAATATTAAAAAAAAAAAAAGAAAATTTACAAGCCCTTCTGCATACTGGTAGATTTCCCAATGTTTTTTAAAAATATAGTTTTCCACATTGAATGGTGTGTGTATGTATTCATATGTATGCATGTGTATAAAAATTGATGCAGTATGTGAGAAATACATGCATATATGAATATTGGTTTGAAGGAGGAAGAAGCAGAACTAAATAGAAGGTAGGAGTTCATATTACCTCTGTCTTAGATATTAAGTAAGTATATTTTTTGCAACTTATTTTCAGAATCTGTGTAAAATACTAAATTTCTCTACATTTCTATTCCAAAATTATTTTAAGTATTAAATAAAGCAAGGAATGAAAAGTAATTAGTCCAGTACTTGGCTCAGTACTTATCCTCGTTGTAGTTGTTGTACTGGTGAGCCCATTAAAAAAATCAAAATTTTATTTCTATTATGCTTTACCTTTGAATTTTTCCATTAACAGTACTTAGTATTCTAAAAATAAAGACACATTTTCTGTTTAAGGACAGCAAATGAAGACTTGGTTTCACAACCTGTGTTTTCCTAATTGGAAAAAAACCTTCATAGATAGTCTGATAGAGCACTCTCTTATTACCATTTTTATTTTATAATATTTAAAGAAGTATTGCCCTAAAAGACTTCAGAGTAGCTTAAAATAGAGTGTACATTTTAAAGTGTCTGATCATTTTCTCAATACCTAATTTATTCTACAGAAGACATTTGGCATATGAAATTACAGAAAAATGGAATAGATATAAAAATCTTGTTGTAAATGGAACCATTAAACAGTGCTTGCTTTGTCACATTTCATTGTGACTGGTTAGAGATGTGACATCAGGTAATACATTTCAGAGTGATGAGACAAGGAAATTAGATATTGAATGCTTTGTAGTTCTCTCAATATATAAAACTTTTAAATCTCATTTAAGGAATGACACATCCTAAAGGTGCAACCAACCAAAGCTTCTTCTAAATTTTCAAATTGACGATAACCAGAAAAATTGAATTAATTTTTTAAGAAAAGAAGTATTTTTTACATTAAGATCTGAATCATTACAAAAAGCCTTTGTTAGAATTACTGCGAAGCATGATCTATGTATTTATTCAAGATTGCATAATTTCCATTACTGTATTTAAAAATTTAACTGAAATAATTATGTGTATGTATTTATAATAAAGTCTTTCAAAGTGTTTAATATCAGACTCAATGAGTTGTTGTGTGTGCGATGTGATATTTTAATTTTTTGAGATAGAAGTATTCTTTTACTTCACTCATTTTTACAATTTATTTTATGAATCCCAAGGTAAACATAAGGATCCTGTCCTTATTTACAGATTTGCAGAATTACTGTAATTCAGTAATACTGAATTACTGATGAATTGGTGCTGTTTTGGGCAGCTTATATCTCAGTAGCATTAGAATATTCAGAGCTAGTAAAGATAGAAATACTTTCAAAAGAGAGTTATAATTGAATTACAAAGAACTTGGATGGAGAAGTTCAATCAACTCTGTTTTTTAAGGAGAATAATTAAAACAAACAAGCTGGAGCACTTAGGTGGATTAGTTGGTTAAGCATCTCGCTCTTGATTTCAGGTCATGATCTCAGGGTCATAAGATGGAGCCCCACATTGGGCACCGTGCTAAGTGTGTATCCTGGTTAAGATTCTCTGTCCCTCTTCCTTTGCCTCTCCCCTCTGCTCCCTCTCTCAATAATTAAAAAAAAAATAAATAATTTTAAAAGGGCAGATAAAATTTTTAATAATTATTCTCTATGCCAATTTGAATGTATACTTTATGAAATAATTCCTGAAATTAATAAATTGAAATTTTAGACTATGCTAGTATTCTGAAATTTAAAACATGCAAATATCTATGCAATGTGTATTTATTGAATACCTTTCTGTTCAAGACCTTATGTTAGATGAAGTGAGGGATTAAAAATATGTACTGAGAGTTTATTCCTTCACTAATGAAGCTGGCAATCCTGTATTGGGACAAGTAACAGGCAGCTGCTGTAAGACATTCACTATACTTTTTGCAAATTTTTTTTGTAGTTTTTCGCAGAGGAGAGACATTAATTCTATTCAAATTGAGCAATAATTTATTGTTGTTTTAAAGAGAGTTTGGAAATAGTCTGAATTTAGAAAGTAAGACATAAAAATCATGGATGACAAAACATATAGGATATGTTCAAGAGACAAACAAGTCCTATCTATTAAGAAGAGTGAATATGATAACTTGGTTTCAGGGAAGATGACTGAGGATTTACAAGGTCCATTGCACCAGAGATGCAAACATGAGTCTAATCATGGAATGCCATGTTTGAGCCTCATTCTTTGAGAAGTGGAGAGTCAATGTAGATTGTTGACAATGGAAGGACCATGATCAAAGGTGCCATATATGGAAGAATGCAGTCCAGGTTGTTAGTGTTCTAAGGGAAAGGCAATACTTTGAGCTACTGTATGTTGAGAGGAACAATGAATGAAGAGATTTCTGAATTAGAATATTCATTCACTATGTAAAAAAAAGTATTTAATGCCAAATACATGTCATACATGGTCCTAGGACCTACTAACAGAGATTTTTTTTAAAAAAGAGGTTTCCTACTCTTAGGGAGCTTATATTCTAAATCTGACTGGTCAGGGAAAGGTTCTCTAGGAAGATGACATTGAAGATGGAATATGATGGTAAATAAGCAGCCAGTTGTGCAACAATAAAAGGAAAGAGCTTTCCAGATAGAAGGTACCATTACTAAAGCCTTACTGGGGAAGAAATGCGGAAGTTTGGTGTTTTCAAAGGACAGAAAGAACCTCTCTGTGCTTGCAGCTTGAGTGGCCAGGGATAGAATGGTAAAAGGAAGTGAAACAAGGTAGAGCAGACGTTTGTAAGCTACCATAAAGAATTTTAATCCATTTTTAATTGGAATTGGAGGACATTAAGTAGAAAAGAGATAGATTTTAGTTAGGGTTTATAAAATCTTAGTCAAGTCTTATAAAAAATGCATCATTTGAGGTGGAATGAATAGCAGATGATGTCTCCAGTGTTTGAGGCTGTCTAACCTGGATTGTGATTCTACTATGAAAAAAGAAAAAACAAGAAGAACTTCGTCATGAAAATGCTGTATTTTTTTTTAAGTGCAGGAGTGTAAAATTATAACATTATAGTTGCCTGGACTGGAAAATGTCACAGAAGACAAGGGCTGTGCTGACAAATACTGTATAGAAGTCAAGAGCAATAAAGACAGAGAAGATGCAAATTGATTTACCAATTACAAGGTCACTGTAAATCATCCAGATAGCAGCTTGCCAGAGTGAGGAGAAGCTACATCATTAAGGTTGAAATAGGAGGTGAGAGAGAGAGATATGAAGTGAATCTATTATTTAAAAAAATTAGCTGTGAAATAAAGCAAAAGATTCGACAACTTCATTTATTTTACAGCACTGAAAAAGAACTCTTTTTCCCTATCATATGAAGCAAACATCTAAAAGTTGATCTCTGGTCATTTTGATCAACTTTCTGCATTTTCAGTTTTGGAAGTAATATGTCACCTGTTTCACAGTTACACATATTTTTAATTTAGCAACTGGCTGCGCATATTGGTCTGATTTTGTTTGATTGCTTAATAATGACAAGGAGTGAAAAATAGTTAAAATATGGAAAGTAGTTTAATAGATATGAATTTGATTTTTCTGGCTTAATTTTATTTTTTAATAAGCAGAGGTTCATTTAAGGACACTATTATAATTTAGTGGGGAAATGAAGTGAACGAAGATAACCCAAACCAAAGCTTTAAATAATGTTTCTAGGGCACCTGGGTGGCTCAGTCAGCTAAGCAGCTGCCTTTGGCTCAGGTCGTGATCTCAGAGTCCTGGGATAGAGCCCCACATCAGGCTCCCTGCTCAGCAGGGAGTCTGCTTATCTCTCTCCCTCTGACTCTCCTCCCTGCTTGTGTTCTTTCTCTCTCTGTCTCAAATAAATAAAATCTTAAAAAAAAAAAAAGCTAAATAATGTTTCTAAGACTTTGTTTCAAATGATATAAAACAAAGGCAATTGAGCTCAATTTAAAGGCAAATTTCTGGTCTAAAACACTATGCTAAACATTTCGAAGACCTTTTTAGAGCTCACATGACAGAAATAATTGAATTACCTATGACTTTAAAGCCCTTTTTGGTGTGTTGGCTCATTTGATCTCCATGACAGCTTTGTAAGTATGTGTATTTATCCACAAAGTTGAGCAAATTGAATCTTAATGAGAGTGAGTTGAATTTTATGTTTGGCAATACAAGAATTAAAATTTTGGCTCTGGTTTTCTGATACTTAGATCAGAACTTTTACCAATAAGCAGTGTCCAAAGTATTCCAAGAAACTTGTGAATTTATGATTTTTCCTGTCATGGTTTCTATAAAGTTCAGAGATCACTTTTATAATGATATGGGGTGATTTTAATCCAGTTCCATATTATTTTAGTACATTGTTATTTTGCATTGCTTTATCGCTATATATCTAGGCATTCTTAGATGTCATTCTTTGATAAGAAAGTTTATGTTATATTTGAAACCAGACAGCATGATTACGAAGGATGAGTAAATGGATGAATGAAAGTATAAAAAAATTCCTTGACTTTTTAGCATGTATTTGAAAAGATACTTATTCAGCTTAGCTTTGTATTTTAGTAGCTTGTTGGAATACAATTTATTGAATAAATATTCATTGAATTCCTATTAAATATATTAATGACTAAAGATTTTAAAGAACATTTAAAGAACTAAAATTTTAAAGAACTTTAAAGAAAGTATAGTGCACAATATGAGCAAAGGGTTATTGTCAAGGAAAAGTTATTCAAGAGATCTGACAAGATGGTCTTTATCGAAGTAACTTCGCCTTAATCGAATGATAAACATCTAAGTTTGAGAATCAGAATCATGACTTTTTGTCCAGTAACAATAGCTCCTTCTGTCCAGGGTGAATAAACATAATAGCCACCTTGAAACTTAGCATATTTTATATAAACCCAAACTGCAGTGTATTAGTTTAAAATAAAAATTATTTGCTGCAGGAAATATATTTGTATCTTCTTATTACAAAACAGCACAGAAAAGCCAAATTATAATGAGAAATTTGTTTGGTGAATTTGTTTGATGAGTAGGAATAAGATCTTTACAGAGTAAAAATATTCCCTATGGAATAGACAAAATAAATAAAGTTAAAAGGCACATGGTAGGGGCACCTGGGTGCCTCAGTCGTTAAGCGTCTGCCTTCGGCTCAGGTCATGATCCCAGGGTCCTGGGATTGAGCCCCGCATCGGGCTCTTTGCTTGCTCCAGCTACCATTCCCTCTGCTTGTGTTCCCCCTCCAGCTATGTTTCTCTCTGTCAAATAAATAAAATCTTAAAAAAAAAAAAAAAAGGCACATGGTAGATTGAAAAAAATTTTTTCCTAGTATGTAACATTCAAGGGATTGATATAGGGACAATATAAAGCATTCTCACAAATCAAAAAGAAAGCAAAACAAATAAAATTAAAGGAAATATAATTTCAGAATAATAATTTAGAAGAATATGCTGAAGATAGATAAAGAAGGAATAGATTAGTAAATATATGAAAATCTACTCAATCCCATTGTAAACCAAAATTAAAATAGATATGACTGCTTGCATCACAGTGGCAAAGTGCGGAACTAACACATTTTTACAAACCTACTGTTGGTGAAAGTGCTTTATTTTTATAAGATGATTTTGTGAACTATTTGGACAAGTCTGTCCAAATAAGCTGAGAAGTCTTTCTACTGGACTAGATTTGGAAGTCCTTTGCCTCAGTTACTGTCGTCATATACCAGCAGGAACAGTACCCTCAGTGGATTTACATATTTTAATTGATGTTACTATTTTATTCACTCTTGTTTTCATAGGTATCTACATTCTGTGTGTCATTCTTATTGTTTAAAGTGATTTTATATAGTTCTGCTATGATTAATTATGGAATGACTTTATAATATTGGTCAAAGACCAACCTCATTTTTTCTTATTCTCAAGTTCTTAGAGACCATGTCTTTTTCCACTCATGAAAATGAATGTATATTTAAATGTAATATTAGAATTTATACTTTTTCTAAAAATCCTATACATATATATGTATATGTAAGTTATAAAGAGGTAAAACAAAGAAGACAATACCCACATCCCACATAGAACCTAATTCCACAGTTAATTTAGAAATCATTTATCCATTTTATTAATAAGATTAAAGTATAATTTTATTCTACTACCTTCCCTGATACTTTTTTCTTATTTGATATCAGTTATTAGAATTCCTTTAGATAATTTTAAGTTCTATGTTTTTATTTTTTTAAAGATTTTATTTATTTATTTATTTGATAGAGAGAGATCACTAGCAGGCAGTGAGAGAGGGGGAAGCAGGCTCCCTGCTGAAAAAAATTTACTTCTAGTTTGCTGAGGCAAATGATAATGCACCTGCCGTTTAAAATACTCATGGTTGGGGCACCTGGGTGGCTCAGTCGTTAAGCGTCTGCCTTCGGCCCAGGTCAGATCCCAGGGGCCTGGGATCAAGCCCCGCATCGGGCTTTCTGCTCTGCAGGAAGCCTGCTTCTCCCGTTACCATTCCCTCTGCTTGTGTTCCCTCTCTCGCTGTGTTTCTCTCTGTCAAATAAATAAAATCTTTACAATACTCACGGTTGAAGAATATTGTTCTAATTGTAGTGACATGTCTGTTTTACCAATAAAATGCCTTAAATTTAGATTTATTCAAAACAAAATCATAAATGGAATCACTAAGCTGATTACTATTTAACATTTTGGCATGCTTTCTCAATCTTTCCACACCTCTTATCACAGTGCATAACTGAACATATGTCTTTGTAGGATTCTCTGAAGACTATAGAAGGGAGTGATTTTTTTTTAAAGACATTGATTGTAGTGTGTGTTGAGCTTGTATGTCTGTGTGTATATGTGAGTACCAGAGCACACTGCATAAGATGAGGCTGAGAGTTTTTGCCAAAGGAAATCATATGGCGATTCATCACAGGGAAATCATTTACAGAATGCTCTTTCCCCTTTCCACAATTAACTTGCCAAATGTGGAAAAGTTAACTGAATAGCCTGTTTAACTGAAAGGTTACTTATACAAGGACTATATGAGTACAACTGTGCAAAGAATATACAGACACACAAACATAGGAAGAACTTACACTCTCAAGAAATAGTTTGTATTTAAATGTACATACTTTTTATTTTATTTTTAAAGATTTTATTTATTATTTATTTGACAGAAAGGAAGAGATCACTAGTAGGCAAAGAGGTAGACAGAGGGAGAAGGGGAAGCAGGCTTCCCACTGAGCAGAGAGCCTGATGTGGGGCTTGATCCCAGGACCCTGAGATCATGACCTGAGCTGAAGGCAGAGGCTCTAACCCACTGAGCCACACAGGCACCCCCATAGTTTTATTTTAAAGCATAAAAGCATATTAGGGTAGAGTTCTTTGGAAAAGTAAAATGGAAATTGAAAACCTACAACTATGATTTCAACCAGCAATTTGAAGTTTCTAATTGTCTAAGAAGTTATTTACATGGATATTTAAATGAATATGTTGATGTTAAGTGATTAAGGTATTTGGAGTTCATTGCTTACATTTAAGTTGTGTTGCAACAATTTATTTTAGGATGTCAGTCTTTATGATTCCTTTATAATTGTTGAAACCACATGAACAATTTCATCTTTAAACTTTCTGAGTATATACATTGCTTTTCAAATTCTTTAAGGGAGTTTTGAGTAGGGCATTGGAAGAATACTTTTCAATTATATAAATTGAGAAGGAATAATATTGGTAATAGCATGACAAGAAAAGAGTGCGTAGAAGCATTTCATATTCGAAGAGAGAATTCAGTAAGACAGAATGAGTGATTGCCGGAAATAGGTTGACACTGAGCAAAGGACAAAGGTGTTAAATATAAAGCTAGGTTTAGTCTGAGATGGGAAGGTTGGAAATGTTTTGTCGTAAGAGTTTTAAACTTTTCCTTGATTTTTATTTGGCAGAATCCATGTAAACAGATTTTGGGACATGAGTCAGTCAAGTCTTTTAAACTATTTAGCCATTCCCCTATTCAGGTTTACTTATTAAGTACCAAGATATTTCACTACTTAAATATAGTTATTGCAATTAGGAAACTAAAACACTGTACTTTGATCAACTAAATGTCTGAATTATCTAAATTTTTAATTCACAAGAGCATACACTATTGGCAGCTAATAGTATTGTCTTTATTTGACCTTTTCTGTTTTATTTTCATTGAAAATTTGGTAAATCATAATAGTTCACCATCATCACTCCTTCCAACCCCTCAGTTTGCGTTTTTTTTTTTTAAGATTTATTTTTATTTTTATTTATGTGACAGAGAGATAGCAAGCAGGCAGAGAGGCAGGCAGAGAGAGAGGGGGAAGCAGGCTCCCTGCTGAGCAGAGAGCCCAGGGCTCGATCCCAGGACCCTGAGATCATGACCCAAGCCAAAGGCAGAGGCTTTAACCCACTGAGCCACCCAGGCGCCCCTCAACCCCTCAGTTTTTAAACGAAATTGCCCATTTACTATTTGTTGTTCATGTAATTATACCTAACTAATACTACACACAGAGAGACACCTCTAATTTTAGCTTTAGCAACTAGTATGTGCTTAGCTTTTTCTAAATACTACATTAGGTGCTAAAGAAAAAAATATATATATATATAAATAAGACATTATCCTGCCCCCAAGTTGTTCACAGATTAGTAGAAAGATAGACCTAGAACATAATTCAATTATGGAGTGATGAGAAAAAAAATTATTGACTAAAGTTCAATATATGGTGGCAGAATGATCCTAGTATGCAAGAAAGACGGGAAAGAAGGCTTCAGAAACACTGTGAAATCAGAGGGAGATTTTAAAGACTGAATAGGAGATTTGCAAAAGAATCCAAAGAAGAAAGAGTATTTTGAGTGGAAGAAATTTCATGAAAGAATAGGATATGGTTATATTACTGCTCAAAATGGAAGAAACAACTCTGGAAAATAAAATGTCCAGTATAGATGGATATGGTTGGGAGGAGAGGTAGAGGAAGCAGTACAGGATGATAGTGAGGAATCCTGCAGCTCCAAAAGAATGGACCCATCCGAGTATGTTGGCTTAGCCTCCGGGTCTCTGAAGCCCTTCCAGAACCCCTCCTCTATCCATCCCCATGCTGTAGATTGGCTAGTGTCTCCAATGAAAGGGAATTTAGATGTATGCATCTCTTATTATGTGCCAGCCATATTGACACATGTAATCATCCTACAAGCCTCCTGCATTAGTGAAGGAAAGATAAGCAGAAACCAGCAAGTCCTGAAGGAATCTGTACACAATGCTAAAAAGTTAAGATTTTGTCCTCTATTTATAGTAGGGATTCAATATTTATAAGTAGTAAAACAAAATGTTAGACATGTGTTTTGGAACCATCACTTAAGTAGCAGTATGGTGAATGCATTGGAGAGGCTTCGGTGGAAAAATGGAAATATATAATTCAGGTGTCCATACTGATATAGTTGTAATGCCCTTAGTTGTTAGCAAATGATAGTTTGTTTAATTTTGTCATTATGATTAAAAGCTGGTTACATGTTAAGAGAAAATAAATCCGTTCTATTTTTTTATTGACTTCAGAT
This sequence comes from Procyon lotor, assembly GCA_028646535.1. NCBI lineage: Eukaryota > Metazoa > Chordata > Mammalia > Carnivora > Procyonidae > Procyon > Procyon lotor. The sequence continues at coordinate 79,701,563 of CM053611.1, forward strand.
AAGTCAGATGTTAATTTCACATATATAAGCATGGATTTTATAAACTAAAAGGAAGAAATCTTTTTTTTTTTTCTCAAGGAATAAGTCTAATTGAATAAAGCAGAAGAGTTTGAAATGAAAGATTTTCTGAAAATATTCAAACTCACTTGAGGATTCTACTTTTTGTTCTTTTAAAAGCTGTTACTCTACTGTACCCTACATTATGCTCAAGGAAACCACTAATGAACAGTAATAATGATGGCATAGTAAATTGTCCCTGATGGATTCTTCCACATTTCAGTAATGGCTTGTATAAAAAGCTCAAACTAGACAGAAAAGAATAATAGAGAAATATGCTGCACATACTATACTCTTTATTGTTTTGTGTCATATTATTAAATGTTCATACATTATGAGTGTATTAGAAATCTACTCAGGACAATGCTATTAAAAAGAAACCCATAATTATAGAAGAGAGAAAAAGCCTTAAAAGTGAGATCAATAGGTGAACTTCAAAGTATCTGTTAAAAAACAAGGAAGAAAAAAAGAGATCATTTGGGGAATTTTTGAATATTTGTGATGCTATGCACATGCTCCTAAATTATTATGGCCTATAAAGCTCTGGTATAACTTCACCACAGCTTGGTTTCTTGCACATCTGGATTTAGCTGGTGGTTTCAGTAACATGGGTTTTTTTTTCAATAACAGTCTACATTTAGTTTCAGGATTTTGTATTAAGAGCATTGGAGAAAATTTGTCAGGGTGGGTAATAATTCCTTGTAATGGAAGTTTTGGCAGGCAAGAAAACCATAGATAGCTTTTCATATTTCCACACAAGAAAACGATCAATACATGAATAGTCAGATACTCAGAAAGTCAGGAATATAAAAGTCATGATGCTTATTTGACCTGACAATCTGAACTTTAAGGGAAAGTGTGAAGGATTAACCAAAGGGTAGCACTGTAATTAGTCCAGATATGTAGTTAGAGTTTGGATTCAAGTTGGACCTTATCTTAAATTTGGAGAGATGAAGACCAAGTTAATGTGTAAATTGCTGAGAAACATACCTGTGGCGTTCCCAATGGTATATATTGAAAACAAAGGCTATATTGAAGAATTAATATGGGCCAATTAGCGTCACAGTTTGATGTTATATTTATAGGTTGAAATAGATCCCATACTGTATTATCATTTCTATTTTACAAGAGGGAAGGTTGAAAGATAGTGAACATTATTGTTCTTATCAGTAATGGCATTCGATATGTTTTGATAATTTAAAATATATGTTCTTTTTGTCTTCTAGAATCCATTTTCCACGTGGATAGGAATTGTCAAACAAAAATTGCACTGGACAAAGATCTACAGGTAAGAAAGACTTTATTCAAGGCTATTCTGATGGGAGACAGAGACCCAAAAATGGTCTAAACTCAACGCCATGGGAAAAAAAAGAATGCGAGAGTTTTTAGGAGAGGGGATGGATGGTTCTGGGCCATCGGTACTTGCTAATAGAGAAAGGTCTCTGAAATGTGTATAAATTTTGACTTAGTAATTCACCTTCTCAAACTTTACTTCTCAAAACAACCTAAGAAGCAGAGAAATGTATTTTTATATATCAGTATATAATGTAGCATTAATTATAATAGTGAACACCTGGAAACAACCGAGATGGGTAACACAAGGAAATTAGTAAATAAACTGTTCTATCCTAATGAAAGCACACTATGTAACCATTAGACAATATTTGAGGTGTATATTTACAAATATAGAATGATATTTATAGTGTTCATCAAATAAAGTATACAGATCATACATATTTATGTGGAATATATATCATTTTTTAAAACTACTGTATGTAATATAAAAATATAGACTAATATGGAGCTAAGATTTAACAGTTTTTATTTATAAATTATGGAATTAAGGTGGTATTATTTTACCATTTTTGTATATTTTAATTTTACCCAGAATGAAAACTTCACTTGTATAATTAGAGGAGTAAGGAAAACGGAAGAGAGAATTTTAAAAAGAGAGAGAATGTAAAGGGAATTTAAAAATAAATGATTGAAAATTTAGTAAAATGAAATTAATATGATTGCTGAATTCATAGAAAATTAGTTTTGTATTAGTAATGGCTTGTATTTCATTGGGGTTTTTTTATTTGTGACAAATAGAAAAAGTCAACTTTATACAAATTGTAACACTAATACAATCATAATATATATGTATATGTGATATACAATTATTAAACTATGGATTTCACTGTTGTATATATGTATGTTGCTATTTATGAGATGATGACATGTTTGTGGCTTAGATATGTGAAACGGATATGCAGACATCTGGCTTTAGTCATGACTGAAATGGGATCATCGGGCCCAGCTTTTCTTCATTACTCTGCTGTTTGTTTTTGTGTTTTCTGAATCTCTGGTAGGACCCAGGCTCGCTGTACATTAAGCTATACGCTATTTGTTAACAAATAAATACCCAGCTAGCTAGAGATGTGCCCTGCCATGGGTTATATATATACTCAAGGCCAAGAGATAGGGTGTTCTGTAATTGGGTAAGTTCCGGTGAGATCCTCGGCACTTCAATTACGTGGAGTGAATAGAGAAAAGATGACTCTCCAGCTGAAAATCTGGGTACCGTTATATGTGTGAAAGAGTTATGCAGCTGAGAAAGATCTGGTGACCACCAAGAATATGAACTGTAAAAGTTTAAGTTGGAAATTGTAACCAGGATAGCCAGATAGTAAACTACTATAATGACTCTCCTGTACTAATCAATGAATAAGTAATATGGATACAGATTAATGCAGAAGCAGTAATAATATTATATATTATAATGTGAAACAAAACAAACTATCATTACATTATCATCCTGTAAAATAATATATATTTTATCATAATATATAAAATATATATAAAATAATATAAATATTTTAAATTTAAAAAATAAATATTATATATATAAAATAATATATATTTCCATCATATATATCCTATATGATGGAAATACATTAATTGAAGGAAAGTGATAATAGCACAGTAATTCTGAAAGTAAAACAAATGATGTTTTTATATTAATTCATAAGACATGTGTAGTGTCATGAATTTTGTGAAAAATTCTTTATTCCTCTAAAATCTAACCTTATCTCTTTGGGAAAGATGATTATAGAAAACAATGAATAAACACAAATACATAGAACTAAAGGAGAAAAATTTTAAAAGACATGAAGTATAAGGAAAACTTCTGAGTCAAACCATTTATAAAATACATTTAATTCTTAGCACATCCTGTCTTTCAGCACCCTACTGATATTTTAATAGGAGAAGCAAAGAGGCAAGATGTTGCTACTTTTAAGAATCCTAGCTCAGAGCGAGACTGAGCTTGTATCTCAGTTTTGCCATTTACCATTGGTGTTTTAATTGCTGTGTGCCTCAGTCTCTTCATCTGAAAGCGGGCCTTAATTTGGGATTTAATTCAGGGGCCAAATGAATATGCATACATACACACACACATATCTAATATATATATATATATATTAACAAAACAGTTTCTGGCATATAAGAAATATTTCAAAATTATTAGACATTGTTAATATCTGATATGATTGATTTTATAATTTGCATTTAGAAGCAAAACTATTTTTTAACAAAATGCACTGCTTTATATAAAAATATTATATATTGCCACCTATATTCCAACTTTTTTGTTATTTACAGGGAATTTATAATGTGAACATTAAATGGTCTTTATTGGGAAAATTAAATTTCCTTCTAAAATAATTCAGAAGACCACTACCATACACTGTATTTGAGCTGTAATCACAATAAAACTCTAATAGTCATGGACCAATTTAAAACAATTTCCTATCATTACCATTGTTTAGAACACAAAATATCTCCGGTTTTTTTCTAGGACATCTATATTTTACATCTATTTTTCGCTACCTTATAATCTTTAAAATTTTTCACATCATTATTCAGAAATTATATCCTCTTGCCTTGAAATAAGAAGAATTTGCCTCTAAAAGAGAAATAGAACTATTTCGAGCTCTATAAACAGGAAAGGAAGACGCATACACATAGTCACATCAAGTGTATGCTCACAAAAATTTCAGGAAACAATGAGAATGAGTGAAGAGTTTGATGGAGTGGGCGACAATAGAATTTTAGATAGAAAACCAGAAAGAAATCTGAAAAACAGCCTAAGACGTGTAATTTGTCAGTTTATCTGTTCAATAATCAGCATCAGATGTTGAATACTCTTCCTAGAGTGTCTACTAGAATCTTTTTACTAATTATCATGTAAATGCATATTGATCACTTAACTTATTGATAAGTAATCATATACTAAAAACTAAGTTTAAAAAAATGGTGTCGACAGATTTTTGATATCAACAAATTTAGTAGATTCAGATCAAAACAGATGTTTTACAATAACTGCAATCAGGTTCTGAGCAGTAGGTTATATCACATAACCATATGATAAATTTGGAAGTACTCAAAGTACTTTGATTTTTGTAAGTTTAAGTATGTTGATTGCAGTAATGCACCTTTTAAAAAGCATTCCTTGGAACAAAATGTCTCTAACAAAATAAGTAATAAAAAATAACAGTCAAATATTTGATTTATAAACTTGAAGTTTATCATCTACTTTCGTATATGGAGTGGCTGCCTATGCTGGAAGTGAATTCTGATTAATCAGGAGGGAGATATAATGAAGTTGGACAACAGAGTATCTGTGTATTTTGTGTCTCACAGTGGTGTGCTGGAGCCAATGTGTGTTTTCCTTTGACAGAGATTTTTGCCCCAACTCCATGTTCAGTGACAACACATTGGTAACAATTATCCATGGTGGGAGTATCAACACCATGAAAATAAAAAAATACTTTAACTCAGCATTTTATTTATCTATTTTTTCCTCCAGAGAGTCTGATGATAAAACATTTACCCTCATACTCCTCATATCTCCTCTAGTTGAAAAATGGCCTCACTTCTTTGAGAAAATTCAAGACACTGAGTTATTTCTCCCAAAAATATGAGTGATTTGTAGTCTAGAGAAAGTAATCCAACTATTGGAGATGTGATTAATGTACCTTGTGTATGTGGGTACCATTAATCTCCCCCAAACAAAACAAGCTAATAATGAATCAAAAAGACAAAAGCTATCAGCACCAGGTGATAGTTCCAGGTTTTTACATTCAGAAGGTAGAAAGCAAGGCTTTTCCAACCAAATTTAGAGACACTAAGAATACTACTTCTCAGAGAAGAAAACTAGGCTGAAAATGAGAACAATATTGAAGTGGTGACTTCAGAAAGAGCAGAGATGATGTCGGACTCCATCTAAGACCTATTTACAAAGTGGAATACTTTGGTGTGTGTCTTCATTTTGCCTAAATTTGACAATAATTCCAAAATGTCATTGTAAATATTTGTCATTTCCTGCACAATAAAATATGAGGACTCTATATTCCAGGTTAAAGCAGTATGGCACACAGAGAAAAGTGAGGGGTTAAAGAACGTGTTAGGGTGAGACTCTGGCAAGATCGAATGAGGCATCTTTTACTCATGTCATAAATATCAGAAATATAAGGAGTTTACTTCTTATGTGAAAAATACTACTCACAACAGCAAAATTGGTGAGTGGCATATCGACTTCCTTCTGCAGGCCAAGCCATTTGGTGTTTGGCATCTTGTGTCAACAGTCAATAGGTGACTGCATGAATATATGGAAAATGGCAGAAGAACAACACCTGTAGTATTTGATCACTAATCTATTTCTAATGAGATTGACTCAACCAGAAATTTAACACCATTAGGGACTTTTTGTTGTGGTTATGAAACCACTCTGTTGAGTCCTAAAGTCCTGAAAGAAAATAGGCTTGTATTTCTACTCTGCCTCGCTTGACTTCCTTTCCAAGGTAATTCAGTTGTGATTTTTGGAAAGGGAGAAATTATGGGAAGGAACTCTCAACAGCAGGTCTACTATAGAGAGGAATAGTACCGAGCCAGGTCCAGCCAGAAGACAATACCACAATAATTATTTTAATAGGGGATATTTACTGCAAAAGATTTTATATAATTACTGAAATAAAAAAGCAAAATGGAATCACAAAGGTAGCCCTGAGAGAGTAACTGAAAAGACCCACTACCACCCTGAGCGAAGTGGATGGACTTACTGCTTCCTAGAAGCTTAGATGCCAGGCAGTCTTAGAGTTCAGATCTCTGAGAAGTATGCACAGTTCAACTTGTGCTGAATCTTCAGGTTATCGGAAGAGGCAAGAAGACGCTGGTTTCACAGGTTGGATTAAGTTGTAGCTGCCCAGGATGAAGTATTGCAGTGATGACACTCAAGAACTGGAAGCAAGCAGATGGGACGGTCTCTTCTTCCCCCAGACTTCCAGACTCCTTCTAACACCCATTGGTCAGAGCCTAACAAAGAGCCAATGGCCAAGCAAAATATGATTCACAGAACCCCAACCTTCCTATCCCAGAGTAGGGAGAAAAGAATGGATTTGAAGCTGAGGCAAATCTGGAACTTAGAACTGATCAGCAAAAACAACTACCCTATCTACTTTATTACAGACTATTGAGCTTTATAGTTTGTTATATAGCAATAGATAAAGTAATGCATTACTATAAAAATGCTATTTTCAAACCTAAGGTATTTTGATTTCTTTTTTCCCCTCCATGATATCTAATCAAAAAAATGATTCGAGGATAAACTTCATTATGTCTGTGTGATAAATGGAGAAGATACCAAAAGTTTCGACTCCATGTAAATCAAAACTCTGTAAATTATTGTTACAGAATAGAATGTAAACACTTTAAGCCATAAAAATGTAGAATAATTATAGCTACCCAAACAGTGAAGGTAGAAGACACTGCAGTAGATGTCTGTTGAATTTGTGCTTATCACATTTGGCAAGACTGTGTTCAGTATTTTGCATGTCACATCTCCCTCTTTCTCATGCTGTGGGAGAATTCTGTTCTCAACTTTAAGAGTAGCCATGTAGATTTATAGCTATCGGCATATTCTTTTCCCCTCTTTGCAGTCATTGGCTTAGATACAAACACACCATTCATTTTAGCCTAGGGTTTCTCAATGTTGACACTATTGACATTCTGAGCCTGATAATTCTTTGTGGGAAGGGATGTTCTGCACACTGTAGGGTTTTCTCCCAAATGCCTAACCTCTATTCATTAGATTCCAGTAGCACCTACCCATAGCATTCCAGTTATAACAAGCAAAATTTCTTCCTGTTGAAGACCACCGATTAATACAAAAAGTGATGCCAAGATTCATTTTTTAAATTATGGGCATATAGAAACTCTTTTAAAAATAAGATTATAGGGGCGCCTGGGTGGCTCAGTGGGTTAAGCCTCTGCTTTCAGCCCAGGTCATGATCTCAGGGTCCTGGGATCGAGCCCCGCATCAGGCTCTCTGCTCAGCAGGGGAGTCTGCTTCTCCCTGTCTCTCTGCCTGCCTCTCTGCCTACTTGTGATCTCTCTCTGTCAAATAAATAAAATCTTTAAAAAAAAAAAAGATTATAAAAAATGAGATTATAAAGAGTGGCTACAGCCATTTGGAGGCCACAAAAAAGTTGGAAGATATGAAAAGGTCAACCTAATAAAAGCCGGAAGAAGAAATTGAAAATCCTAACCACATTAATTAAGGTCCCAATACCAATAGTAGTTATCCTGCTGAGCTCAATACATCTTCTTTCTGATTCAGATTTTCTGTTTCATGCAACAGAAAAAAGACCCAACATAAAGAGGGTAGGTAGAAAGTTGTATAATGTGCTTTCTTATATTTTATGATATTGAACGTATATACATATGTATATGTGTGTGCATGTGTATGTGTGTGCATACTCGTGATATGGGAGAAATAAAGTTGTCTCAGGGAGGTTTGTCTCCTTAAGCTCGTGGTATTATAGTGTCTCTTCAAGTTGAAGTATTAAAAAAAATCTTACGTACATTTGAGCTAGTCTTCTTATGGAAGTCACTTATACAGTAGTGAAGTTTTTAATTAATTAAAATGATTAGAAGCTCTAGTTGTAAACTACCACTAGACTTTAAACAAATAGAACAAATTATTTATCTTTGAATAGATAAATTTAAAACTGGTAAAAATAAAATAAGCAATAGAAAAATGATACTGCTGTTCTCAGCAAAATGTAGTCTATCAGATCTGAAAAGTCTATAGGTAGGAAAATCTTTCTCTTTAAACAGCTGCTGCTTTCTAAGTCAAATTCATATCCAAACTTTCTCTAAACAGGAGGCATTAATATTTAAAGTGCTAAGGAATATAATAGTGGTTTAGAATGTTGCTTTAAACAAAAATCCCATCTAGTAAATTTAATATACTTAGGCCACATAATATATTCTTCATTCTTAATAACTCCCCAAGTATCCACAATGCTAATTCAATTGAGGCTCTTCCAGTAAAGGGCAGCTCCTGTTATGCTAGTATTAGCATACTAATGTTCATAAAAAATGATGACTTTTAGATGAACATTGTAGAGTAAAATGGAAGAGTACTATTTGTAGGCTTAAAAGAAGTTATTGCTTTGATTTCTATAATAATTCTAAAACATTTTTCTTGGTTTTAAAGGAACACAGATATTGATGTGTTCTGTGACCTAGAAAATAAGATTGCAGGAGGATAAATAGAACAAACAAAAAAACCCAAGAGGGTATTGTCTCTAATGAAACCATGGATCTATTCTAAGCTATTGTTTTGTTACATTCCATTCTTGTTTGTTGCTTTGAAGTTTATAGAATGTGGAGAAACTGTTGTCTGTCTAGTGATTTATCTATACAGTTTTCCACTCTATTTTAAGTAGTTTTAGAACCTACAACTCTCTAGATACCATTCTGAAAGAACACAAGTATAGTTATTTTTACTTCGTATTTTTAAAGACAAAGAACTTTAAATCTTCACTAAAAAAACTATTTCTGTTCCTTTGCTATCCTTCCTCTTTCAAGATACTTTCTTTCATCCCCCTTTTGTATATTTTTAAGCTCTTCCTAATGACACTTTTTCTTAAGAAATCAACATTTGCCTGTCATTCTTAAGTAAGGGTTTCAAATGGGTCAGAGAACTTTCTACTTCCATAGAACCCACCATTTATCACCAAAATTCTTTTTTTTTTTATCACCAAAATTCTTAATCCTAATGGAGTAGTCAATGTTTATTGTCTCAATTTCTTACTTCTACATGTCTCCTACAATCAGTTTAACTCCACCTCTATAATTCAACTCAAATTATTTTTTTAAAGACAACCAATAACCAAACTGACATATTTTATTTCACCCCACTTCTTGCTTTAAGGTATTTGTTAGGGTTTAATAGTGCCTTCTTAAAAAAAAAAAAAAAAGTTACTCTACAATGCCTTACCACAGTTTCCTTTACTCTGACTGATTTTATTTAATGTTTTTAAAGATCTTATTAATTTCTTTGTTAGAAAGAGAGAGGGAGAGAGAACAAGTGGGAGGAATGGCAGGCAAAGGGAGAAGCAGGCTCCCTGCTGAACAAGGAGCCAATGTAGGACTGGATCCCAGGACCTTGGGATCATGGCCTGAGCAAAAGACAGAAATTTAACCAACCGAGCCACCCAGCTGTCCCTACTCAGCCTGATTTTAAATTTAACAGGAGATTGTCCCTACAACTTGTCTTTTCATTCTCTAGTGTTTTTGGGTAGCTCACTCTATTCTCATGATTTCAGGTGGCTGACATTGAAGCCATATCTTTTTATATGTGTCCTTTAAAAGCCCAGGCGATGGGATTTTTCTTCTATTCCAAATTTTATGAAAGTTTTTTAATGTAATATGTTTAATATGCATTGTTTTTGAATTTTGACAAATGGAGTTCTGCATCTATTGAGATAATATTTAAAAAAATTTTTTTTGTTTATACTGACAATTTTCAAAAGTCACATCTACATTACATACACATCTTACACCTTGGCTTTTCAAAATTTAAGCCCATTTGCAAACTGTGATAAACTCAACTTGGTCATGATGTATTAGATTAGATTTACTGAAACTTTATTAATAATCTGTGTAACTGTATTTATGAGAATATGATTCTGTAGTTTACTGTTATTGTAATTTCTTTGTTTCAGTATTACTAGGGTAATGCTGGCCTCATAGAATTAGTTTTGAAGTATTCTCTCTTTTTCAATTGCATTTTAACTTGTCTCTCTACCTCTCTTGATACTCTATGGCCTTTTACACTGACGGCAGCCAGAGTGATCTAGTTAAAAATGTGAATCAGGCCATGTCTCATCTTTACATACTAGATGAGTGTTCACTGCATTTATATCTAAAAAAGTGTCAGACCGCCATTCCCAAAGACTCATTTTCTGTGAGAATGATAAACATAACCATTCCTGGCAGCAAACTGGGTAATACTATGGTTCAGTTGCATACAAGAGAAAGTGCTTTTGTAGCAATGATTATAACCAAGACCTATGAGGCTTACAAATCATTGGGAGACCAAGAGTGGCAGGTTCCAGGCCAAGTCTCCGGGTATTGACCAAATTGCTAATGAGGGCTCAAGAAACCACCACCTCAGAAAGCTTACTGCAATGTATATCAATAAATGAATCCCTTATACTATGCTTCTCTCCCGTACTTAATTTAGTTCTGAATTAAAATCAGGATTTTTAGAATCTAATTTACTCGAACAATTGAGCTGCAAAGGAGTTTAAAAATGTGTAGAATTTCATTTTTCTATTTGTGTTTATTGTTTTTTTTTAAGATTTTATTTATTTATTTGAGAGAGAGAAAGTGTGTGTGTTTGTGTGTGTGTGTGTGTGTGTGTGTGTGTGTGTGTACACAACCGGTGGGGGAGACAAAATGAAAGGGAAAGCAGACTCCCCACTGGGCAGAGAGCCTGTTACAGGGCTCAATCCCAGGACCCTGGGATCATGACCTGAGCCTAAGGCAGACACTTAACCGACTGAGCCACCCAGGCACCCCTGTTGGGAGAGTTTTATATTATTGTTTGGTTGGTTTGTTGTTTTTTGTTTGTTTAGTTTTTTAGCTCAGAAGGAGTCATTAAGAGATTAAAATGGGCAATAAAAACCAATCTCCTGATGATGACTCCGTCAAACAGTAGTCTTGGATTTGTGCGTTATAAAAACTCTGGTCAGTTAAAAACAATTTCTGACTATACTTTCAGATTTGTTCCCTACTTAAAAGGAATAATAATAAGAATACAGAAAATAATAAAGATTCATTTGATCTTTGAACATCATATTTCTATGTGATTCAAATATTTTGTTAATCAAATATTAAAATTAAGTTACTTTATGGTACAGAATATAGGGATGTATTTACAGGATGAAATGCTGGTCTTTTTAAATGCAACTTCTTCATGTTTAAAACATTGGCCTTAGTTTTTGTACCTTCTTAGCTTCTAAGAATGATATTGATATTAGGATTAATCACTTAGGTTTCAGTAGGTAGAGTATACATACACTTACACACTCTGAGCAGTTCATGCAGCATTTATTGCTCTCCCACCTAGTTAAAATCAGAAATGATACAATCAAATTAAATAATTTTACTACACGAGTAAAATGGACACTGCAGAATTGTTAAGTAATAAACATTCCATTACTTAGAATAAAGCTAATGTGATATGCTTTGGACATCCTGACATTAGCTTAGATTCCTCTGTTTTTTTAAATGCAAAATATTTCAGGACAGTGTTCTTTTTGGTTCTACTCAGTTTTGGTAGAAACTCTTCACCCACACACAAACCCATAGGCATACACACACACACACACACACATATACACACACATTGCCTATTGTGACTCTGTGTGGACTACAGCAAACTAATATTTGATAGATCTACTCTGGGGGCAAGATTGAAAAAAGATGTCACCATGTGAAAACCTTCGTCAGAACTATTCTATAGTTAGATCCAAACCATGCTGTAATTGTTACATTTATACATGTAGTTCCTTTCAATGGAAGTATTTTTTTTTTTAAGTTTTTATTTAAGCAGAGAGGCAGGCGAGGGGGGGAGCAAGGGGGGAAAGAGGCAGGCTCCCTGCTGAGCAGAGAGGGAGCAAGGGGCTCGGTCCTGAGATCATGGACCTAAGCCATCCTGAGATCATGGACCTAAGCCGAAGGCAGAGGTTTTATTTAACCAACTAAGCCACCCAGGCGCCCCTCAATGGAAGTATTTTACCTAACTCACTGGACCACAGTATTTAACCTATTAGTTTCATTTCTCTCGTTTTAAACATATCTCATTATTTTAAGAGGTACTGCTTGCTACTCATGTGCCTTTGTAAATATAACTGCCTTATTTTAACTCCTATGTGACTCCTATTTTGGCACCCGGCCATATTTTGTTCATGTTAAATTCAGTAAACAAATCATAAGACATTTGTCTAACAACATTGAGTGTTAAGGCTTATAATACAAGGTAGTGCCTTTAAAATATTTCCTTTCTTGTCTCAAAATGAGTGTTTCCTAAGTTATTTTAAATGTTCCATCAACATTTACAAGGTTTTCTTAAATATTTCACAACAAAGACAAGCAATTATGAATAGTGTTTGTGGCCAATTAAAAAATTTCAAAATGTTCAAATAAAAATTCCAAATTTTTGATACTTTGACCCATAGTAGCTCTTGTGGCTTCGTAGGAAGCAGTGATTCCTTTAGGAGAAAAACATCTATTTAAAGGTATTTATTTTACTTTGTGTTTGGATTTGGCAATAACCCCAGGCAAATTTTAACAGCATGTTAAATTATCGTCAAATACAAGTTAGGAGATTGCTGAATTGTGTGAACAAAGTCAGATTCAAAAATGTTTTTTAGGCAACATTTTCTGTTAGTGTTTAAAACTGCTCATTTTAGTCAACACTCCATCTGTCTGTAGTCTTACTCGTCAGGAGGAAAATTCTATTTGTTTTAAAAATGTATATGGGGAGAATATCCCCATAAATTGGTAGAGCTCTTCCCTGCATAAGTTATGCAGAAAAAAATGTCTGTCAGTATGCTTAGAATTCATTAGGAGGTAATTATGATATCGTTTGGTTACTATAGATAAAATTATTGGATAACAGTAACTCCTTCTCTTCTTGGCTTCAAATAAATGACAAGACATCTTGGATTTTAAAAAGCGAATTGGTTCAATATTTGTAAACGTTACCTGTGATGAGGAGTAAATCTTTAAGACTCAGTGAGCAATTGTTCAACTATTCTAAACCCATGTGCACCTGTTCATCTGTTCATCATTCTTCTTAGTGTTCTTAACGTCAGAAGTATCTAAAAGTATTTAATAAATATATGTCACAGAACTCAGCAGGGGATGTGTATACAAAGGCAGTCAACAATATCATTTTTTTATTTGTGAAACGAGAAGAGAGGGGGAGAGAGGAGAGAAAAGAGAGAGTGTCTTGTGTGTATGTGTCTGTAGAGTGTCCAGTGAAGGTTTCTAAAGATGATAAGGTCCTGCTCTCAAGAGATACATTACTTACTGGGGAAGTGGAAAATTACCACAGTTCATCAATGCCAAGGTATATATGTTTCACACTGTAAAATCTCTAAAATTAGGATGTGTTTTACAATCAACAGCCAATATCAATTTCAGTTTGTTAAGCTGATGTTGTCATATAGTTGTCATTGTTTTGGCATGCATGAAACCTTGCTGTATGATGAAGAAAATGCCAACATCAAAAATTACAGAAGTGGGTGGTGCCTGGCTGGCTCAGTCAGTAGAGCCCATGAATCTTGATCTCAAGATTTTGAGTTCAAGCCCCACATTGGTTGTAGAGGTGACTCAGAAATAAAACCTTTAAGAAAATTATGGAAGGGGAGGCTATGGCTTGGAAGAATATTCCAGAGGCAGTAGTAAAGCTCTCTCTTAAGAGTTTTCCAATGTTTTTGATGATAGGAAATGATACTGTATAGTAAATATGAATAATCCTGAGTAAAAAAAAAAAAGCAATTTAGCGGAGTTGAAGTCAGAATTTGCAGTACTTTTAGAAATACTTTACTCTCTTCATTTCATTTATATTTTCTTTGTTATGTGTGTCCAAGGGTGTCACATGATAAATTTTTTTTCAAGATTTTATTTATTTATTTGAGAGAGAGAGTAAAAGAGAACATGAGGTGGGGGGAAAGTCAGAGGGAGAAGCAGACTCCCCATGGAGCTGGGAGCCCGATGTGGGACTCGATCTTGGGACTCTGGGATCATGACCTGAACCGAAGGCAGTTGCTTAACTAACTGATCCACCCAGGTGCCCCCAGTTATTTTTAAATAAGTCTAGACCTGTCTCTATTTTTTTTTAAAGATTTTATTTTCTTACTTGACAGAGAGAGATCACAGGCAGGCAGAGAAGCAGGCAGAGAGAGACAGGGAAGCAAGCTCCCCGCTGAGCAAAGAACCCGATGCGGGACTCAATCCCAGGACCCTGAGATCATGACCTGAGCCGAAGGCAGAGGCTTTAACCCACTGAGCCACTCAGGCACCCCTAGATCTGTCCCTATTAGTGTAAGATAACTCTAAGTAGGATGAAACATCACATATAAATTATATATAAAAACTCACGAGTGAGTTTTTATTTCCTAAAGGGTTGAAAATCTCCATACATGACCGATATCCCCAGTGATGGCTTCGATTTGATGAAATACAGCAATGGTGATATAATATGAAAACTAGCAAAATAAGGAGAAAAAAAGAACTATTCACAATAGAGTGAGAGTAGTGAATTAGCATAGTTTGCAGAGGTCAAGGGAATACTGGAAAGAGACATGACAGTGGAACTGAGTCTTGAAGGACGCACAGTGTTTTACTAGCAGGGGAAATATCAAGGGTTTCTGTGCAACACATAGAGAGACATGACAGCACGTGGTGTTAAAAATAAAACCTGTAAATGCAGTTAAAGCATTTTGTAGAATGTGTTCCTTAAAATGTTATTCCAGAGAAATGCTCAGCAATGAAAGTTGCCAGTGGCCAAATAAGCTTAAGAAAAACTGCCTATTATAGTTTCTTCTTCTTGGAAATTTTATAAAAATGCATTAATATATTAGGAGTTTGCTTTAATTTTTTGAGCTAAATATATTTTAACCCAGGACACATGCTTGGGAGATGCCAGTTTAAAAATGAGTTATAAAAGAAAGAGTACACAGAAATGGGACTGGTTATGTAAGCCTTTTGCCCACTAAGCAAGATTCTTCAAAGGGTTTGGGCTTTATTCTTGGGGAAATTAATAGCTATTAGGGGATGAACAGAGTCCTTGTTTGAAATTCAGAAACATTTTTTAAACAAAGTAAAAATCTATTTAATAAAGTTAAGTGTCAGATTTTTAAGAAGAAAGAACAAGTGCTTTTTATTCCCTATATAATATACACTGTGAATACTTATAATAGATCCTTGCTAAGTATATTTCAAAAATGACTTAAAATAGAAAAACAATGTGTATTGACATATTTTGTTGATTTTCTATGAAGCATCTTCCAACTAACTGTTTTTTAAAATATTTATAAATTTATTGAAATATAAATAAATATAATAATTCAGGAGAATTACTGAGGAATAATTTTTATGACAAAAGCATTCATTTTAAGGAAAATTAAAATGAAATTTGTTTAGAGTAAGATAATAATGTTTATAGCATTACGTGTAAATTTCATATGTGTATATATATATCTACATTTACACATGGAATTCGAAAATTGATTTAGTTTATGATCTATTTTTCCAAAAACTATAAATTAACCATCCTTATTAAAACATACACTAGAATTAATTTATACCTTCTTGGATGTGATGTAGCAAAATAGTACTCTGGAATAAAACTCCAGGTAAATTTGGAGTCTATTTAATATTAATAATTGAGAAGCTTATCACCAGTTTTTTAAGCAGCTCACAATAGGTAGAACACATTCTAACAAATTCTTATAATAAATTACTTTAGTCACTCATACTGATGAGGATTGAAGTGTGTTAACATCACAGACGGCAAGAGGATTTATTGTTTTGATGTGGCCAGATGTATTAGGCATGTCTTTGCATATCATTAGGTTTGAAGTTAGATAATACTGTTAAGGCCACAGGAGAAGAAACATGACCTCCCTAACAATGAACGGCTATCACGTACACTAGTCAAATACACTAAACACTAGCAAGGGATCCATGTGTTGTTTTGAGCTAGAAATACAATTGGTGAGTCAATGCACTTTTCAATTCCCAGTATTTTCCACATCAGGTATAACTCTTTGGATTTTATTATTCCAATTTTTCTGTAGAAATAAAATGAAAAGTGCAGTGGATATAGAGGAAATAGTATAGCTTCAGGTCCCCGTTACTTGGTTGACACACATTTTTTTCAGCAAGAGCAAGAGCAGCAGAAACAACATCTGGATCTTTGGCTGACTGAGCTACGGAAAGTGACTGGTCAGACATTGCTTACTTATATTGGTGTCCATTAACTTGCCTGAAGATCAGTCGGTTGGGGGGCTATCCGGGAGAACCTGCCCAGATGTGTGCCATATTCCTTTGATAGCTCTGTCATTGTCAAGAATTTGTTCAAGTTTACATTTCTAAGAATAAAATCTTGTTCAAGTTTCTGATGATTTCTTCCACATGTTAAGACCCTTTTTATGATGCAGAACAAAGGCCAAAAGAATTCCAGTGAAGGCAAAAACGAAGGTTCAAAAGAGCCATTGGTTGACTCACATTTGATGAATTATTAAACTACAGATTTCACCATGTGATAGAGAATTCATTTTTCAAAGTTCTAGATGAAATACAAATTCTACCAAAATAAAAGAGCCCTTCTGGGATGACAGATTTACAACAAAGCTGAAAAGATTAACGACTACTCTAAAGAAATTTTATTTGCAAGAAAGAAACAAGCTGATTCCATAATTTGACACCAGCGAATGAACAGAACATTTAAATAGTGAGAATATGGCTTTCTTTTAGATGTCTATACCTAATTTGCAGAGGCTAACCACAAATTAAGATTTATAGTATATCAGGTTAGATGAAATCCTAAAAAATTTAACTTTCCAATCTTTAATTCCTCTGCAAATGTCTGTTTTGGTCAGACTGTGCTTTAAGACCACCAATGATAGAAGTTCTCTGCTTTCTCAGGCAAACAACGAGAATATATATCCTTCTTTTACATGGAAATCATTAACCTTTTTGCTTGAATCCAGTTGTATCTGTAGTGACCATTGTATTTGGTCCCACTCCTATTTGTCTGCTTTTTAATTAGTGGTATCCTACCACTCCTCCCATTTTGAGTTATTTCATCTTCATATTAGAAAACTCACCTTTCCAACAGTTGTTTTTCAAATATTTTTCAGAACCTTTTCCTCGTCTACCTTTCAAGTTGATTATACCACTCTTACTGTGATCCTCACAACTAAGAATAAATGTGATATCACCATTGTAGCATATAACTCATTGAGTAAAAACAAGCTAGAATTCATTTGATAGTTCAGATATTGCACGTGATAGCTACAAGGAGACAGAAACTTCAAATATTGCACATGGTAGATACAAGGAGACAGAAACTTCACAGGGCATCCCAGAGATAGGAAAATTCAGAGGGTCATTATTTGCTCTTCCTTGCATGGTAATGAGAGTGCCTTGCTTCTCTTTACCTTCCTGAGTGGTAATAACATTCTCTAGATTCATTATTCCCCAAGCTGACTAACATAGAAAACCATTTGTATTCATTTTTGCCCTTACCCTTTGATTGTCTATCTTAAATATTATTAAACTTACAGTCTAATGAGATAAAATACTGATAGTCACATGATAAAAATAGATTATAGTAGTTACTCCTGTTGAAACTGAACATGTTCAATCTTTTCTTTAAGGTCATTGTGAGGTCTCCAAGGCCTCTCAGCTCCCTTTGTTTATCATCACTTATGACTTGGATGGTTAACCTAAAGAAACCACACCTATTACCTTTAAACTTTCTTTTCTTGTTGTTCTTTCATCACTTATTTTACAGATACTATTTGCTCCTTAAGAAAATGAAAAGCTGGGGCGCCTGGGTGGCTCAGTGGTTAAAGCCTCTGCCTTCAGCTCAGGTCATGATCTCAGTGTCCCGGGATTGAGCCCCGCATCGGGCTCTCTGCTCAGTGGGGAGCCTGCTCCCCCCCCCCACCTGCCTCTCTGCCTACTTGTGATCTCTCTCCTCTCTGTCAAATAAATAAATAAAATATTAAAAAAAAAAAGAAAAGAAAAGCTGTCTTATTCTGTCTTTGTAATGTTCTTTCTTCTGATTGCTTTTTCTTCTTTCAATCCATTTGCGTAAGGTGAGTTTTTATAACTTACCTATCATAACTAAAGCTTAATCTACATAATAAAAATCACTAATTATATTTTTTAGCAAATAAGGAACTATTTTCTTTAAAAATGAAATGGTAAGGATCAAGGTGATTTTTCTGATAATTTTGAGAGTGCTCAGAAGATCTCTTAAGGAATCCTGAATCATGTTTTCATTCTATACCCCCATTTTTTGCTGAAAAAAATCTGAAACATCAATGTTTCAGAACAGTGTTTCAGAATGTTAATCTGAAACATCAGTGCTCAAGATATTTTTACTTTTTAAAAACAAATATTTAGGGGTGCATGGGTGGCTCAGTGGGTTAAAGCCTCTGCCTTCGGCTCAGGTCATGATCTCAGGGTCCTGGGATCAAGCCCCGCATCGGGCTCTCTGCTCAGCAGGGAGCCTGCTTCCCCTCCTCTCTCTGCCTGCCTCTCTGCCTGCTTGTGATCTCTCTCTCTCTCTCTGCCAAATAAATAAATAAATAAAACCTTAAAAAAAAAAAACAACAAATATTTATTTTGAAGAGAAAGCAGCATGGTGGGGCAGAGGGAAAGTGAGAGAGAGAGTCTTAAGCAGAATCCACATTGAGCACAGAGCCCCCTGTTCAGGGTTCTGTCTTAAGACCCTGAAATCATGACCTGAGATAACACCTGAGCCGAAACAAAGAGTTGGATGCTTAACCAACAGCACCATCCAGTCACCCATCAAGATAGTTTTAAAAAGTCATAACACTTAGGTGCCTGAGTGGCTCAGTTGATTTAGTGTCAGACTCCTGATTTCAGTTCAGATCATGATCTCAGGGTTGTAAGATTGAGCCCCATGTTGGCTTGGCACTCAGCAGGGAGTCTACTTGAGATTCTCCCTTCCCCTCCCACTCAATCTCTCTCTTTCTCTCTCTCTCTCTCTCTCTCTGGAATAAATAAAAAAAATCTTAGAAAATCATAACACTTATTCTTTTTCTACTTTAGCTTAATTTTATTGTAAAAGAAATATATTGATGCATAAAGTTTAACTATATCATGTTTAAGAGAAACAGTTTTCTGATGGGGCGCCTGGGTGACTAAGTGGGTTAAAGCCTCTGCTTTCGGCTCTGGTCATGATCTCAGGGTCCTGGGATCGAGCCCCGCATCGGGATCTCTGCTTAGCAGGGAGCCTGCTTCCCCCTCCCTCTCTGCCTGCCTCTCTGCCTACTTGTGATCTGTCTCTCTTTCTGTCAAATAAATAAAATAAAATATTTAAAAAAAAAGAAAAAAAGGAACAGTTTTCTGGAATATCCCAATAGTCAAAGATTTACGTGCAAATACAAAAATATCTTCTTGTTTCCAAGTAATCAATGTATTAGCTTTAGTGAACCCAACATATATTCGTTGAATATATTTTTGCTGTTTCTTGAGCTGTGCACACAAATGAACCCTTGATTCTCTGTTTTTTTCTTTTTTTAAAATTTTATTTATTTATTTGTCAGAGAGAGAGAAAGAGAGAGAACAAGGAGCTGGATGTGGGTCCCAGGACCCTGAAATCATGACCTGAGCCAAAGGCAGACACTTAACTGACTGAGACAGACACTTAATCTGTCCCGCTTGATTATTTCTTAATGTGATAATTGAGCCCGAGACTTTTTTTTTTATTATTTCAACCATGGCAACTTTGGATATTCTCATATTCAATTTAATTGTCTATCTTAAATATTAAGAAATTTTGTCCTGGGAATATGTGTCATGATAATTGCAGTCAGTAAGATTTTTTATGTGGGATGTTGTTTCTGCAGTTTAATAGTTATTTTCCCTCAAAATAGGTTGCTTGAAGTATAATTATCAAATAAGAACAATAATGATGTAATGATGGCGTTGAAAATATCATTGTTCAGTGTTTTACAAGTATCTTTTCAAAATATTGGATCAAATGGTCAAATTTCTTTACAGTAGGATTTCTCAGATCTTATATAACATATTCAGGTGTCTTGTAAATCTGTAAGGGATGATATGATAGGCAGCAATTCCAGAAAATAAAATGTCTGTGTGTGTGCATGTCTATGTGTGTATATTTTGTGTACACACATATGTACATATGTGTGTGTGTGTATGAATTTTATTTGTATGTATATATATATAATCATACATATATATAATTATCCATCTATCTGCATATATACACATTTTGGGGAGGAATATTTCATGGGACCGATGTTCTAAAGAACACACTTTAAGGGGCACCTGGGTGGCTTAGTGGGTTAAGCCTCTGCCTTCTGCTCAGGTCAGGATCTCAGGGTCCTGGGATCGAGCCCCACATTGGACTCTCTGCTCAGCAGGGAGCCTGCTTCCACCTCCCTCTCTTCCTGCCTCTCTGCCTCCTTGTGATCTCTTTCTGTCAAATGAATAAATCAAATCTTTAAAAAAGTAATAATAAAGAACCCACTTTAAGAAATGTTACTATAGGTAAACTCTAAATCTCACACCAATAGAAAAAAAGGATGAAGAGAATCTATTTGGTGCTTTGCTCAGAATCAAACAAATAATTAATGACGGAAATTTGTTTGAAATATACCTCTTTATATCTATTTAGCACCCTTTTCATTGCCCCACATTGAGAAAAGAGTTACTGAGTTGTGAACTCTTTTTTTTTTTTCTTTTATTGGACAAATGGCAATGATAATTTAATAGAAAATTAAATTTTCCCCAAATCATTTCAAATATCCACTAAATATTCTTCTTTATCTTTTTTGTCTTGGTTATTAAGCTATTTTTAAAAACATTTTATTCCTACTTTTGTTCTTTTCTCTTAAATACATAACTTTCCGTATGT
This sequence comes from Procyon lotor, assembly GCA_028646535.1. NCBI lineage: Eukaryota > Metazoa > Chordata > Mammalia > Carnivora > Procyonidae > Procyon > Procyon lotor. The sequence goes on from CM053611.1 coordinate 79,722,669, forward strand.
GTGTCTCTCTCCATTTACGTATTTTATCACTATCTCTGTTCTCTTTTAATCACACCAGTGCAATGTTTTTTGTTTTTGTTTTAAGATTTTTTTCATTTATTTGACGAAGAGAGAGCATGCATAAGCAGCAGAGGGAGGAGAAGCAGGCCCCACTGAGCAGGGAGACCAACGTTGGGCTCCATCCCAGGACCCTGGGATCATGACCTGAGATGAAGGCAGACGCTTAACCAACTGACCCATGCAGGCGCCCCCATGCAAAATTTATTATCCAGCTTATACCACAGTAGGCTAAAAATGGAAGAGATGCTTAGAAATCTAAGGCAAGATCTGTTCCTTCAAGTAGTTTATTATTAACTTAAAGAAGAGGCTATATAAGTTAAAAAGTTACATGGTATAATGATTATAAAGGCAACATCAATTAAGAAAACCCGGCATTGGCATCGATTCTAAGGGTTTGAGAGAAAATTTTGTAATTGAGGTGAAGTGATATAGTTTTCCAAGATTTTAAAGGAGGAAAAAAATAAATTCCATGCAATGATAGAAACTCAGAAGTATGAATGACAATAAAGTAGTCAGATTCACACACAAAGAAGGTGCATATATTTTGAGGAATCAGGAAAAGGTTGAATATTTACCCACTAGAATATTTATTCTAGTAGTAAAATATACCTTATTATCAAATTAAAATGTAAGAATTTGATAATTTTTAAACAATGTGCAAAAAATCATTTGATAAATATTGCATACTTATAAAATTCATAATTTTTACAAAGAAGGAATAGATGTAAATCTCCCTAATTAGACTAACAAAAGAAAATCTGAACACATTTTATTTATTAACTTATTCCTTTTTATTTTTTTAATTATTATTATTATTATTTTTATTTTTATTTTGGGATGCCTGGGTGACTCAGTCAGTTAAGCCTCTGCCTTCAGCTCAGGTCATGATCCCAGGGTCCTGGAATCTAGTCCTGTGTCAGAATCCTTGCTCGTTGGGGAGTCTGCTTCTCCCTCACTCTCAGCTGTTCCTCTGCTTGTGCAGGCTCTCTCTCTCTCTCTCTCTTACAAATAAAGAATGTCTTAAAACAAAAGTTCTTTATTTTTATTTAAGTAATCTCTACACTAAACATGAGGCTCAAACTCAACCCCGAGATCAAGAGTCCTATCCTCCACCAACTGAACAAGCCAGGTACCTTACTGCCCACATTTTAGTAAATGGAGAGCTATTAGAAATATTTATATATTTTTAATAAAATATTTTTAATAAAATTAAAAATATCAATGATTTTACTTCTTTAGTTATTATATAGGCAGTCCTAGATAAAGTAGTAGTTGTAGTAGTAGTAGTAATAATAATAATGATACACATGTTAGGAATGATTAATTTTCTTCATTTATAGATAATATACCTATTTCCAATAGAAAAATCTAAAAAAACTTGATTACTGAGCCCAGCAAGTTGATGGATATACACTTGTATAAAAATGTTTTTACATGATAGCAACAACAAATTAGAAAGTATAATTTAAAAATATCTCATTTATCATAAAAATAGCGTTTTTCACTACATAGGAGTAAACCAAAAAAGGCAGGATATGTATGAGTATATATAATCTTTTAATGAATGCTTTAAAATAAGACAATTACATGGAAAAATATATTCATGAATGGGGATCCTCAATATTCCAAATATGTCAGTTCTCTCTATACTAGCCTATAAATTCAAAGCAATGAAATCAAACCTCCAAATTTTTCTTTCATTAAAATTTAAAACCCTTATTTAAGTTCATGTGAAATTTTAAAGGCCATGGATAGCACAGACACTATAACACAGAAGGACTAAGGAGGAAATATATGACCTATAAATGTTTAAGACGCAAATTAAATCTATAAAATTCAAGACTTTTGATGTCAGACCAGGGATAGGCAAATAGATTAATACAATAAAATAGAAAGTTCAGAAACAGAGAGTAAACATTTTGGGAAATATGTATATGACACAAGTATCATTATAATCAAATGCAAGCAGAAAAGTCTTAGAGGATACTCATATCTGAAGACCCAAAAAATCCCTGATACCAGTATATCCTAGAAAAACTTTGTTATACTTGTATAATGAAGGGAGTACAGTGTTACTCATTTCAACTTTATTTGTGATAGAAAAGAAAACAAAGGAAATAGATTTCAAGATTGGAAACTATAAATCAGTTATGAAATATTCATAGAATGGAACATCATACAGCAACAAAATGAATACATTTGATTTATATTTACCAAAATGAATAAATCTTTTTTAAAAGATTATTTATTTATTTGACAGAGAGATCACAAGTAGGCAGAGAGAGAGGGGGGAAGCAGTTTCCCAGGTGAGAGAGATGCGGGGCTCCATCCCAGGACCCTGAGATCATGACCCAAGCCGAAGACAGAGGCTTTAATCCACTGAGCCACCCAGGTGCCCCAAAATGGATAAATGTTAAAAGCAATTTGTGTGTAAAATGTTGCAAACCTATATTATGACAGCAAGTTTTGTTATATACATAAAAGATGTTTTATTGCTCTTTATACATGCATGGATATATATATATAGAGAGAGAGAGAGAGAGAGAAATATATATCTCTCAATAGATGATAGATAGATAGATAGATAGATAGATAGATAGATAGATAGATAGATAGATAGATAGATAATAGATAGATGGATGATATATGCACATGTGGACATGTTCATAAGTAATAAATAATAAAAACATGCAGTAATATTTAGCTTTGAAGAGGAAAGAAAAATGTAAGACTAATGAGAAATTACAACCATAGCTTCAACTCTATTGATCAAGCATTATTTAAAAGGTCTCCAAATTTGTTATTTAACATCTTTTTGGACTGGAGTTGGTGGAAATAATCCCCATATTATGTAATACACTAACAACTCTTTTATAAAGAAGATTCACTCTCTAGTTTCATCAAATGCTCCATGAATTTTTTGCCTTTATTGTATTGCCTGGTGGAGGATGCAAAACTAATGCTAGTAGAACCATTTTGTATTGTTTAAGCATATCCTGCATAGATGGTTTGGCAACTTATTTAGAAAGTGGGGGTATTTGGATTTATATTTGTGTCTTTACCTTTTTTATTCTAAACTATCTCTGAGATAGAAAAAATTACATTTTGATATGTTTCACTAATAGTCTCTCCCCCTACATATTTCTTTCCTCATGCCTGCAGATTCTTCATATAATTATCCTGTGAATATATAATTCAACCCATGATCTTACTTTGCTTTGAAAATCATTACTATTTTCCCTTGCTGTCTTCAATCTGCCTTCAAATGCTTGCTTAACCAACTGTATCTCTGACTTTCCCACCATCCATATTTCTATAACGAAGGGGAAAAAAACGGATTTCTTTATCCAGTGTTGCTTTTCTTCTGTGGTGGGATGAGGGACTTGTAGGAGAGGGCCTTTTTATGAACCTAGAATTTTCTCATTTTCTATATCTGATTTCTGAAATTTTAGGATTTTATTCATTTTTTTCAGATTTCATATCCTCTTTAAAAACTTGTCTTTCATCTCTAGGGGAAACAATTTATTAAAAAAAATCAGTGTCCAAACCATAAGAGACTCCTAGACTCACCAAACGAACTAAGGGTGGCTGGGAGGCGGGGGGGTAGGGCTAGGGTGGCTGGGTTGTGCACATTGGGGAAGGTATGTGCTGTTAAGTGCTGTGAAATATGTAAGCCTGACGATTCACAGACATGTATCCTGGGGCAAATAATACATTATATGTTAATAAAAATTAAAAAAAAATCAGTCCCCATTATGTGCTAGGTATTCTTCCTTCTTTTTTTTTTTTTTTTTAAAGACTTTTAGGACCTAAGGAGGTCATTTCTTTTCTATTTTTTTTTTAAAGATTTTATTTATTTATTTTTGACACACAGAGAAAGTGAGAGAGATCACAAGTAGGCAGAGAGGCAGGCAGAGAGAGAGGAGAAGCAGGCTCCCCGCTGAGCAGAGAGCCCGATTTGGGGCTCGATCCCAGGACCCTGAGACCATGACCTGAGCCGAAGGCAGAGGCTTTAACCCACTGAGCCACCCAAGCGCCCCAGTATTCTTCCTTCTAACCAGTAAGAAAAATAAAGGAATTTTTAAAAATCATACAAAAAGAACAATGAGCAAAATTTTTAAAATTTCATTTCTTTCTGGTCTTATGTAGAATATAAGGTTATTTCAATTTTTCCTACCACTAATTACTTTTCTAATCTATATCCTACTTTATCCAATTTAGTGCTAATTTCTTTAAAATATACATATTCTCTGTATTGTTTTGTTAACCTCTCCATAGTCTTGACTCAGTTATCCCTATTTTAGTTTTAACACACACCACAAGCAGAGCACATAACAGGGGCTCAAGGCACTACTTGATTTGACTTCATTCCATACTATATGACAACTGACTCTAGAGTACAAATTGGATCTGAACAAATGTAAAATGAATGATGACCCGAGAGAAGCAGGTGTTATACATGAATTAAAGATCCTTTGTTGGTGCTTGATATGCAATATTAGTTCCTAAAGTGGCAAGAAAGAAGATGTCTGCATAGGCATTAAATGACTCGATGGTCCTAGATTCTGAACAGTTAAAATAATGTGTTGTCAGGTTGCTAACACAATAGCAGATGATTGACAGGGAGAAAATGTGAAACAGCTGTTGTTATATTCTAGGAAGTCTTAAATAATCCTAAACAGTGATTTTTAAGAAGATTATTTAAAGATTTAGGGAGAGAATCAGGTTTTAATTACAGCCAAGTGTAGGGATAGAAGAAACAAGGAAACCATAACCATAACGAGTTAGTGTAAGAAGATAGAGAAAAGTGATGTGAATAAAAATGACGTTTATATTTGGAACTCTTTATATAGAGTGCAAAATGCTTTTACCTTTTCATATTCTACTTTTATAGCAATGCTTTGAAACAGGAACATGATTAAAGTTTTCACTGGATTCTTTATACCTCCAACAGAGTTCCCATTATTTTACATTAAAACTGTTTCTCTGCAATTTTGATAGAAATTGCTATTGTTACACAAGATATATTCTAGGATCATATGGGGAATTTTATTTGTATCTACTCACCTAGTTTTCATATAATTCTATTAATTCGACATGGTTATTTAATGTCTGTGGTAATGTGCTCTTACTAAAATTTTCTAGTTTATTTTGTGTTATTTTGATCCTTTCATCAACAAGGAACTATATGAAGGGAATGATATGATTTTATTCGTAGAAAGAACATTGGGACAACAATATATAGATAGAGAAGAATGGACAAAGGAATATATAGGAAAAAACCAACAAACGAAGAATAGTTAGAGGCTGTGGAATTAATCTGGTGAGAGGTGACTCTCTTGTAAGATAAGTGTCAAGGGATTCAAGGAAATTGGAGAGGAATTCTGTCATTGGATGCAGGGATGAAAGGGAGGGGATAATTACAACTGAAATTAGATTTCTGGCTGTAGTGGCTTAACTCAATCAGTTAAGCATCTGACTCCTGATTTTGGCCCACATCTTGATTTCAGTGTCATGAGATCAAGCCCCACATCAGGCTTTGTGCCTAGTGGGGAGGCTGCTTGAGATTATCTCTCTTTCTTCCTCTGCTCCTCCCCCATTCACTACACTATGTATGTAGGTGAAATGAGGGAAAGTGTTATTCCAAATTTCAAGGCAAGAAAGCACATGAAGGGGCGCTTGGATAGGTCAGTGGGTTAAAGCCTCTGCCTTCGGCTCAAGTCATGATTTCAGGATCCTGGGATTGAGCCCCATATCCGGCTCTCTGATCAGCAGGGAGCCTGCTCCCCCCACCCTCTCCCGGCCTGCCTCTCTGCCTACTGTGATCTTTCTCTCTCTCTGTCAAATAAATAAATAAAATCTTAAAAAAAAAAAAAAAAGACAGAAAGCACATGAAGAAGGAAGGTGTTTGATAGTGTTGAATCAAAGAGAAATCAAGAAAGATAGCAACTGAAGTCAGTTTTTCTACAAAGTGATCATTCACAACTTCAACCAGACTTGTTTCAGTTTAAGACTTGAGTGTAGATACCAGATTGCAAGAGTTTGAGAAATAAATTGATGAAGAGTTGGAAACAAGATTTAATGAGAATGAAAGAAGCAGTTGCTCTCTTCGGTATGAATGAAAGAGAAAGTTACAGATCTCCCTTGACTTACTTTGGAGTTAAGTCCTGATAAGCCCAACATAAGCTGAAAATGCATTTAAGACACCTAAGCTACCAAACATCATGCGTTAGCCTAGGTCACTTTAAACATGCTCAGAACACTCAAATTAACCTACAGTTGGGCAAACTCATCTAACATGAAGTCTGTAATACAGTGTTGAATCTCATGCGATTATTTAATTGTGTATTGAAAGTGAAAAACAAAATGGCTGTATGGGTACAGAGCAGTTGTTTTAGTTGTGATTAGGTGGTGACTGACAGGAGCTGTGGCTTGCTGCCACTGCCCAGTGTTGTGAAGGAGTACTTGTACCACTTATCACTAGCCTGGGAAAAGATCAAAACTCAAAATTTGAAGTATAGTTCTTTATGAATGCATATTGCCTTTGCACCATTGTAATGTTGAAAAACTGTAAGTTGAACCATCATAAATTTAACCAACCATGCAGTCAGGGACTCTCTTTATATTCAACAGGCATGTGGATTTAAGGAAGAGGTTTCATTTCAAAATTTAGGGTATAATTAAATGATGAGAAAGACAGTACAAAGCATAGGGAGGAAGTAATGGGATATGGTGTGGAGATGGTGGGATTAGTCTTATGGGGGGGGGTGGATATTTCTACTTTTACTTGAGAAAAAGAAACAAAGACGTTGAGTCAGTTTAATCTATTTTGCAACACCTCATATAACTAAACAAGAAAATAATATAGTTTTTTGATTATAATAGCCACATTCTGCTCAAACCAGAAACAATGTAGATCTTAAGGTTTACCTTTAATCGAAGACAAATAAGAAAACAAAAAAGAAAAGAATGAATTTAAATGTTTAGATGGTTAAAAACATTTAGAGCAGTAATTTAAAGGAAAATAATGTAGATCAAGAGAGTTTAGTTAACCTTTCATGGGTCATAGGTACTTGTGTGCTTAATCACAGATGGTGTGTACGAGTCTGTACCGGAACATGCTTCCTCTAAATAGAAACACCTCAAATCAATTTCTTGATTCTTTTCTTAAGATGCTAAATGCACTTTTAACCCAATGTCCCCATTAAAACTAGGGTTTTTAAAATTTTTTATTATTTTTATTTTATTTTTTTTTAAAGATTTCACTTATTTATTAGACAGAGAGAGACACAGCAAGAGAGGGAACACTAGCAAGGGGAGTGGGAGAGAGAGAAGCAGGCTTCCCGATGAGCAGGGAGCACTATGCAGGGCTCGGTCCCAGGACCCTGGGATCATGACCTGAGCTAACGGCAGATGCTTAACGACTGAGCACCCATAGGGTTTTTTTTTAAAGACATTCTTTCAAAAACTCATCGTTATAAGCTATATGTTTATTTTATTGTCTCCTTTCCCTGTATCAGTATACTCAGAATTCAGTCTTTTACATAAATAAATATATTTAAAACACATCTGATTTTAACAGATATGAGTGATTAATTGGTCTCCCGTGCAATCTATTTATGATTCCTTCCCATTTCTATATCCCTAAAAATATGTTTAAACAATCACTCAAAAACTCTTACTTTTCCTAACATATCTATTTTTTTTTCCCTCATGGACAATATTTTTCTCACACACTAGCAAATAGCTTTGACATACTTTGTGTTTCCTTATGGCTTATCTGAGTCACTTGTCATATTTTGTTAACAGACCTGTATGGTTATTGATAGCTAGTTCATTGTTAGTCACATTTTTAATTGTCCCCTAAATACTTTAAACTTTCTTTTCTGACACCTCTCTATACCCCTTCAACTTTCCTGTAATTTTGGTTCATCTTAAATCAATACAATATACACATGTTTCAAATAAATAAATATAGATTGAAAAAAGAGAATAATCCCATTTAGAATTATAATGGGTTATTTAAAAATATTAGCAATCATATTTGTGGATCTACAAATAATGTGGGGTTAGAACAGTTAGGGAACAAGAGAGTAATGGCAAGAGTAGAGAAAGAAAATGCTAATAGCATTGAACAATTATGATTAATATTACATTATATTTATCAGGAATATTGTCCTCTTAGTTAATTAATCTTCATAATCTTATGAAATAAATGCAATAATAATGACCATGTCAAAGCAGAGGTTTAGAAAGGTTAAATGACTTGTCGAAGATCATACAACTAGTAATAGTAGAGCCAGAATTTGAACTCCAGTTGTCTGAATCTGGGAAGGATTTTTAAGAATAATCATATTTCTGGTTAGGGCTTGTTATACGGTTTGAATTTGAGCACAAGTTCTATTGATTACTAGTGCTGGATACTTGCAAATTAATTTCTGAATTTGGTTACCTCTGCTTTTATATTGGGGTAGTATTTGCATGAGACATTAGATCATTTGTTTTGTTGTTTTTTGTTTTTGTTTTTGCTTTTTTTTCTTTTTAAATAAATAGCTTTAATTGCTATTACAAAGAGGCTCCAAGATCTCTACCCCAAATAAGATAGAAATTTAATTGTCTCTCAGGTAACAGTTTAAAGAAGGGCAGTTGATTTAGGAATGTGCAGTTAAACTAGCATGGAAATAGCCCACCTGCATGTCTTAAAGAGATGCAGATTTATTGTATCTTTCTGATTTATCATCACCTAATGTCTTACCTTATTTCACATGTTATCATTTGAATTTTAATCTTTGCAATGAGGGAACTGAGGAAATGAGAAGTAAGAAATTGCCTTATAAAATGCTATACTTATGTTGCATAAATCTCTTCTTTTATTCCATTGACCGGTCATGGCCAATCCAAGCTTCAAGAGAGACTGATAATGGTAGTTTGTAATTAAGTAAAGTGTCAGTTATGGAAATACATGACTCAGATCTCCCTTTAAGAGACAATGCTATGAGGAATGTAATAGGCTCACAGCATCTAAGTTGATGTATTTGGATTCACTATAGCAATCTAGTCAAGGTCATCCTTTCCTTGGCCTGTACCAAGCCAGTGATTATACTTGTTGGGTTACTGTGGCTAGACCATTTCTGCTTAATTTGAAACTTCTCTAATTGCTGATCATTTGGTGGGGGTGCTTTTTATTGGCTTGGCATAGACTTTCTCAATGGTGCACTCATCTCTGTGACTTATTACCCAAGTCATTTTACCTTCCGTTCTTCCTTTCACAGATGACACACTGTATTATAGTCTAAAGGTGCTCCTTGGAGATTTTAAGCCATTTCCAATTATGAGGGGGTCACATCTCCTTCACATCTTATTTTACCACATCATATGCATCTCAGAGGACCCATAATAACATAGGTGGTCATGTACTTAATGAAAATCTTAGGGGTTTTGGCACACAAGAGGAAGGTTGCATTAGCTTTTTCTGTAAACATCTTTTTGTTCTACTAAATATTTATTCGTATAATTTTCCCCATTACATAGGTACATTTACTCCCTCTCCAATGAAGGAAATATAAAATCCTATGCAGTTACTTCATCCATTTTAAAATCTAGGATCTCTGAACAATGTGATTATCTCTTCCATCACTTTACATATAATTCTGTAACTGACCTAGGAAAAAGGAAGAATGGAAACACATTCAGTTAGTAATTTCTTATAGGCAGGAATCAAGGAGAATCCTGTTTTATCCATAGAGCAAATTCTGCTGTTACCCAATCTGGCTGTACCTGATTCTTGTCTCCGGAAACCTTTGTACTTTCTTCTCTATATCTCTTGGTTTTGCTCATGGAGAGATATTTTCTTATTTATTTAGGGTAGATATTATTAATACACAATACTAGTGAGCATATTTCTGTTTATAGGCAGAAAGAAAATAGTTTTTCCATGACTTTTTGAGGTGGCCACATATTTTCTTGGGCCAGTGAAATATGTAGAAGCATCTTTACGATGGTGGAAACATCTGTTGACATGAGGTCCATCTGCCCTGGAGAGATGTCTAACTTCACATCAAACATTTTATGTCCAAGAAATAAAACTTTTTGTCAGTGGTGGTGGTAGTGGTGATTTTGTATGCTGTAGAGATTTTGATTTTGCAATAAAAGTCAATCTACACTGACTGATGCATCATTTTTCTGTGTAGCCAAGTTTCAGTTAGTATTGGAGTGTGAGTCTTTTCCAGGGGATGGTGAGCTTTTAGAGTTTACTTCCTGCTAGGGCTGGTTTGGGAGTCTGGGTGTTTTCATAGGAATGGAAGACAGACAATTTTGTAATCCAGGCTTGTTTTTTGGCAGTAAAATTATGTAGCAGGTTTCAAGTCTGATTATAGAAAAACTTCCACTGTTGAGTAACCAAATCCAAAGTCTATTCTTCACATCATACTTAAGCCTACTAATTTTCTTCTTTCGTTTACTGAATTTAGTGCTTAGATCATCTATCTATCATGGAGTTAATGGTGCCATGTGAAGCAATAAGCCATCTGAACACCTCCTTTAGCCTAATCTTTGCCATGGGTCTGATCACAAAATCTGGCTGAAATTCTTACTAAGAGGTCTCAGAGAAAATATCTCAATAAGAATAATATCTCCTGCTAATTGCATTTGAATAGCTTTTCCCAACCTATGAAAGACTTCAAGTTATTGGATATTCATTCATTTCTTTTATAGCTATAGTCTCAGTGGACATGTGGTCTGCCTTCGAGGTTAACAAACAACAGCAGTTTATCCAAATGTTTACCATAATATAATGAGGCTCTCCAGCTCTTTAGTCTGCAACACTGCCTGCCCTCCCGAGTTCTAAGCCAGTACTACATATTTCAGATATTAAAAAAATATTGGCTAAGATATTAGTTAGTTTTTTGAATAACTAGTAATAGTAAACCGTACTATTAAGAAAAAAAATCCAAAATAAAGAGTTTTAAACCAGGTTAGTTTATTTTGTCTTGTAGTAGGTACTCATAGATGGGCAAGTGGCTGACAGTGGATCTGTACTTTGTTCTACAGGTATTCAGAATTCAACTATTCAATTTCCTTCTCTTCTTTCTCTTTGATAGCCTCTTTTGTTGTCACCTATCTGGTTATTGCTGCTCATAACACCGTGACTTCATTTCACCACATGGGAAGAATGAAAGAGGTGTAAGGCAAGTGATTTTCTTATACAAAAACATGATATGGAAATTGTGGACATTGCATAAGCTCAGATGCTAATGACTAAATGGCCACATCTAGCTGTAAGAAATGTTCCTGGTAGAGTGATGTGCTTTAATCTCTAGTTATACCCTTGGCAGGAAAGGAGAATCTTTAGAGGTAGAGAATAAAAAGCTATGTCAATACTTGTAAAACATCTGGCATAGCAGCTGACAAATAATCATTACTTAATCAATGTTTCTTTTATTTTTTTTTTAATCAATGTTTCTTTTATTGCTTACCATGCTGTGCCTGAATCATTTGGGTTGAAACCAAGAATAAGACAACTTACCCCCAGTTTAGCAGCTTTGTTAGGGTTCTGTGGTTGCATAACTTCTTACTCTATTTACACTGTACATAGTACTTAAGGTATATCTAACAGAATATGGTCTAACTTTGAAACTGGCACAAGTGAAGAATTAATGATGTTTGCTAGTGATATAATACCCCTAATGCTCTTAACTAACCCTCTACTTATATTCTTGAGATCTTTAGCAAATGATGCATCCTCTGATGTACAAAGTGTTCAATTACATGCCTTCATGCTAAGAATAAGAGTCATGTTTCAGTTATTTCATGCAAGGATAAGAAAGATATTTTGATATTTCCTAAAATTTTCGGGTCTATGAAACTGAGAATGAATCAGCAATGGGACAATAAAATCTGCCCATCTGGGTCAAATGCAATCTTTTCCCCAAGGAGTATTCTGAAACATGTAATTATAAAAAGCTTTCAGAAGAAATATTTAAGTGCCAAATTAAGGAAAAAATGAAAATTATAAAATATTGCAGGTGAGATTTTTTAATTTTTGTTAAAGATGCTGTCATCAGTAGATAGATCATGTTATATGCACTTATTTGAATCCCCCACCCCCCATTATGATGCAGCAGAATGAGTATTCTCAAACATCTTGATGAAGTAGGATGATTAATATATATCTGAATACATTTTAGCAATTCAAATTAAAGACCTTAAAAATATGAGTATCTTTTAAAGCTTCAATTTAGATTATTGGAATGTAAACTTAACAATGAAACAAGAAATACACAGAAAGGTAAGACTACGAAAGAGTGTCACTACAACATTTTATATAATAATTATACTAATCAACTTTTACTTGGTAATAGAAAAACTCAAAATCTCATTTGTTTTTTTTAAGGCACACATCTTGAATTTATTGTTCTATTATAGAGCCTTTTTTTAAATTAACATGTAATATATTATTTGCCCCAGGGTACATGTCTGTGATTCAAAATCTCATTTGTAAAAACAAGTATTTATATAATGCACATGAGGCTATAGACCAGCTATAGGAGCTGCTTTTGGATTTAATGTGTCTTCTCATCTGATTTTAGTCTGAAGAAACTCCAATAGCAGTGACTGAGAAGTGAGCTTAAAAGTAGACACCACTTAAAGTATTTTCCTGGAAACAGAAGCATTATCACACTTTTGCCTATATTCCATTGTTCAAAATAAGTCCCAAAGCTGTAGCCCAAGTTAGTGGAAGGAAGGGGCAAGGGGCTTATATTCAAATTTTTTTACTGAGAGTCAGTGCTAAGTCACATGGCAAACTTTTATCAGGAATCCTATTGTAAGAAGATAGCAAGGATTTGAGAATAATAATCTAATTGACAACAATTTTTCCCAAAGAGAAATAAAGGCAAAGATATAAGTTAGATAAGTTATTTCATAGAGATATGATTAAATACTCCTAAATCATTAAAAATGGTGTTCTAGAGGAGAATTTAACTAGGATAATGTTCATAATACACATCTCAAGTGAAAAAACAGATTAAAAGTTATATGTAATTTTCTCAATTTTATAAAATAATATATATATAAATAATTTCAGAGGAAGAAATATATAGAATACACACATATATGTACACACACATATTGAAAACCCTGACATTTTCATCTTTTTTAGCAAAATGGCATTATAAGTGATTTTTGTCTTCTCCTTTGTACTTCTTTCCTTTAATGTTCAAGATTTTATGATTTTTAAATTTTCAACAATAAAAAGGCATAGCTTTTCTTTCATTGTAACTAATGTACCACTCTGGTAGGGTTTGTTGGTAATGGGAGGGGCTATGCATAGATGGGGCAAGAGCTATATGGGAAGTCTTGGTACCTTCTCTCAATTTTTCTGTAAACCTAAAATGACTCCAAAAGTCAAATACATAGCTTTTATAAATAAAAACACCATTACATTAGAATTTAACTTTATTCTCCTACTTTATTTTCCTATTTTCTAGTATCGTATTTGGCTTCAGTAATAGAAAATGCCTCTTTAAATAGCACAATTTTATTGTTTTACTGAAAATAATCTGTATTGGTTCCTACTTTGCCTGTCTTCACCTCTGAGTTGTTCTGTCATGTAGCTTTGCCCATTTCCAAAGCGAGTCACAGGATCATACCTGTGGGAAATAGTCCAAGCTTTATTTGCGACTTTATTAATTCACGCATTGAAACTGGGCTTCTGACAATATTTCCTAATGTACAGTTTGAGTTTCTTTAGAAACAGAAGCTGGAACATAGATTCAGTAACTCAGAAAATAACTATGTGTCTTCATTCTCAAAGGGTAAATCTTCCAAAAACATCAAACCTGCTGTTTGTTCCAACATTTTATGGTTTCCCTGCTCCTAGGATTTTATCTGCTGTGATTTTTATTTATCCTTTATCAGTTATTGAGTGCACCATTATGATAATAACAGGCATTGACACCTCTCTTCCTCTCCCTAAATGTATATATAAATGTATGTAGAAAAAATATATACATATTATATATAATATACATATTTATATGTAAATATGTTTAGACTGAGCATATATATATATATATATATATATATATATACACACACACACATATATGCAAATACACATTACAAATCTTGAACAACGTGCTCAGTTTTTCCAGTTGGAGAAACCAAAGCCTCTTTACAATGGAGCAAAGATTCTTTCTCAGATATCCTCGGTTATGTAATTAGTTTAAAGCAAGTCTTTTGGAAAGTCTTAATGACTAGCTTTCTCAGGAGCTAATTCCAAAACCAAGATATTTCCTGATTTCCTTGCATTCAAGACTATTTTTGCAGTTTTAAACCAGTGAGAGATCAGCCTGCCCATAGGGCTGACTTCACTCAGTTATGGTAAAGAAGGTAAAAGTTTTAAGTGGCAAATATATTGTGGGTTGTCTGGTTGTTTGTGTTACAAAATGTCTTTTTGGTGGGAAATACTTGCATACCTGAGCAGAGATAATGACTATTCAAACAAGGCTTTTTTTTTTTTTTTTTTTTTTAATGCTGCCTTTAGGTGTTCTGGAGAGAAATAGCATGTATCATGAGCCTGGTATGCCGATCACTGTGCTAAATATCTACTATCATTCAGTCATCACATAAGCCCTTCACAAAGTAGAAACTGAATCTCAAAGGTGTTAAGTAAATTTTCCAGGATAGCAAATTATGGAGCCAGGGTTGACATCCAGGACAGTCTCCTTCCATAAACTATATTTCTTCTGTTATCCAACAAGGTTTAATGTAATTCAACATAATTGAAAGAAAAATAATAGAAATTTTATTTTAAAATACTCCTGGATATTCACTGGATGTTCACCATTGAACATCTCATCATATTAAATGCTGTTGCTCAGCTGGCCCACAAACTCCTGATTCTGCTGAAAGGGGCTGAGATAGTTGATCCCTCCCAAGAACACGGATGAATATAGTCTTGGCTTTCTATCAAAATGGAAGAAGTTTAATAGAGGAAATGTTAATCCTTATAGTAGGAGAGAACAGTACAGTAAGCAGTAAATTTTAGGACAAGTATCACTAAATACTAAATAGCTATAGCTAAATGGCCATCAGAGGTTATACTACTAAAATATATTATTTGGGGACAAAAGCAAAATAGTCACGTCTGTAGTATAAAGCTGTTGCTATGCTATTGTTCTTAAGACTCGTTTTACTTTGAATTTGCTTATCAGCTTTACTCTTAATAATTTCTAAGTGTAATTCAGGATATTTTGGAACTTTGCAACTTTGCAGTTTGAAAGTTCAGCTTAATCTTAGACAAGTTTATGAGTACTTGTTTCTATGACCATTTAAATTTGCAAGAATTACCTTTTGTAAATAGCAGATTCTTGGTTGTCTTTGATATATCTTTAATTCTTTTATAATATAAATACAAATTCAAGCCTCTTCCTGAACTATGTCATCACCATAAATGATGTTCACTATAATTATGTTTTCAAAAATGTTACAAACACACACACACACACGAGTATATATTGGAGCATAGGAGATATATATAGATATATTTTGATATGTAAATTTTGATATATAAAATATATATAAATATATTATTTGATATATAAATGATATATAAAATTTATATATATATATATCTCCAATACTCCCGTATATACTCCATATAAATATATGTTTGGAGTTTAGGATAAAGCTAATATATCTTTTAGCACAAATAAAGTTGTACTAATGATGATTTTGCCCTAAATTTCATTTTGATCTGTTCAGTTTTGCCCACAATTAGCTGATTCCTTCTCAACCTCTTTCAAGCGGCACCTGGGTAGCTCAGTCAGTTGAGCGTCTGCCTTTGGCTCAGGTCATGATCCCGCGGTCCTGGGATCGAGCCCCTAGGTAGGACTCCCAGCACAGTAAGAAGCCTGCTTCTCCCTCTCCCACTGCCAGTACCCCTGCTTGTGCACATGTGCTCATTCTCTCTGTCAAATAAATAAGTAAAATCTTAAAAAAAAAACACCTCAAAATCAAACGGTTTGTAATTCTAAATCTATAGATTTCTTGATCATTTACATAATTCATTTGGGAACATTTAATAATTCAATCACATTAAAAATACTTTCATTTTGGTATTCATAATCTACTCCCCTTCCAAAGTCATTGATGTGATATGTGTTTTACCAAAATTGGGATGAAATAGAGGAAATTTGGTGGCATTTTCTTGAAAGCCCTGTTGGGGAATTATAAAAGAACAGGAATTTGGGGCACCCGGGTGGCTCAGTGGGTTAAAACCTCTGCTCAGGTCATGATCTCAGGGTCCTGGGATTGAGCCCCACATTGGGCTCTCTGCTCAGCCGGGAGCCTGCTTCCCCTCTCTCTCTGTCTGCCTCTCTGTCTACTTGTGATCTCTCTCTCTCTCTCTCTGTCAAATAAATAAATAAAATCTTTAAAAAAAAAAAGAAAGAAATAACAGGAATTCATATATATATATGAATAGAGACTGTCTTTCTTTCATGGTCTTAAGAACAATAAGAATGTAAAAGAGCATTTTGCAGATAAATATTAATTCTTCAAATGAATATCATTGAATACCAGCTCTGAGCCAAACACTGTGCCCAGTACTGAGAAAAGATGAGTAGTATCCTCTTGCCAAGGATTCAGACAAATGAAAATAACAAATATTAAAGAGGTAATTAAGGATTCAAGATTACAAACTCAGTTTACTTACCCTTCTGGAACCTCATTAAAATTATTTTAAGGGTCATATCCACATCAACAAAAAGAACATCAGTAGGGGTGCATTGATAGTAAAATGGTTGTAACAAATATGTAGAAGAATAGAAGTATGTTGACTTATAAAGCGGGGCAGTGGAAACCATGGTTAATGGCATGCTCAGTAAAGGCTGAAGGAAGAAGAAAGAGCTGATTTGCCAGTTTTAAACTCCAGAGGATCTCTGGACTGATATGGAAGGTGCCTTGATATATATAGTAAAATATTTCCCTCCCCTCATTTCTGAACATAGGATGATTAGAAGGCAAGCATTTGCCTCCTAGGTAAATACATATCAACAATTGTAATTATGTAACTAGGAAGGACAAGAATAGCTAGAATAGTAGCCCAGAATAAATCATTTGCACTTTGGCATTTGGGAATGTTCAGTAAAACGGAGGACTGTTTACTAACTCATCCTAGAATGAAGAGTATCGTTTGCCAAGTGTTACTTATGAATGAAGAATATATAGTAGTTATTCTCTTCTACTTGATTATTAATATAATCAAATAATTTCCTTTTTTATTTATTTTTTTAAAAGATTTTATTTATTTATTTGAGAGAGTGCATTCAAGTACGAGTGGGGGAGGGGCAGAGAGAGAGGGAGCGAGAGAATCCCAAGCCGACTGTGTATTGAACATGGACCCCACCAAAGAGCTCCATCTCTGGACCCTGAGATCATGACCTGAACTGAAATCAATAGTCAGTCATTTAACCAACTGAGCTACTCAAGTGCCCCATAATCAAATAATTTCTAAACAGAGCAAAAATTATCTCTTGAGGAAAAATATAATATTCAGGGAATTGAAGAAAATACAAATTAAATAGGAAAAACAAAGATCATAACCCATTCACCCCCAGCACCCTAAATTAGAGAAGTTAGTTTAGCAGCAGATATTTAAGCAATCCATGACAAACAAATTCCAAATAAGATGTGTAAGAAAAGAGTAAAAGAAATTGAGTACAAGATAGTTTCAAAATGATTTAAGAAATTATTCTTAAAACCCAAGACCTTAAATAAAAACAACATATATATGTATATGATGAATAAAAATAATTTGAGCTTAGATACATTAGTATTGCATTTAAGAAAATCAAGTATTAATAGATTCTGAAAGCCTTTTGCTTTTTCATCAGTTTGACTTTCATTCCTTTGAAATAAAAAAAATATTTTCATTTGAAATGATGACTTGAGGGGTTAAGGAAGTTAGGTCAACTATGGCAATAAAAGTAACATTTATTTTAAATTTTGTTGAAATATTTCAGTTTCCATTTACTGTTTACATATCACCAAATTAATTCTAGATTATGTAAGACGAGAGTGTTAATTTCAAGAATCACTGATTAGTTAGGTAAATTAATGAATTAGTAAAGTTAACTTCTGATTAGTTTGGACAGCCAATGAATACATTGATGCAATAGATAAAGGAGTCTGTTTAATCTGAGAGGAAATTAAAAAAAAAAGTTTGAACAAATTATATAGTACTCCTGAAGATTGTGTACCTGACCCTTGCTGTGGGTTTGCCTTTATAAAAATCAAATGAGAAATGCTGTTTCTTATGCATTTTCAATTTAAAATAATATGTATGAATATAAATTTCAAGCCTAACATTTTTCATTGTAAATTGTGAATTATTTGAAATGCTCAGTTTCTCACTTTTCACAAAATATCAAAGCTTAAATAACTATATATCTAATGCTTGATTTTGGCTAGATACTGAATTAGATCTGAATGGATACAAATATGAGTAAGCCATTATATAAAAGGCCATAGAAAACATGCCATTTTAAACTTGGTTTTGGATCTGTTGAAACTTAATTAAGAATAAAGTGCAATTCTGTTTGGACCCATCATATGGCAATTTAATAAAATTGTAAAAGCTTCTGGGCTGATATTTACAGCTATCTCAAAATGAAATGAGTTGTTTTGAGAAATAATAGTCTGTACAAAAAAGTGAGAGATAGTGAATTCTATATTCATATTATTGGCTTCTGATATAATAACCCCACATACAAACAAGAAAAGACTGGTTGGGGCACCTGGATGGCTCAGTGGGTTAAAACCTCTGCCTTCGACTCAGGTCATGATCTCGGGGTCCTGGGATTGAGCCCCTCATCTGGCTCTCTGTTTAGCAGGAAACTTGCTTCCCCTTCTCATCTGCCTGACTCAATGCCTACGTGTGCTCTCTCTCTCTCTGTCAAATAAATAAAAAAAATCTTTACAAAAAAAGAAAGAAAGGCTCTGGTTATATTGATGTATTTTTCATTGAATTGACATGAAAATGATTGAAAACTTCAGCTTTTTCATTTAGTTAGTGTTTTTTATTTGTTTTCTGAATACCAACACAAAGCAATGAACTTTGCCTATCCAACATTGTGTAATTTTAGTTGAACAGTCTACTTAATAATATCAAAGTTGTTATTAAACCAAAAAAGAAGATTGTAGTTTGTTAGGCTTTTAGGATGGTTTCAAATTTTTCTGGAAAAGCAAGATTGTTTTTTCTGTACTTGTAGAGTCTTTCCTTTGCCACACAGCCAGAATTAAATATACTCTTTTATTGTGCTCACAGAATACTTTATACATATATATGTTCTCTATAATTATTGTGTTGTAGTTGTTGATTTTGGTATTTCCCACAACACCATAATCTCTCTAAGGGCAGACATATTGTACTGTTTGCCTCTTCATCTTCTGTTCTTACCACATCCACTGGCAATTTTGTGGATGCTCAATAAATAGTTATTTGATCTCTTGATTCAGGCAAATGTAGGATGATATGTAGATTATCACTGTGTGTTTGTTGTAGCAATGAGTATGTGTTTTTTCATAGACTACTCACAGATTAGATATGAATTTAAAAAATAACTTAAAAAGGAACATGTTGGGGCGCCTGGGTGGCTTTAGTGGGTTAAGCTTCTACCTTCAGCTCAGGTCACGATCTCATGGTCCTGGGACTGAGCCCCATGTTGGACTCTGCTCAGCGGGGAGCCTGCTTCCTGCTTCCTTCCCCCCCCCTGCCCCCCGCCTCTCTGCCTAGTTGTGATCTCTCTCTCTCTGTCAAATAAATAAAAAAAATATTTTTTAAAAAGGAGCATGTTATTTTTTTTCAAAATTAAAAAAATCTTAAGAAGACACGCCATATTAAAGGTTATCGGTGTATATTAGGGTATTTTGAGATATGTGTAGAGCATATCTTATTATAAGAAGAAAATATGTGGGGCACCTGGGTGGCTCAGTGGGTTAAGCCTCTGCCTTCAGCTCAGGTCATGATCTCAGGGTCCTGGGATCCAGCCCCGCATCGGACTCTCTGCTCAGCAGGGAGCCTGCTTCCCTTCTCTCTCTGCCTCCCTCTCTGCCTACTTGTGACCTCTCTCTCTCTGTCAAATAAATAAATAAAATCTTTAAAAAGAAGAAAATATGTATGTGATCAGTGATCAAATAACACCAATGTGGTTGTTAGAACAATTGAGTAAATATTTTGAAAAACTAGCAAAATGCATTTTGAAAAATAGAGAAAAAAAGTAGAAATAGAGATTTAAAAAAAATCATCAAAGATTAAATTTCATTTTTTTGTTACCAAGAGATTTTTTTCCCCGAAGGAGATATAGGAAACAGAGTTAGGAAAATGGCTTGTTGTTAGATGCTGAATTATATTGCCAAACAATATTTGCCTTTAAGCATTGTCTTCTAGCATTAGTATGCCATTTATAATGCTAACAGAAGGGAATTCAGTTTTCTAGATCACAGCAGCCTGGAGGGACAAGTTTGAGTAGAAGAAATTCAACAGCTGTGACTCTGAGCCCAAACCCTCCTCTGGGTAACTGCTATTACTCCCTGCTTCAGAGTGGCTACCTTCCTTGCAGCGAGGTCCTTGTATTTTCCTCAAAGCACATTACACTTCTTGTATTTGCTGCCAAATAGCCTCCACCTCAGCTGCTTTTTGTTCTCACTTTCGTTACCAGCATTAAAAAAAAAAATCCTTCCTGGACGTGATTGTGGCTGAGATGAATCAGGAAGAAGGGTTTTAGTTAGAGGACAGGTGGAGGCTAAGCGTGAGGGAAACACAGACTAACTGGAAATACCCAAAGAGTTACATCGATCTTTAAAAGCAATTTTTATTAAACAAAAGAGATATTTTAGAAGAAATTTCAGACTGTATTTTTAAAAATATATATAAATATTTCAATACAACTTTCAGTCGCCATGAACAAAATGTTAAATATTGAAGAGTAAGAAATATATTTACGATAATTTTAAAACTTTGGCATATGTGTATGCAAATAGAATGCAAACCTAGTGGAGAAGGTATGATTAGAGTCACTATGAGTTGATTCTACCAAAATTCTTATGGATCGTTTCTATTAATAAAAAAATCTATTTTTTACATTACATTGCAAACCAAAATAAAGTGGTAGCTTATGTTTCACAATTAGCGCTTCTGATTTTGAGTTTCTCTCATAGCTTTTTCCTATAGAAATTTCCATACTCTGGAAATTGAATTTGACACATGTCCCACTTTTGTCTCCAATGCTTCTTTACTATCACTGATAATGTCGGTGACATTTAACTACGCTTAGCCATTCTGCTCTGTTACTTTGCTGAGTTATTAAAAAAATTTTTTAAGTTTAAGAAAACTTAACAGCTGTGAGTATAAATTGACCACAGGCTTATAGAATTATGCCCTACTTCTTGTGCAAATTTGTAACAAGTGATTTATTAAATGCATATATAAGGGATTGGTGCATTAATACTTAAAACAAGGAATGAACATTTGCTAGACACAGACTTAAGTAAACTACAGGAGACTCATGGTTTTCCCTCCTCATTTCCTTCCTCTCACCTACAAGAGAGTGAAGATATGCAGAAGTCATTGACAAAGATCTTGACATCCTATAAAGTAGAAAAGCAAAAAAAAATATTGAATTATTTTTAGCAATAATTATTGTAAGTAGAACATTTAGGTAGATATCATACAGCTAGAGAGGTAAAAACATGGCAAAGGGCTTTCCAAAATTCTTCTGGTTTTGGTCGACTGTCTTGGAATCAATTACCAATAAGGAGAGTCATGATTTAGTTCTGAATTCATGGTAGCTTTGGCATGAGACGCAAGCATTGTCTTACATATCAGTGAATAAAGCAGATAAAGCATTGGCTGTAAATCCAGGGAAATCCGGGTTCAACTTGGGGATATTTTCTAGCTCTATGAAACTCCTCGAGTCATTTTCTTGTTTCTTAATACACTCTCAAAAATGTAGAAAATAATGACTTCTATTTAAAAGTATATATAGATAGATAGATAGGTAGGTAGATAGATAGATAGATAGATAGATAGATATGTTAAAATAATTAGATTAATTCTGTGTTGCTTTTGATCACTGTTTCTCAACCTTGGAACAATTGACAGTTTGAGTCAGGAAATTATTTGTTATGGGGCCATGCTGTTTATTATAAGATGTTCATTAGCATCACTGGCCCCTACCCACTAGATGCCAGTAGCACTCATCCTCAGTTATGTCGACCAAAAATATCTCCAGACATTACTAAAGTCCCCTGAGCTGCAAAATTGTCCTCCCTGCCCCCCACCTCACATGAGAGTCATTGGTTTAGAGTAAAGATCTGAGTTCAATGCTTAGGAAATGTAAGAGACAGATATCACATAAAAAGATTAGAAATGTTATTTTTCAGAAACGTGCAGTGTTATAGAATGACAAGACCACCGTTGAAAGTTATTATAAGTTTATTTCATAAAACTTCTAATTTGATTTTTTTTAAAGAAAGTCACCTATACGTAGAGCCCATGAATGTTATTTATCTAATTCTTCTTTCTACCTTTGAAAGATAGGCTAGTTTTTCCTACTTTTTTTTTTTAAATCTAGAATTAAAAATTTAAGAAAGAGCCAACAATTTGAACAGCTAAACAATGGAAGTGTTTGACTCATGTAGCCTTGTATAGGAACCATTCAGAGTCTGAATGGACATCTCAATGGAAGGTTAGATGGAAAGCATTCCCATATTAAATAAAATGACCAAAAATCCCTAACAACTAAAATTTTGTACATCTAATAAAAGTGATTTTATTGCTTACATATGCAACTGTGAAACTGCAGAGCTGTTGCCCACCAGCCACTTAGTACAAGGATGTCGAGTCCCTTTGCTGACTTCAGCCAGGCTGGATGGCACCTTTCACTTGACAGGCAACTTGCCATGACTCACTCAGCACTTCTCTAAGTTCAATAAATAGAACCAAGTGAAAATTGGTAAGAAAGAAAGTGTGCGTATGGTCTCCAGATGCAATTGTGCTGCTATAGAACCACTAATATAGTCCAGGCGCAGCCAATTTAACCTGGAAGACACCCAGACAATATGGAAACATAGACTCTGTTAACAGGTAGAATCAGCCCAGAGTCTCTGAGTCCATACCACACACAGAACGTTTCTATTCAACAGAAATCATGGATTTTACTATTATGTTCTTAGAGGTTTCAAGATCACATGAGTACTAGTTTTCTTGCCAATATTATTTTCAGCAAGTTCTATGATCCACAGTTAAACAATGGTAAATTTAGCAAGTAGCTGCCATAAGCCTGTCAAAATCTAACTCATCAGCTGTCTCATGTGTCACTCATTCAATCAAATATTCACTTTTTGGGCTTGAGATTTTGCCTTCCTCTTTGGTGTATAAATTTTCGTGTAAGTAATCTGACAGCTTCACAATTATATTATATGAAGATATAGATACAAATATATAAATATTAAAATATATATATTTGTGAAGATATAGATACAAATATATAAATATAGCTGCATAACACAGATATAGGTATCTATATATACTTATAGGTATAGGTAGATAGGTAGATAATAGATTGACTTAGAAAAAATGACAGGGAAATATGTTTTGGAAAGTTTTTAAAAAACTGATGGTTTTGTTTTATTCTGTTTTAAATGAGAGTTATTCAACAATAAAAGATATCATGAAAATTAATGAACTACCCAATAAGAAATACTAAAGCAGGATGAATTGCTCCATGATGTGATAAAAGGGACGGTTTAGAAAAAATGGACTCTTAAGTTTCCCTCAATGAAAAGCAACTAACAAAAAACAACCAAATAGCTAGAGTTGCTTTGGCAAATACACACAAATTTTTGGTTCTTATTATCTTTGACCCAGTTAATTAAGACAGGAGTTTTTCTAAATATATGACTATATGGCAGCAAAAAAAACATGTAATTTTGGGGGCACCTGGGTGGCTCAGTGGGTTAAGCCTCTGCTTTCGGCTCAGGTCATGATCTCAGGGACCTGGGATCAAGTACCCATCAAGCCCCCCATCAGCCCCCCATTGAGCTCCCCCATCGAGCCCCCGTTGAGCCCCCCATCGAGTCCCCCATGAAGCCCCCCATCTAGCCCTGCATCAGGCTCTCTGCTCAGCAGGGAGCCTGCTTCCCCCTCTCTCTCTGCCTGCCTCTCTGCCTACTTATGATCTGTGTCAAATAAATAAATAAAATCTTTTTAAAAAGATGTAACTTTTTATTTTTTTTAATTCTCCTGTAATGTAAATAAATAGGATAGCATACAAGTCACAGGCCTTGTCATTTCTGATTTTGCAACGTTGAGATATGTTAATTATTCTTTTGGTTAACCTTTAGAAATTTATTTATGTTTTTTCCATCAAACTACCTTATAAACAGCCTCATGTCTTCTAATTACAGGAGACTTTACATAAGTCCTTCTGTAAAGAATTCTTGTTTTCCTTCAGTTTTCCACAGTGAAAAAAGACCAAAAACAAAAAAGAATTTGTTTGTCTAATGGACATTTTCATGAGTAGTGCACTCTGTTTCAATAAAACCATGTGCACACGCTATAAACTGGATTAATGAAAGGAAACCCCTTTTTAAAATAAGAACAAGGGAAGCTTTCAAACAGCTTGACTCAGGAAAAACTGAAAGCCCTTTTCTCTGTTTTATGTACTGTGGTCTCTTGCTGAAAGTTTATTCCCAGATATGGAGGTTGCTGGGTACAAGAGGCATCAGGTGCATGGATGGTGCTAAATAAATAAATTACCGTTATAGGTAGGCAGTTCAAAACGCCTGTGGTGACTGTGGATGTTGCACTTTCTTAAATGAACATCACATCATTTTTTTTAGTAAGATAGAGGACTCACCACCTGAATATACTTAATAGACTAGAATAAAGCCACCTACTACTGGTTAATCCACATGAGAACTCTGTGGGATGGTTAAGTATTTCCGGAGTTGTCATGGAGAAGCTGAGAGGCAGACAGAAAATCAATGCCAGAGTAAAAATTGCACGTTTTAATGTTTTATATTCCTGAATGTGTTCAGAACACTCCTCTGGTTTTTCTAACACAATTATTTATGTTAAAAAAGGTAATTAATGTACCAGTCATATTGCATGCATATCTCATGTATTGTTCCTAAGAATACTGTACAATAAAGTTTATTATCCATATATTAAATAGGACAAGTTATCACAAGCTAGTGCTGAGCTGGACTGCAAACTCAACTTCCTTAAACTACAAATTTCAGGTTCTTTCCAAAATACTAGGTATATTTCATTGTGTATTAGAAAAATAGTGTTTTGTGTCTGCAGATTACATAAAATATATCGATAGGATAAAAGTTTGATAATTTTTTAAAACCACACTATCTTGTACATCTTGAAATATATAGTTTTATCTATGTCTATCCCTCTGTGTATACATTTATGGCATTTATTTTTTTTGAATCATAGAAATAAGGATTGGATATATGAAGACTGAAGACTTTGTCATTAGTGTTATTTCTGTCCTTAACTAAAGATATACATGTATATATACATATGATCTTTATATAATTATAATCATACTGTTTTAACAGCTTTGCAGTTCATAAAGTTTTTCAAAATGTATTTGGGGGGACACCTGGGTGTCTCAGTGGCTTAAAGCCTCTGCTTTCGGCTCGGGTCATGATCTCAGGGTCCTGAGATTGAGCCCTGCATCGGGCTCTCTGCTCAGCAGGGAGCCTGCTTCCCCCTCTCTCTCTGCTTGCTCCTCTGCCTACTTGTGATCTCTCTGCTGTCAAGTAAATAAATAAATAAAATATTAAAAAATGTATTTGGGTCAATAGCAATAATAAGAAAA
Organism: Procyon lotor; assembly: GCA_028646535.1. Lineage (NCBI taxonomy): Eukaryota > Metazoa > Chordata > Mammalia > Carnivora > Procyonidae > Procyon > Procyon lotor. The sequence goes on from CM053611.1 coordinate 79,748,630, forward strand.
TATGTAGAATGACTTTTTGAAAAATATAAAATAATAATTGATAAAGTCAATAGGAATAAAGTTAACCACATGCCCTGGCATAATTATTAGTTTTCCAAATAACTTTTTCTCTTTAAACAGACTTTTAGTGTTCATGAATCTTTAAGGTTTACTATTTTATGTGAGAAACTAAACATTCAAGGGTAAAAAAACAAAACAAAACAGGACAAGCTTACTGGCAGAAAGCAAGTATCATGACTGAATTGGATTTCAGATAAAAACTTAACTTGCTAGATCTTAGAAGAGAGAAATCAAGGACAAAAAAGAAAAAGTGGCAAAGATTTTCCCCTTATTGGTGAAAAGATGAATTATTATTTTCTAGGGGAATGTAAAAAGTTATTGCCCCTTTTAAAACCAAGAACATTTGGGAAAACACAATTTCACTCTATAGCATTTTGTTATATTAGAGAAATATCATTTTCATATAACCCTGTAATTTCAACTGGAAAGTACCACTTTACCCTGGTAACTGATATTCAAAAATGATTTTTACATAGAGATGTTGTTACAGTTAAGGATAACTTTAATTTTTAAAAATTGTTTTAGGAATTTTCACCAGCCAAATCTTTATGCAGTACCTCAATCTTTTCCATTTTCCACCTTTTTTGTTTATTCAATGACATTGAGACTGCAAGTCAGAAAAGTTATCATAGTATTTGTGTATTGCAACATTCTCTGAAACTAGAGGCCATTCCTAATGAATTTTCAGGCACATACCAGCCCAACCTCTGGACTCAACATTGATGTGACCAAATACACTGGCTTTGACAGCTAAGGCAACATCATAGCAGGTGTGCTCAATTAATAAAACCTATGGCCCACTACCAGATCAACTTGCACTTGGTAAAATGTGAATGATCATCTCTTAAGTTCAGTCATAGACATAAGAAGGAACAGGCTTTTCAAGCACAAGAAAGCTGAAGAAAGTAAAATAATTGTATGTATCAATTCGGGCTGTTAATCTATTCCTGACTTATGGTAAACATTTCATACTTAAACAAGTGAAAAGCAAGCAAATGGAACTCATAAACACAAGAATGCAGAACCACTTATGACCTAGATATTGGAATTAGGTGATTATGACCTGGAAGAAAAAATGGAAATAATGAATGAGCAGATGGACAATATCTTCAAAGAAATGAAGACTATAAAAAACAATTATATTAGAGCAGTGAAACTACTCTGCGTGATATAATGATGGATATATGTCATACATTTGTCCAACTTATAGAATGTATAGCACCAACAGTGAACCCTAAGGTTGGGTTATTTTTAAAAATATACTTTGTCAATTTCTTTTTTGAGTGATATCTAGATCAAATGGCAGATTTTAAGGTTAAGGCATAATGTTATTTTTTTAATTTGGCAGATAAAAAATTATATTCAAAGAAATTCATTAATTTGCTCAAAATGATTCAGACAAAATGAAAATTAGAATACAATCAATAACTTTTGACTTCACTCCAGGTAAAATAATTTCTAGTTTCTTCTTCAGAGCTTGCATATTATGTTTAACATAAGTATGAATAACATTAATATAAAGTTGATTAATCCTGAGGATTTCACAAAAATATGCAGTTATTATAAAACTATTTACACACTACTGTATAAGTACAGTTGTTCAAAAGATGAGAACAACAACTTTTGAGTCATTTTCACTGGATAAAAATTAATGCTTTTGTGTAATTCTAGGCATTCTATATCTGCCTTACAGGAGTTGACATATTCTTTGAGTCCCAATGTTTTCTAAGAATCACTTAACTTAGTATTTCTGAAAACTTCTATTTGAAGGACATAGGTTATTTCATCTTCTAGAAGTAGGTCATTATAATTTTAATACCCTTTTCAAGAATATACTTTTATCATTATTTTAATTGCTTTTTAATTCTATGGAAATTACAATAAAACTTTGAAAACTATATATTTTTACAAATTTTATTTATTTATTTGACAGAGAGAGAGATCACAAGTAGGCAGAGAGGCAGGCAGAGAGAGAAGAGGAAGCAGGCTCCCCGCTGAGCAGAGAGCCTGATGTGGAGCCTGATTCTAGGACCCTGAGATCATAACCTGAGCCAAAGGCATAGGTTTTAACCCACTGAGCCACCCAGGCACCCCCAAAACTAACCATATTTTAACTTGAGCTTTCAGAGTTTACTACCACAAAGTGACAGGACATATCAGATATGTAAGCGCAGTTTAACTCACACAACCATAAGAAAGCATAGCTCAGGGGGCACCTGGGTGGCTCCGTGGGTTATATCTGCCTTTCGCTCAGGCCATGATCTCAGGGCTTGGAATCCAGCCCAGCAACGGGTTCTCTGCTCAGCAGGGAGCCTGCTTCCCCCTCTATCTCTGCCTGTCTCTCTGCCTACTTGTGATCTCTCTCTCTCTCTGTCAAATAAATAAGTAAAATCTTTAAAAAAAAGAAAGCATAGTTCAGACAAAAGTACCATGAATCAAATTCTGTGCAGTAAACATAAAGTATATAAAATAATCCTACCAGAAATGTACATATAATGACAGATGAAAAACCACAGTGTGTTTATGTTAGAGATAAAACATTTTGAAATGGGCCTACATTAATTCCTCTATTAATTTTCTGAGTTAAAACCACCTTAATAAAATTAATATAAGATGTATAGAACTTCTAAGACAAATATGGTCTTTATTGGAAAAAAATCTTCCATTTCTCCTTGAATGTAACACAATTTAGAAAATGAATCCTAACATTAAATATTGAAAGTTAGATAAGCTTTATGAAGTATATTTAACTACATAAATTCATTTGATACAAACATTTTAACTAAAGAGTTTGAACATTTGAATAAAAAAATACTTTTGTAAAAAATAAACAATTTTCCTTAGAATGCATAAGGAGAATGAATAATTATACATCTGTAGCTAGGCCATACATCTCCTATTTCCAAAGAATATACAATATTTTTGAAAGTAAATAGAATGAGTATCTGTGACTTACCATACTCGGACATCAGAATCATTGACATTTGTGATTTTTTTCTTAAAATACATAAAATATTTGGCTAACAAATAGCTTCATGGATAGAAAAGGGAGGCTGAATAATATAGTTGTTAAAAGTACAGTTTCTGTAATCAGATTGCCCAAGTTAATATAACCACTCTTCTGTGTCTTTGCCCTTGGATTACTTAAATTTTTCTCTTTGTTTTATTTATTTATGCTATACATTTAAAATGCTATAATAATTTCTATAGTATTATTAATTTTATTTCTATATTCTAAAATTATAGTCCAATAATTTCTAAAATTCCTCACAAAGCTATGGGAACATTTTATGAAAGAATACACATATTCACTTAGCATGCTCCTCACAGGTTGTAAACTGTATAGTTAGCTGCTATGGCCATCGTTAAAGCAATTTCAAATGTCTGTCCCTTCATATTGCCAAAATACCGCCTGGGTTATTGCTTTTCATGTTGATGATTCAGAAATTCACATATGTTACTTTGGGTGTATATGTATGTGTTTGTGCAAACTCTTTAAAATAACACTTCAAAGATTTGGGACATCTTTGAGATCTTATTGAAACCAGAGCATATGAAACATTGAGGGGCCTGATGACCCAAAACACCAGTATTTTTTTTTCACATATCAACCCACCCTTTGGTGAATTTTAAAGATTTGAGTGCAGCCAGACAGTTCTAAATGCACCAAGAGTTTTGTCAGTATTCTTGCTCTTAGGTTTCTGGATTATGGCCAAGCTATAAAAATAGTTTAGTCATGAGTGAAGTGATGGAGTCACTCATGGGAAATAGCCCTGTTATCCTCCTTTCTTAAAATAGGAGGTTGCAACATCAGTCAAATAATTCAGAGGGGAAACTCTTAGCCCCCTCTTCATTAAAAGAAAAAAAATTCAGAGGAAAGATAGTCTGTCTTCTGGGGATACATTTGTATTTTCAGTTAGATATAAACTGTGGAACTTCTGATATCCTAGTACTTGGGTATTTTAAACTAAATCAAGAGCCATTAAAAAATCAGCATAAAAATTAACAAAAGTAAATCTTTATTAAATTCTGCTTTTGGATTCTTGCCAATGAATACACTGTTGTATTCACTTTGTTTCTCTTTAAGCTTGATCCATTCATTAAGAAAATCATCATTTTTGGCAAACCAAAAAAATAAGTCTTAGTTATAAAGAACAAAATGGTGGTTACCAGAGGGGTGCTGGGTGGGGGGGATGGATGAATTAGGTGAAGGAAATTAAGAGTACACTTAAAACATGGTGAGCACTGAGTAATGTATAGAGTTGTTGAATCACTATATTGTACATCTGAAACTAATTTAACACTTTATGTTAACTATACTGGAATTAAAATTAAATAAATGACTAAATAAAAACAAGGCAGCTCCTACACACACACACACACACACACACACACACACACACACACACACAATAATCTTTTTTTTTGTATCTCTGTGTGATTTTTGCAACTGATGAGGAATGTTGTTGTTGTTTTTTTTTTAAAGATTTTATTTATTTGACAGAGAGAAACACAGCGAGAGAGGGAACACAAGCAGAGGGAATGGTAGCGGGAGAAGCAGGCTTCCCGCTGAGCAGGGAACCCGATGCAGGGCTCGATCCCAGGCCCCTGGGATCTGACCTGGGCCGAAGGCAGACTCTCAACGACTGAGCCACCCAGGTGCCCCCTGATGAGGAATGTTTTTAAGTAGAATATTTTAATATGAGTTAAAATATTTGTCAACATAGCTGCTTTTACAACTATGGTTAAGTACATTAAAGTATATTTATATGGGAATTATTTTATTTTAAATAGGTGACTGCAGTTCCCTATCTCTACAAAGCAAAAGAATTTGAAGCTGTATTTTTAAATGCACCATTTAAATTGTTAAATGCATCATTTACAGTGGTCTACAGCAGTTCTTGTGTCAAGATCACCATAGAGAAAACTTAATTATGTATTGTGAGTCAGTGTCACTTCAGCCTAGATAGGGATATCACAGCCTTTAATTAAGGTGGCCCTTATACCTCTGTGCCATATCTTTGGAGTAAGAAATTACTGATGTACTATGCTTGTCTATACCAATTGATAAGATAATCTAACTGTTGTTTTATTAATTAGGCTTATGCATATTTTTACATAAATCATACAGTAACAAAAAGATAAGACTTGTAAACACATACAGGAAAAATTCCCTAAATGTCAGTTAAAAATAGCACTCATTGGTTGAAGTTATTATATAGCAATTTTCTCTATTGTACTTAACAAAAAAGTATTATAAATATTTTATTCCAATAAATAGAATATTATACATTCATTTTCCAAATAAAATTACCATTTTCTCTTCATTCAGTAGTCAACAAATGCCATTAACTCTTGTAAGATTATAATAATAATTATATAATAAGATTGTAATCTTACATCTTGAATAGCTAATCTCTAAGAAACCACTGACAACTCCCATAGGTCTATTTTGATGCCCTGATTTTTTTTCCCCTGCCTTAAATTTCAAGAGGTTGTTATGGATGTTTGCTTTATAACACCTTAGGGAGTTCTTCACAGCTCGGTTTGCCTGCCTTCCATTCAAAATGCTTAAAGAATTTTGTGCTGAAAAAGTATTATCTTTTATAAGGACCTGAGTAGCTTTCTCTTTACACAAACTGTAGTTGCTCAAAAAAGCTGATGGAATTAAAATGAAAAGGCTTATCAAAATGCATTCTGGGAGTTTAGAAAACAATTAGCAAAACAAGATAATTATCAAATTTAATTTCATCCCTTTGTATGAGTCAACTAATTGAATGTTTGTGAATAATCCCCAGAGAATATTGATGGTAAACCATTCTATTAATTGTACAGTGCCTATCAAGAAAGAATAAAAGCCAATGAGTCTCCAAAGAATCACACGATTAAACTGATAGCTGCCATCTAATTATGGATTATAACAACAGCGATTTTGAAAGAATTTATTTAAATATCTTTTGTCCTATTGGAGTGAAAATAATATTTTAACAAAACTTAAGAAATAAATTACATTGTATCAAAATAAGGTTAATAAAGATTTTAGGTCTTTATATTACATTATTTTAGAGCTTGAGAGTGGTTATATACCAAAGGACAGACAGGTCAATGGTGTTAAGGTAATCGGAACAACAAAAACAATAAGAAAGATCTAATATTTTATCAAAGGACTATGCTTATGTCATTGACATTGGCTTTTTTCTTAATTAAGTTTTTAGGCAAAGATTAAGTCATTAAATAAAAATTCCTCATCCATTTCTTCTCTCTTTCTCTCCTTCTTTACTGTCTCTGGCTTATTCTGTAATTGTGTGTGTGTTTATATAAAGCTTAGGTCCTAACCTACAGTATGCTCTGGGTTGACACATTATTAAATTCTAGATTTTTTGCCAAGTACTGGATGAAAAATTTACTCTTCAATTGATTATGTTGACATTTTATCCATTTGCCAAACATAAATCCTATATTTGAATGTAGGGATTAAATAAATAAATTAATATTTAACAATAAAAAGTGTTTCAGTTTATTTCTCATCTAATATGAAGATAATGAGTAGATATATATTTCGATTATTTCAAACCCATATTTTTTCAACTTGTTTCTTTTTTTCGAATTTCATTTATTTATTTATTTGAGAGAGAGGGAGAGAGAGAAAGAAAGAGAGAGAGAGAATGCAAGCAGATGGAAAGGAAGGGAAAAAGAGAATCTCAAGCAGACTCCACATTGAAAACAGAGCCCAGTGCGGGGCTCTCTCAGGACCCTGAGATCATGACATGAGCCAAAATCACAAGTTGGATGCTTAACCCACTGAGGCACCTAGGTGCCCCTTAACCTGTTGCAAACTATTCTCCAAACTGGATATTTATTTTCAAGTTGTTGTTTTTTTTTTTTCATTTTCATTGGTCACTAAGAATCTATCTAGTAAGAATAATCGTATTTCCACTTGATTTCTTGATTCTACTATTTTTTGCGTTCAGGACCACAACACAAAGACAAAATGAAAAAAAGAAATGAAATGTTTGATTCAGTGATATAAATATGCTCTATTCTCCAGATAAAATAATCATAATTCTATAGTCTGTCTTTAAATATATATAATATATATAAATTTACATATATATATTTGTCATTTTCTCCTTAAAAAGTAGGTATATGGAGGGAAAGACGAGAGATAGGAGGGACAGCTAAGGTTAGAAATTACCTTATTACAAGAGAATGCTCATTAAAGAGTATTTTAGTGAGTAGTGACAGTGTTATATCTTCCTGCATACTATTAGTTATCTAATGTTTTAAAACCAATATCAACAGTATAGTCTTCTTTTCTAGTTATTTTTCAAATAAATCTATACTAAAATATTATTTCTCACACTTTATTGTGCATTGGTACATTTTTATGCTAAATAACATATTATATATTAAAATTTTTTGGGGCGCCTGGGTGGCTCAGTGGGTTAAAGCCTCTGCCTTCAGCTCCGGTCATGATCTCAGGGTCCTGGGATCAAGCCCCACATCGGGCTCTCTGCTCAGCAGGGAACCTGCTTCTTCCTCTCTCTCTGCCTGCCTCTCTGCCTACTTGTGATCTCTCTCTGTCAAATAAATAAATAAAATCTTAAATAACTGAATTTTAAAAAAAAATAAAAAAATAAAATAAAATAAAATTTTTTGTCACATTTGCCTTGGAAGTAGATTGAGTGAATATAGAACTTCTGAAAAGTTTGATTGAAACTTTTAATGAAATTCTCTGGTTTGGCATTGTCAAAAGTAACAATGGGGAAACTCTTTAGGCTATATCTCATGAAGGTCATGAGAAATAATATTTTGGATAAAAGTAGTTTTATAATATGTAAAAAAAAAACACCTATTATTTCTTAGGAATAAGATATTTGAATTCTCTTTCTGAGACCACTATGCTCTAGAGTCCTAGAAGAAACTAAAAAGTGAGATTCTTAAGCAGAATTTTCAGAAAGATCCTTCTATACGAAATTTGGTAACAATAAAGAGAGATTACTCAATGGATAACTAGGATGACTCCAGTGAAATTACTTCTCAGTGAGATTATACCAGAACAATTATTATAGTTATACTTTTGTGTTTTTCAATAACTCCACCAATCCTTTTCTGAAGTATAGTGGCAGTTAAATTTTATAGCAATTTATCATAGTTTCTCCTAAACCACATCCTGAGGATATTCATTGCAATTGACATTCAAATGGTCCAACAGAGAAGTTCCAAGGGACCCTTTTCTAGCCAAAACCATCTCAGTGTCCCCAACTACTGGGGGTTTGTTTTAAATGCCAACAAAATGGTCAAGTCTAATACAACACCATAACTAGTCACATGTATTCAGCAACTTTGCCAATAGACTCAAACCTGCAGCAAATAAATCAAGTGAATTTTCATGTAGGGTAACAAAAAAAAATTAGCATTAGATATATAAAGTCAGAATTTTATAGTCTGTATAAACATTTGTCACAAACAAAAATCTGCTTTTCTATCTTTATACATCAACGTTATAGCTATTTAACTGTAGTCATTTATCTTTATATATAACACTTCTTTTTTTTTATTGTTATGTTCGTCACCATACAGTACATCATTAGTTTTTGATGTAGTGTTCCAAGATTCATTGTTTGTGTATAACACCCAGTGCTCTGTGCAATATGTGCCCTCCTCAATACCCACCACCCAGCTCATCCATCCCCCCACCCACCTCCCCTCTGAAACCCTCAGTTTGTTTCTCAGATTCCACAGTCTCTCATGGTTCATCTTTCCTCCTTTGATTTCCCGCCTTCACTTTTCCCTTCCTTCTGCTAATGTCACTTCTTATCTCGTGCTTAAGCCAGAAATTCTTAGCTTGCCTGTGAAAATCAAAATGCTCTACTCCAATGTAACTGTCTTTCTTCTCACTGAATTTTAGTTTTAATCAAACTAAACAAAATCCCCCACATATGCCTTTCATAATCCTGATTTAATGTTTTAGGTTTATATAGTCCCTTTCCCCCAGAATATTAATCCTCCTTAAATCCATATTTTCCAGTATGGAAATCCCAACTCTAATTTCTCTGCTGCCATGAAAATTTTCCTTTAGTCAGAATTAATCTATTCCCCTTTTCAGTTCCCATAATACTTTGGAACAATATCTATATCCTGCCATACAATATTTTGTATCCTTTCTTATTGTACTGGGTATGTCTGCTCTTATTTTAAATTTATATATTCTTCAAGAACAGAGAAAATGTGTTTTGTGTATATATTTACATGTCCTTCACCCACACAGCATAGTCTTTCAACATATCATGTATGTGCTACCTAAAAAAATTGGTATTTGGGTCACTGTCAAAATGAGGTATCTATAAAAACAGAGCTTAAGGTAGAAAGCCCCACTAAGATTTGCATTTTCCAAAGAGATGACACTGACTTTGAGTGAAGAAATGTGTTAATTTTTCACAAAACATCATTGCTAATTCTTAAATACAAATGTATTGCACAATTTCCTGTTTAAAAAATACTTAACACCAAAAAAAAAAAATAAATCCAAGTAATTTGATTAAAAAATGTTGTCAGAATGGCTAAAAAAAAAAAACCCCACAAGATATGTGTTTGCAAGGATAAGGAGAAAAAAGAAGCCCTGAGCACTGTTAGTAGAAATTTAAAGTGGTGCATTCACTGTGGAAAACAGTGTGGAGGTTCCCCAAAAATTTAAAAGTAGAAATACCACTTGATCCAGTAATTCCATTACTAGGCATTTACCCAAAGAAAATCAAAAAATGTATATGCACCCCTGTTTATAGCAGCATTATTTATAATAGGTTAGATAATGAAAGCAACCCAAGTGTCTATCAATAGATTAATGGATAAAGAACATGTGATATGTGTATAATATATACACACACATACAATGGACATATTATCCATAAAAAAGAATGAGATTTTGCCATTTGCAACAACACATGGATGGACCTAGAAGGTTTGATGCTAAGTGAAATACGTCATCCAGAAAGACAAATACTAGATGATTTCACTTATATTTAGAATCAAAAAACAAAGCAAACAGAGATAAGCAAAAGACCAGACTTTTAAATACAGAGAACAAACTGGTGGTTTCCAGAGAGGAGGTGGGTGGAGAGGGGTGTTGAGTGAAACAGATAAAGGGGAGTAAAATGTATAAACTTCCATTTATGAAGTAAGTCAAGATGAAGAGTACAGCATAAATGAATATAGTCAATAATATTGTAATAATATTTGATAAAAAAAATCTAAGTGTGGTTTAGATCACTGTTCTTAGTATGTTTTATCTAAAACTATTCAAATATTAAGCAATTAATCCTCTACTTCCATTCATTATAAGGTTACTTTCCTCTAATGGATATCATGATTTTCAGAAGGTGTTTTAGTTTAGAAAACTTACATACATTTGAAGTGTGTCAGGAGTTAAATCTCTAATAGGTTGTGTTTTCTTATTAATCTGAAAAGATACGTATGAGAAATTAATATAATGTTTTTCTCTGATTTATATGCATTTTCTGTATAATGTAGTTTAAAAAACACATATTTTGTTCATGAATATTACAGTGTAATGAACATTTGAGGAGAAAGCTTAGATAGGCAGATAGAAGATAGAAAGATGGATGGATGGATGGATGGAGGGATGGATGGATAGATAGATAGATAGATAGATAGATAGATAGATAGATAGATAGATAGATAGATAGATAGATGATAGATGATAGATAGATAGATAGATGATAGATAGATAGACAGGCAGTAGGAGAAAAGGATCCTGTCAGGATGAGAGATAGATGTTCACAGCTTTTTACACAGTCTCCTGCCCTAATTATATTCACATCACAGTCACCTTAATGTTTTCTCATGAAGGGTAAGGGGAAGAACACCAACATCTTTCTGACCATCTGCTTTATAGTTAAGTGTTATGGGCTCAGTGTTTATGGTCCCCCCATTCTTATGCTGAAATCCTAACCCCTAAGGTGATGATATAAGTGGGACCTTTAGTAACTGATGAGGTCATGAGGGTAGAGTTCTTATGAAAGAGAGCAGTGCTCTTGTAGAAGAAACCCCAGAGAATTCTCTTGTTCTTCTGACATGTGAGGACATAGCAAGAAGATAGCTGTCTATGAACCAGGAAGCAGCTCTCACCAGACAGTGAATCTCAATCACACCGATTTTAGACTTTCCAGCCTTCAGAACCATGAGAAATAAATTTCTATTGTTTATAAGCCAACCAACCTGTGGTATTCCAGCAGTCCAGACAGACTAAAACAATTAAGTGTATGTAAGAAGCATAAATGCGACACCATGTTGTTCATTATGATAAAAGAATCATTTATTTCTATTATCCTTTCACACTTTATACACACTTTATTTTTCTAGTAGCCATTGTTTCCCTGCATAAGAGATTCAAATAGTAATTTATTACTAAAGTGAAAATGTATTATTTTTTAATGTTCTTATTGAACTCCACAGCAGTCTACACATAATTTTGATAAATTAATTAAGAGCTTGGAAAAGTCACTGGGAAAAGTAGAAAGTGTATTCACACATATGAGCGGGAGATAATCAATTTTACTTCTTAATACATTAATTATGTAAAATGATACCCATTGAAGATATGCTTACTTTTATTTCATACTTCACTTGCTTTTTTTCCATATTAAAAGGTGTTATTCTTTGCTTTTATAGTTATCATTAAACTTCCCATTCTCCAGGTAATAAGAAATTTTTCTCTGTTATGTATTAAACCTTGCTGTCAAGTAATGATAAAAGACCACCTTGAAAAAGAAAAAGAAAAACCAAAAGCAGATCAAAAATGAAGATGAGCACAGGAGAAAGATAGTGCTTTAAGGACATTATAATTTACTAATTTAGACCTAGAAGTCAATAAAAGCTTAATGTTCTGGAAAAAGTGTTCAAACCTGTGTTTTATAGAGCCACGGTATGCTATTTTTCAGAAGATGACAAAATAGCACAACACTAGTTCTTTTGTAAGAAAAAATAAGTGGTCAGAGGAAAAGGTAGGAGAAGGAAAAAAAAGAAAAAAAGAAGTAAAATAGAATTAAATTCACTTTTAATAAGAATTTATTGTAGGGGCACCTTGGTGGCTCAGTCAGTTAAGCATCTGCCTTTGATTCAGGTCATGAGCCCAAGGTCCTGGGATCAAGCCCCATTCTTCTCTCTCTCTCTCCCTCTGCCTGCTGCTCCCCTACTTGAGTTCTTTCTCTGTCAAATAAACAAATAAAATCTTAAAAAAAAAAAGAATTTATTGTAACTGTTCTATGCCAAATGCTGTGCTAATTGCTTAAAAATAATTAAAGTAAAAAGATATGTTAAAATCTGAATTCTCAACAAATTCAAAATGAAATAGAGAAAATTGATAATAATTTTATATTAATAATGAAAATAAGGCATTTTATGCAGTAGGTACTAGAGCAAAAGATTATTTACTTTAAAAAGAGTACCAAAATGAACATGTAATTTATTATTTCCATTTACACTTAAATATAGCAGCACATTTACAAAGACAAAGCTTGGGTTTAAGATAATCATAAATAACTAGAATAGACATAGAAGTCAATACAATTTTAATGGCCTAGAGAGAGTCTTCTAACCTGTGAATATGTAGCCATAGTGCTATTTTTGAAGAGGTGACAAAGTGGCACAGTATTACTTTTTGATAATTAGAAAAAATCTAAACTCTCATAAATAGAAAAACTTGAAATTCTTGGGATGTTCATATTGTTACTTTTGGGATGTGTTTATTTGTATTGTACACACTCATATAACAAAATATGGATTAGAAAGTAGACTGAGAAATGATCTCTTATCTTTTGGCTTTATAATATTTTTTTACTATTTTTATAAACAAAATGTAGAAAGTAAACGTTTAAAATCCCATCAAATTCATGTATATTTTTTAGAGCATGTTTTGAACATGAAAAAGATACAAGGCATTTGACAGTAAACTACCATGAATCAATCACTTCCCCTAAATCTTATTTATATACCTATTCATTTTTTCATCCCAAATATTTATTAACAAGAGTCATATTATTTCACTTCATCTCTGATTATTTAGAGAATTTTAGCTTCCATAAAATCGTTCTTTACATCCCTTAATTTTACAGATGACAAAATTCAATCCAAGAGACTTAAAATAGTTTTATGGCTAGATAATGGTAGAGTTAGGATGAGTATCTGACACCAGTGTCTCATCTTGTCATCGTATAGCTGGATTTTAAGAAGTTATAAGAAGAATGGAAGTTTCTCAGTAGGGAATGGCAGAAGAAAAGATGACATATGAATGAAACATGAAGGTCTCACTATTTTCAGCCCTCAGCTCTGAAGACCCCATGCAGCTCCAGAGCTGCAAACCCCTCAGAGTTATAGTTTTTAGAGTATTCCCTAGTATAATTTCTGCATGCAAATCTCAGTCTCAGAATCTACTTTCTGGAGAAATCGACCTGTGACCAAGCTAAACATTAAAAGTATTTCTTGTTACGTTATAAGCCTGTATTATGCTGAAGACCATGAATTTGTCCTGAAAGCAATTTGCATGGTACTGTGACTTTTCTCCATCAATGGCCAGCAGCACAAATATAAGAAAGGAAAAATACTGAGTAAAGCCAATAATTTGATATAAACTTGATTACAGAATATTAAGTAAGTAGCACAGATGTTCTATTGTAGATTTGATAGGAAATATGTGGTTTTTCCAAATATCTTTATTCTTGTCATAACAAGGACTTTATCCCTATAACACTGGCTCAGCAAAATCCATTTCTAGGTTAGTAGGCTTCCATCTCCACTGAGTTCTGTAAGTGGTGATACTTGCCAGGACATTATACAAACACTGACAAAAGAAAGACATGAAAATAAAAAAGCTAATCCTTTTTTTTTTTTAAATAATACAGTGGGGATAAAAGTCAGAAAGCAGTAGTCTGTAGTTCTCTATAATTGCACTCATGTAACAGCTATAAGCACTTAGCCATTTTCTACTTTGTTGAGTTATCAACCATTGTTAGAACCAAGTTTCAGTTAGGAGATATGTTCATGCTTTATGGGGCCATCCTGTTTTTCTCACTAATTCAGAGATTGCATAGTTCAAGATACCATGAAGTAGGTAGAAAGATACAATATTGAAAGAGAACTGAGTCTTAGGAGCCAGAGAAGAGTATGTAAGACATTTTGTTGGTTATCAGAATGGATACAACTATATGCAGTCCTTCTCCTGTTGGTTGTTTGTATTTATTTGCGGGCACATGAGGTGTTGTCTCAGTGTATTTAAACTTTATTCTGAAATATAAAAATAAATCACCTAATCACCTATAACTCATAAGAAATTAAAGCGAAGTTGCAAAATACAAGGTTAATATAGAAAAGTTAACCGTTTTCCTATATTACCAGCAATGGACAATTGGAGTTTGAAATTAAAAGCACAATACTATTTACATTAGTATTCACAATGTCAAATACTTGGGCATAAATCTAACAAAATGTATAAAAGATCTATGTGAGGAAAATGATAAAATCCTGAGAAAAAAACCAAGGAACTAAATAAATGGAAAATTATTCCAAGTTCATGGTTAAGACTCAGCATTGTCAAGATGTCTGTTATTCACAAATTGGTCTATAGATTTAATGCATTTCAAATCAAAATCCTGGTGAGTAATTTGTGGATATTGAAAAATTGATTCTAAATCTTACATTTTGAGGCCAAAGATGTAGAATAGCCAATACAATGTTAAGGAAGAACCAAGTTAAAAGATTGACACTACTTGACTTTAAGGCTTGCTACAAAAATATAGGAATCAAAGTAATGCAGTACTGATGAAAGAATAGACAAATAGATCACTCGAACAGAAATAGAGCCCTGAAATAGTCAAATGGTCTTTGACAAAGGATCAAAGACAATCTTTTCAACAAATGACCCTGGAGCAACTTGACATCCAAATGTAAAAGAATAAAAAAGAATCTAGACATAGATTTTACACTCTTCACAAGCATTGTCAAAATGTTTCATAAATCTAAGTGTAAAATGCAAGGCTATAAAACTTCTAAAAGATAGGAAAAAGCTACATGGTGTTGGGTTTGGAATTCACTGTTCAAAAAACAACACTGAAGGCATGATCCACAAAAGAAAGAATTGAAATGTTGGACTTCATCAAAATTAAAAATTTCTGTTCTGTATAAGATATTGTTAAAAGAATGAGAAGACTAGCCACAGATTAAAAGAAATTATTTGCAAACAACATATCTGATAAAGAATTACAAAATATACAAATAATACTTAAAAGTAACAAAACAAGTTGATTTAAAAATAAAGAAGATATGCTAATGAAAAATAGATGAAAAGATGTTATGCATCATATGTCATTAGGGATTTACAAATTAAAATGATGAGATACCATACATATTAAAATATTTGAATTTTTTTAAAGATTTTGCTCATTTACTTGAGAGAGAGTGACACACAGAGAGTACAGAGGGAAAAGAAGAAGCAGACTCCCTGCTGAGCAGGAAGTCTCATATGAGGCTAGATCCCAGGACCCCAAGATCATAAACTGAGATGAAGGCAATGGCTTAACCAAATGAGCCATCAGGTGCCCCTAGAATAACTGAAATCTTAAATACTAATATCTAATAATGGTGAAGATATACAACTATAAGAACTCTCATTCGTTGCTATATACCATGTTGGAAAACAATATGACAATTTATTTAATTTTTCTTTTTAGAGAGGGAGAGAAAGAGAGTGGGGTGGGGAGGGGCAGAGGGAGAGAGAGAGAGAAAGAGAATCTTAAGCAGATTCCATGCCCATGGCAGACATGACCTGGGCTCAATCTCTTGACCTCAGATCTCTTCGACCTGAGCCAAAATCAAGAGTTGAATGCTTAACAGACTGAGCCACCTGGGAAATCTGCAATGTTGTGCTTTCCTAAGCTAAACATACTCTTATGACATGATCCAACAATTGTGCTTCCAAGTGATTTGAAGACTAATGTCCACACAGAAGCCTGCACGTGGATATTTATAACAGCTTTATTCATAATTGCAAAAACTTAGAAGCAATCATAATGTCCTTCAGTAGGTGAATATCTGGATAAACTGTGGCATATCCAGACAGTGGAATATTATAAACACTAAGCAGAAATGAGCAATGAAGCCATAAAAAGAAAAAGCCAGGGAGAAACCTTAAATTCATTCTAAGTGAAAGAAGCTCGTAAAAAGTCTACATACTATATAATTTCAATCACATAACATTTTGGCATAGTCAAAATAATAGAAAGAATAAAAAACAATCAGTGATTTCCTGGTGGTGGGAGGAAAGAAAGATGAAACAACAGAACACAGAGAATTTTTAGGGCAATGAGACTGTTCTATATGGTACTATACTGGTGGATATATGCCATGATACATTTGTCAAAAAACATTGAATGTACACAAAGAGAAAACCCTGTGTAAACTATGGACTTTGGGTAATAATGATGTGTCACTGTAGTTTTATTGATTTTAACAAAGGTGTCTCTCTGTGACAGGAGGTTGACAGTGGGGACAATATTTATGTGTGGGGCAGATGGCCCATGGGAATTTTATACTTTCTGCATAATTTTGCTGTGAACTTGAAACTGCTCAAAAATTAAAGTCTATTAAAAACATAAAAATTGAGAATTTAAAAAATTAATTACTTAAATACCACTTATTCTGGCATAGTCCTACTATACACTCAGAACCAAATACTGACAACATAATTAACAACAATTTGAGAAGTCAAAACACCAATTAACATTCAACTGCGAACATCTGAATCATGCTCAACACTATTAATAAGCAAACAATGTCAGTGGGTTAAAATCACTTAAGAACAAAGAGGTAGACCACTTTGATAGGTTTTAGCGTCTTGCAACAGGTTACAAGTCAACAGAAATATCTAGTTTTACAAATGGAGGGAGTCAGTCTACTTTGTGATCGGCACATTTGTGAAGAGGTAACATGGTGTGATGGATTAGCAGGTGTGGTGTATGGTTTAACCAACAGTGTTTGAATACCTGATCTGTTGCTTCCTGCCTAAGGGACAGTTTACTTCCCTGCTCAGTGAAGACAAAATTTTTTTGAATTAATACATATTGTAAAATGTTTTGAATTTGCCTTGAACATAGATGACATAGAATGAATATAAGTAATTTTTATTAGGATTATGGAAATGATGGTGGAAGTGCTGGCAGCCTATGTAAAATAAGGTACAGGATGGAATGCATTTCCTAAACCACAATTTGAAAACTAGCAACTGACAGGTTCAGTGCTATTTGACCCCTCACAGAAAGTGTTGATTTAGCTTGAAAAACTTGGAGATTTGGCAACACTAGCTGTGAAGTCTCTCATAGTCACAATTAACCAGAACCTGGTGGCAACTATTCCTTTTAAATAAGCTATGATTTTCTTATCTACTTCAGTCTCCATGTGGTCTTTTTCACTCTTGTATATCATCTTCCTAGTTTTTGCAGCATTTGTTTTTGAAATCCCCTATCTAGAACAAACTAAACTGCATAGAATAAATCTACTTTTAAGTAAAAGACTATTTTTGTAACAATATTTAATGATAGTCATATTTAATCTCTTTATTTACAATGTAGTAAGCTCATAATTCAACATGAAGTGTGTCATTAAAACTTGGTATCCAATTAAATATGGAATTAAGTTTTAGTTTTGAGGGTTTGTCTCATCCTTTGAGATCAAAGTAAATAACATGGATAGCCCTTCTGGAAAATTTCTTGCTTGTCTAACTAGCTGATAAAATGCACATGAGAAAAGAGGAAGCAAATTGGATGGTTTCCGGTTAAAATCTTTGAGTATTATTGCAGACACATAGTATTGGTATATTCAGCTATGCCCTGGGACTACCATGTTTTTGCTGAACCTTGTCCTGGAGATCAACAGTAACAGCTTACGTAAACCTATCACTATACCACTGCTAATTATATGAATCTGTATGACTACATCAGGCTAATTTTCTCCTTAAAGAAACTTTGTAGTCAATGAAATTGATAGGCTTACCCTCTAGGATTTATGTATTAAGCTTAACTGAAATTGAATTGAAACCAGAAAAATTATGTTTTTAATAAATATATTTGTGAAAATTTAACTTTTCTGACCCCATTCCCAAAAGAAAACTTGTTTCATATGTGGGGTGTGTGTGTGTATGTGTGTGTGTGTGTGTGTGTGTGTGTGTATCCTTTCCCAAGAAAAGCATTTCTTATATAGAATGCTAAAGTATTACTTATATAAAGTTTCAAACAAATGCAAATTCTTCATAAAACCAAAAACACATACATAGATTAGAGAGACAAAGAATCCTGTTTGTATTGAGGTCAAAGGAAACAGCTAATTAGGAGACAATTTTGCAAAACTGCTTTCTGGATATGAATGTGAATCATAGTGAAATTTAAGTCATATGTACCATAATCTCTTTATTTTGTCCAGAAGTATGTTGAACATATTCTTTTTGCATTTTATTACAAAGTCTATTGCTTCTGCATTTTATTCAATGAGAAAAAATACTGAGACATTGTTCAAGAATAAGTTCAATTATAATTTCAATAACCTCAGCATGCCTCTAACAGACTTTTATTTGAATAATAATTCCGTAGTATAATGGGGGAAAAAAGACCAAAAAATTTCTAAAAAATTAATATTGTTTCCAAAAGAAGAAGATTTGGATGAAACTGGATAAATGTACCCCACTTAGCAATAAATAATCTCAGAGGAAAATTACCAAGATTAGTCTTACTGAGGGGAAAAAAAACAACCTCAATTCAAATTCAATGTAACCCAATACTTTAATATAATGTACAAAAATTTTGTATCACAGACTTAGTTTCATAAATACAATTTAAGAGTTGAAATATCAAACAGAATAGACCCAGCCTACCTTGCCTTGGTCATATAGATTTGGCATTTATGATTTGTTAGCTGTCACATTTTTAAGAAAAGTGTAGCATGGAATTGTAGTTAAGTTCCTGAGCTCTCACCAGAAAAACTCCCTAACTTCTCCATCCCCCAGTGTACTCATTTTTATAGGGATTTCAAAAGAACATAACATACTGGGGTATTGAGTTAATTGGATAATGTAATAAAATTAAAGTGCCTAGAACTTTATTTGTTACACATGAGTTAGTTCAAAAAATAAAAATAAAACAAACACATACACAATATCCCAATATCTATAAACATTGGAGACTGACCAGATAGTTGACATGTTAAGACAATTATCTTGTAATGTATGAAGAGAAGAGAAGAGGGATGGAGGAAAGAAAAAAGATGGGAGTGAAAATAATGAAAAACAATGAGATGGGCAAGGCTGATTAGTATGTTGCGTGTTACTAACAGTGAGACATCTCTTCTGGGACTGAGAACAAAGTTGCTTCCTACACAGTGTTTCTTCAGGAGTAGGACTCTTATTGGAGACTCAGAAATCTTCATATTTCATATGCAGATACCATGAATTTATGTTGGAAGTTGACAAGTTTTGGAGAGTCTGTGTCATAAGTTTGAATGGATGCAACGTCAGTGAAAGTACTGTAAGGCATGGCATAAAGATTAAAATTGTATCTGAGGTGGTGTCTGGGAAATCATGGAAATCTGCAGTTTTATGACATGTGCTTTCCTCAGCCAGTGGCTTGAATTAGTCTTAGGGAAAAAATGAGAGGATGTTTAACTTACAGAAAAGACAATTTAGAAAAGACAGGAGAGAATGTGTCTTCATTGTTTGAAAGCATGCCCTGGGATAGAGGGATTTGATTTATGTAGCTGGAGAGTACAGAACCCAGACAATTTGGAAAAAGTTTGTGATGCATGTTTTTAGTCAGTGAGGTAGAATTTTATAAATACAATATATCTACCTCTAACTATGCTACTTACTTCATGAAGTAGTGGATCCCTTATCGTACACATGCCTGAAAGAAGAATAAACAGACAACATCTCATAGTTACCAGAAAAAAAAATGATGCTAGAGTTGGTAGAAATTTAGGCTACAAGATCTCCAAGGACCATCCTTTCAACACTGATAAAATTGCGACAGGTAAAATATTTTAATTACATTTCTGGTATACACACACACACATGCACACACGCACACACACACTCATTATATAATTGCATTCAAATTTTGACTTTCCTTTTTGTTCTTTTTCTCTGGAGACATAATTCAATGGATGAAACAATAATCTGATAGTTTAGAAACATAATACAGTGAGAAACAGATGGCTTGAATGTATAATGTAGTTAAGGAGATGTTTCACTGTAGTTTTTTGGCATAGTATAAAATCATGCTAATTCCACCTAGCTAAAGCAGATCTTTATGGAAAACAAACCTCTAAAAGAGGCTGAGCAAGATACTATTTTAACACCAGCACAAGCAGATGATTTATGACTAATTGTATTACAAATACCAAGGAAAGGAAAAACTTTAAGACTCTGAAATTGCAAAAATATTTTCAGATTCTATCTGTAGTTTTATAATGATTGTAGTGGTCATTTTGCTTGACAACATAGAGTGTGATATGTCAGAGTTGTCATGAAATTTTAATGCAAGAGAAGAGTACTTTTTTGCATGCATAGAATATTGAAGTGATGATTTAAGTATACACTAAGCAAATAAAAACAAAGGAAATAATACCAATTTGTAAGTAAATGTATTAGGTTGAAAACTATAATCATAGCCAAGATAATTATTGTTAATATTAGTGTAATGAAGTCCAATCTGCAACATTTTAGAAAGCACTATGAAGTATTTTTATTTTGTACTTGGTAGAAACCTAAACTAAAATTCCACATAAAAACAAATATGGAAATGCACACTATATTATTTCTTCCATTTTCCTTGATTTCACTGGGAAATAATCCTCCTCCCAAGAAACAAAGTTGACAAGTATTTGTAGTTAGGAGATGGGAAAATAACAAAAATAGTAGCTGATGTAAATAGTGAGAAAAAAAATCTGGAATCTTGCAAATGTTGGCAGAGATTCCCACAAGCACAAGCACACACATGTATGCTAACACACATATGTGCACACCCACAAGCACATACACACAAGCACACATACGCACACACACACACGCGCAGAGTTTTACTCTCCTTAAGAAAGTGCTGTGAAATGTGT
Organism: Procyon lotor; assembly: GCA_028646535.1. NCBI lineage: Eukaryota > Metazoa > Chordata > Mammalia > Carnivora > Procyonidae > Procyon > Procyon lotor. The sequence goes on from CM053611.1 coordinate 79,769,855, forward strand.
AAGCCTGACGATTCACACACATGTACCCTGGGGTAAATAATACATTATATGTTAATTAAAAAAAAAGAAATATCTTGTCTTCTCTTACTGATCCCTCACTCAATTTTAGGAAGACACACTTGCCTCCTTGTTCCTTGACAATCCAGGCACTTAACCAGCCTTTGCTGCCTTTATCTGGGATAATTCCATTCATGCCCTCAGCTTTAATATTCTCAAGGCTCACTCCCTCACTTCAGTCAAATATTTCCTCAAATCTCACCTTTATTTAAAAATTAACACTTTATGGGGAACTCGTGTGGCTCAGTTGGTTAAGGTCTGCCTTCAGCTCAGGTCATGATCTCAGGGTGTGGGATTGAGCCCCAGGGGCAGGCTCCCTGCTCAGTGGACAGTCTGCTTCTCCCTCTGCCCTTACCCCCACTCTCCTGTGGGTGCACACATGTGCGTGAACGTACACTCTCTCAAATAAATAAATAAAATCCTTAAAAAATAAATAAAAATAAGTACTAACATTTTATTTTGGGATGATTTTAGTTACAGAAAACTTGCAAAGATAATATACAGAGTTCCTGTGTGTCCCTCCGCTAATTTCAGTTTTCCCTGATATTAACATTTTATAGTACCGTGTAGTATATTTGTCAAAACTGAAAACCCATATTGGTACATTATTAACTTAACTCCTCACATTTTGGATTTCCACTAAAGTCTTTTATGTTTTCTTTTGGGAGATCCTATTCATTATATCAATGCATGTAGTTGTATCCCCTTATTTTCTTCTTGTATGATAGTTCCTCACTCTGTCTTTATTTTTCATGTTTTTCACAGTTTGGGAGAGTACTAGTCAGATAATTCGTAGAATGCACTTTAAGTTAGAGTTCTTTTTTCTCATAATTGGACTGTAATTATAGGTTTTTGGAAAGAATATCACAGTGGTGACATGCTCTTTTCATCACATTATATTAGGAGGTAAATGATATCCACATGGCATAACTCAGGATGTTATCCTTGATCCCTTGGTTAGCGTACCGTTTGGCAGGTTTCTCTATTGTATAGTTATAATTTTTCCCTTTCCATATTCTATTAATTGGACACAAATCACTAAACTGAGCCCACCCTCAAGGGAAAGTGGGATTAAGCTCCATCTACAGGATGGTGTTATCTATATACATTAGAATTCTGTACAGAAGACATATTCATTCTTTTGTAGTTATTATTTAATTATCAATTAATATCAATATGATCTTATGGATATTTATTTTATATTTTGGGTTATAATCCAGTACTGCGCTACTTATTTTTTTTTAAAGGTTTTATTTATTTATCTGACAGAGAGAGAGAGATCACAAGTAGGCAGAGAGGCAGGCAGAGAAAGGGGGAAGCAGGCTCTCTGCTGAGCAGAGAGCCCAATGTGGGGCTCGATCCCAGGACCCTGAGATCATGACCTGAGCGGAAGGCAGAGGCTTTAACCCACTGAGCCACCCAGGCGCCCCTATGCTACTTATTTTGTTGCTCAATTTGTTCCAGCTTAGGCCATCGAGAGTCCTTTAACATTGGCTCCTGTATCCCTTTGACAAGCCCCAGCTTTTTGTTTTTTTCTGCTCCTCACTTCCTGGTCCTACAAGATTCTCCAGGATTACCTTGCATTTTCACTATCCCAGTCATTAAATCAGCCATTTAACTTAAGCATCCTTGGTTCTTTTTTTGGTAGAATAGCATATAGAAGCTGAGATCTTGATACCAGGTGTATTTTTTTTCCTGCTGGGGTAAATCTCATCCTTTTTTTTATTCATTTACCTATTTATTCATTCATTCATTCATTCATTTATTTTAAAGATTATTTATTTATTTATTTGGCAGAGAGGAGAGAGATCACAAGTAGGCAGAGAGGCAGGCAGAGAGAGAGGGGAAAGCAGGCTCCCCTGCTGAGCAGAGAGCCCAATGCGGGGACCCGGAGACCATGACCTGAGCTAAAGGCAGAGGCTTTAACCCACTGAGCCACCCAGGAGCCCCTAACCTATTTATTTTTTATCTTAAAACTATGTGTGGTTTATGCTCTCTTTTTGTCACTATATCTTATTGTTTTAATCAGGTAGTCAGACTACCCTGACTACCCAATTTCATCCTGAAATCTTCCTCTCCCTCAACTTCCATTACAAATTCCAGTTATCTTTTCACAGGGTTTCCTTTTTCATAGCACATTCAAAAATGTTATAGAATTGGGGCGCCTGGGTGGCACAGTCAGTTAAGTGCCGACTCTAGGTTTCAGCTCAGGTCTTGATATCAGGGTCATGAGCTCAAGTCCCCAGTCAGGTACTGTGCTCAATGAAGAGTCTGCTTAAGACTTTCTCTCCCTCTCCTTCTGCCCCTTCCCCCTCTAAAATAAATAATCTTTAAAAAAGTTATAGAATTTATTTGTGTTTTCTGAGTAGCTCTTTTTTCCCCCCTAAAGATTTTGTCAAAGAGAGAAAGAGAGGGAGCACACAAGCAGGGGGATAGGCAGGCAGAGGGAGAAGCAGACTCCCCCCTGAACAAGGAGCCCAATGCAGGACATGATCCCAGGAGCCTGGGATCATGACCTAAGCTGAAGGCAAACACTTAATGGACTGAGCCACCCAGGTGTCCCCTGAGTAGTTTTAATGTCTGTTTTCTCCTGCCCCTAAAATTTAAGTTTTATAAAGGCAGGGATTCTTACTTTGATCATTATTGTATATATAGCATACAGAGCAATAGATAGCACAAAGCTGGGAGTCAATAATATTTGTTTAAATGTATTGATATGTGCAAGAAAAACTGAAAACTCTAAATATATCTTAGCTTTCGTTTCATCAAACATTAAATATCTCAAATTATGTTTAAATGTAAAATAGATCAATTTGGGACAATTCCTTTAATAGCATTGGAAAAATACAAGAAAATCAAGAAACTATACTGTTAAGATTATTTATTAAAGGCCACAAACTTAGTGTATTTACATGTTAAGATGTAGATTATTGTACCTAAACATGTAAATAATTTCTCTTTAGTGGAAATTTATTGTTATCAGATAAGACATAAAGATTTAGTATCTGATATAGCAATCAAAACCCAATTGTCATTCATCAAATTGTCTGTAAATATAAGGTCATCAAATACTCTGTTAATTAATTTTAGCATCTTATTGTTCCTTAATTAAATAATGAGTTGAATAAAACATTTGATATATTCTCATTTCATAGTTGTATGAAAGTCATAGTTTTAACCTTTGAAATTACCCTTCTACCAACTTACTGTGTTAAATGAGCATTAGCAAAATAACAATAGTTAAGGGCTTATCTGATCCTATCTGATTCAGTTAGAACAAAAAGAGACAAGAAATTAAAGTTTAAGTGAAAACTTTATACTCTTGAAAAAAATTATTTGCTATAGAAGTGATTGTGAAAACTTCTGCATTAATTTGATAGTGCATAGAATTTAAATGTGCTTTAAACATGAGTTTATGCAAAATGATGCAATTATAGTCCAAAATTTGAATAGAAATCTATATCAATGTTCATAAACTTGACTCATAGTTTCTCATCTACTACTGCTTCAAATACCTGAAAACAGACTTTAATGATTTAAACCCTATTATAAATACCAAACACAAAAAGGAAGAAAAAGTAATCCTATTTTGGAATTGTAACTCTAGAGTAAAAAGATTTACTCTACAAATGTCAAATGAAAAATAAAACAGAGACTATAAATTTAACTGAAAAAAACATCTAGAAATGTCAAATGAAAAACAAAACAGAGACTATAAATTTAACTGAAAAAAAACTTTGATCCTTTCAATATATTGATATATTCACAAAATACCTTGTCATAAATAATTTCCTAGCCATGCAGTAATTTATACGATATTTTCTTGACAATTAAATTTACTGGTAATATCTTAAGAAAAATAATTCTCTTTCTCTCTACTGTCTTTTTCCTTTTCTCACAAACACATTCATTATCATAGTTATCCACAAACACACTCACACTCACAAACCCATACACTCATGTATTTGCCCTTTTAGGCATTAGGAAGGGTGCAAGATGAAAAATAAGATTTATTTTCAGTCTAACCATGTCAATCTAAATATCTATAAGAAGTCATTATTTATATACAAAGTATTTATAAATGATAATTTTTATCTTTTAAAATACTAATAACAGTATTTCAGTAGTATATAAAATTTTGAGAAAAAAAATCAGTAAGATCAATTAAGCTTCAGGAATATTAGCATGTTTTGCCCTAAGGGCTACATATAATGCAAAATAAGCTGTATTCTTAAGGAATGCAATTTTATCAGTTGATTGGTTAAAAAATAATTTTTATGAAAAAAAATTGTTCAGAGATATAACTAATGCTGTGCTGGAGTCAGCTTTTACCAGCTTATGAGAGCTGAATGTTCCTATCACTTCCTATCTCTGTGTTCCACCTTTCCTGACATGTTGGTAGTTAGAAATCAGCCATGGTTGCAGTATTTACACAATGAAGATCGGAAAGCACTATACATTAAGAGGTTGTTTATGGGGGCCCTGGGTGGCTCAGTGATTAAGCAGCTGTCTTCGGCCCAGGTCATGATCCCAGGGTATTAGAATCGAGTCCCACATTGGGCTCCTTGCTCCGTGGAAAGCCTGGTTCTCCCTCTCCCTCTGCCTGCTGCTCTGCCTACTTGTGCTCTCTCTCTCTCTCTCTCTCTCTCTCTGTGTCAAATAAATAAATAAAATCTTAAAAAAAAGAGATTATTTATATTATGTGTTTGAATAACTGATCACTAAAAATTAGCCAGCAAATCCCTGAATATCATTTAACTCTTGCACATTTAGCAACACAGTCATCTTGTTTTCTGTTTTGAAATTACCCGTTTCTTTCTTTCTTTAAATATATTATTTTTCTCTTGTAATTATAGAAGTCCTCGATTAAAAAATGTGATTATTAGTAAAGAATTACTTTTGTTTGATTTTCATAGTATGAAAGAAATAATGAAGAATAGCTTCAAAATATATTTTACTGTTTGAATGAATATTAAAGTTTGAACTAATATTTTTAGGAATCATGGTTTTCATTAAACTGAAAATGCTCCTTAGAAATTTTCTAGCCATTCTTCATCATCTTACACTGAATTTAGAAAATGTCAAAATTTATCTGCTTGGTCAATTTCCCCATTTAGATAACTTTTAAAAGAACAAAAAGCAAAACAAAATAAAACAAAAACAGATGAAACTCTTGGGTAGATTAGATTATGATTGAGATGCCCATCTTAAACCTTGTGAAAAAAAGTTGGGATAATAGTAAACAAAAAGGTGTTTAGCAAGTCAATATTTTCTCTCTGGGGACATATTTCCTTATCAACTAGTCAGAGAACCTTCTGTCTTTATGTTAGTTTTGAGTTGGGCAACATCTGTGCTGTTTTTCTTCCATGACCTAAAGAGCTTCAAATTGTGGTCTCACGTATACCATTGTTCCCTTGAGTAAAGCCGGAGACTACATAATCAGGCTAGTAAAGCCACAAGAATATATTTAATTATATTTACTGCTAGGACGTATGTAGAGTTTTAGAGAAATAATTTGCATTCCTAAATCAAAAAAATTTAAACAAGAAAAGCTGCTTTTTTGGTACTGTTGTTGTTGTCATTGTTGCTCAGAAATGTAGGGCATTGTGTAGGAAAATCTTTTTTATGGTAAAATTCTTTTTCTTTTTTTAATTAGATCTTAAAGTTCATCAAATAGATCTGTATTCATTATTACACAGATTTTCTCCAACTCTCATGGGGAAGACAAAAAAGGAGATAATATTTTGGTGAGAGAATTGGTTGATTCACCTTCTTTCTAGGACGTGAAGTTTGTGATTAATATATAACAACTTGAAAAATAAGATCCAGTTCCACTGGACTTATGTCAGTTGGAGACAAAATTTCACCATAAATACAGTCAGTCAACCCTCTTTATTCATGGATTCCATATTTTCAAATTTGCCTATTCTGTAAAATGTATTCGTAATCTCCAAATGAATACTCGTGACACTTTCATAGTCATTTATAAACATAAGTACAGAAGCAAAAAATTTGAGTAACCTCACACACGTGTTCCCAGCTAAGGTTTCTGTCTTCTTCTTTTCTGTTTTTTTTTTTCCCCAAACTTTTTCAGTTTCCTATAATATTGTAAATTTGTTTTCTTTCTGTGGTCTGTTTAATGCTACATTTTTAAATTTTGTGCTTTCTATTGGTGGTTTGCTGTTTAAAATGACGCCAATGCATAGTGTTGAAGTGGGTTTCCTGTTCCTAAGTACAAGCGGGCTGTGATGTGTGATAGGGGGAAAAATGTGTTAGATAAGCTTCCTTTAGGTAGGAGTTACAGTGCAATTGACTTCTACTGAGTTCATTGAGTTCAACATTAATGAATCAGTGATGTGTTAAGTAAAGTGTCTCCAAATAGAAATGCATAAAACAAGTCATTAATGATCAATTTCTGAAAATGTGACCAGAGACTCACAGGAACTTAACCCTGTATTTTTCCTAGAAGAAATGATTCAGTAATAATTAATTGAACATTTGTAGCCATGTTATAGAATATAACTAAGGTAAGTTATAAGAATTGACTGTATCTTGAAGTAATTAATGTAGTGAGATAGAATGTCACACCTAAAAGAAATTTTGTGGAGAACTGTTTTCACCAAAGCTTTTATATCAGTAAGTGATACTCTTCATTTGAACAAAATAGAGATATTCATAATCATAATATAAAAAGTAATAATAATGATATAAATTGTAGAGCCACTTTAAAACTGTTAATTTGATAAACTGTTGGCCAAGCCATCCTAAAAGTTTGGCTCCTTTTGGAGCAATTGTTTTTGATAATCAATCATAGTTTTGTATACTCTAGTTGATAAAGACATTTAATTGTTAAGATTATTCAACTCAGTTAAAAACTATAATACATAGAAAAATGAGGGACATGGTTAATAGGATCTAAATATTCAGGTCATTTGTATTTGAAATATAATAAACTTCTAGAATATGTATATCAAAAAAGTTATTGGCTTTATAATATTAAACTGTATAATTTAATAAGAAGGAGAAAAATAATTACCATATATTGAGTACTTGTTATGAAGGAGAAGCTTTCTCTTGCTCTTTATATATATTATTCCACTTTTCCCCAGTAATGCCTTTATTAAATAAATCATATTAATATCCCAATTATACGTTTAAAACTACTAACAAGTCTAATGACACTCAATGTCTAATTGTTAGTCTAAATGACTAACGAGTCAATGACACTGGTAAGGAAGAGACTGAAGTTTATAAGTGGGTAGTCGTAACTCCACAGCCAGGAAATAAAGATATACAGATAACATCTTTTATCTGATGAAATTTTATCAGTATGTGAAGGTCCCATTTTCAAATCTGTTCTCCATCCATTATACTTTATATATATACATATATATGTATGTATGTATGGTTTTATGATGTTTATTCTCAATAAACAATCCCCGCTTTCAACCTGACAAAGAAAAGGAAACAAAATAATTATTTCCTGTCCATTCTCACCAATTGATCCCCCTTTAGGATATTTGTAATTTGAAATGTTTCAGTACACCAACAGTCAATATTATTAATTAACAGAGTAGTCATAAATATAATTACATGTGAACTGGGCTGAAAGTATAGGACATTTCAAAATAAATTTTGTCATACACTTCTTTAGGGAAATAGTTTTCTAGGTTCTTGGAATGGCTATTTAATAAACGATTTAAAGAAACATAATAGTAAGAGATCCAGAAAATAGCTCCTCATGAATTTGGTACAAATATAAGCACCTTTATATAAACAAACTGATGATAAAAACAAATTTTTCATGGAATATAAACACCAAAACTACAGCATCCAGATGTTGTACTCTATTTTTGGTAAAATTCTCAGATAAATTTGATGGTGTTTTTCTGTTTGTTTGTTTAATATGCTCTATACATCATTTTAATAAAGTCATTGTTATTCCTGTTTTTCTTGTTGCAAGGAAGTGTGAGATTTCTTCCTCATTTTATCTGAGGCAGAATTTCCACATAACCTCAAACTCACTGGGGATCTTTCCAATTTTTTCAAAGAAATAGGTTTTTGACACTCTCTTTTATCAATTCACTGGGACCTTTAGTTCCAATATTACTGCAGTTCTTTTAGTTCAGTTAAAATCATTCGGAGAAGACCAAGGCGGATAATCAAATGCAATTCTTCCTAAGGGCATCACAGTACAACAAGTGTATTTGTTTTGGGATTTGTGACTAGTACCAATCTCTGTTTTTAAATACAGATTATGCCACAGGTATTAGTGACACTCTGTCACATCACATCACACAGTTGCCACTGAATAATTCTAAGGTGTCTGATTCTCATTCTTTCTGTGACTGTTTTATAAGCTGAAGATGATCATCTTTGCTACACTGAGATAAAATTCACAGCAAACATGAATTCTATCCACCCCTTGGTCATGTCCGTCCCTATTTAGTCATGGGCATCTGAAATGACATTAAGGGCAGAGATTTCTTTTCACCTTCAGAGAAAACACATTTCTCCCCTCCTTTTTTTCCCCCTATAGTAGAAGAATCTATCTTAAAACACTAACCAATTTATTACCTTCTGTAAAGTTTTGTGGTGAACTAGGCAGAGCTGAACTCAATGGATACTCTTTCCTGCAAGGCATTTTAGGGTTTGATTCTCCACCCATGGAATTTGCCAGGAAGTCTCAGTTATGGTTTAAGCTCTGCTGGAGGGTGTGACTCCCTATGGGGAGAATCTCTTACAACAGGGACAAGACCCTCCCTGACGGACTGGTTCTGGAGTAACTCAGAGGATAAAGAGACGACATGGTCTCAAGAGCCTCTGTCCAGATATGTAGAAGAGGGATTTAGCAGCCACTTCCAGCTTTTAATTAGAAACAGGTGTGCTGAATCCTTCACCAACAACTCAATTTTTCTCCTTCTTTAGGTTTTAGTGGTGTGTCAGTGTTTAACAAAGAAATGCAGATATCTGACTATAATCGAAGGGAGTACGAAGTCAAGAAAGAAGGTGATTCCGAGGAATAAATTCTAGGATTCAAAACCACATATGATAGAGTTGCTTTTTGAGTTCATATAAGATATTAATTTGTAAGACAGAAATAATTGCCCATAATTGTACTAAATAAGCAGACTTCACAGACAGTGAACACATTCAAGTCTGAAGTAGTCATTGGCAAAGCTCATGGAAAGAAGATACAAATGTGTGTAGTTGTTCTCAGATGCTGACAAAGACATGGATTTGTCAGAGAGTGGTGAAGTGTGAGGACTCAGGAGGCGGGGGCCCTGGGTGCCAATGCTGACCGCTCTTCTTGCTACTTGTGTGATCTTAGACGTGTCACTTCACCTTCAGGGTCTCAGGGTTGTCATTTGCAAACTTGGAAATATGCTAACACTTGTCTCATAGAACTTTTGTCAGGATTAAGTGAGTTTTAACAGACCTAAAGTGCTCAGAACACGCTCTGGCGTAAGGTAGGTGTGATGCGTGTTACCTGTTGTTTTTGTTGGTGTTACCGCTTTATCTTGGATATTAATGTATTAGCCATCATGGCCTTGTTGATAACTTCCCCCTTAATTTAGAAACATTTATTTTCACTAGATGTCCGAACCACCACATTTCTTTATTTTCCTATTTCACTGTTCTTTTCATCTATCCTTCGTTGGCCTTTTCTCATCCAGTTGCAGTGTCTCTAACATTGGATTCTTCAGGGCCTCTGCATTTTGAGTGTGCCTGAGGGATCATTCTTTGGACTTCTATCTATACTTACTCCCTTAGTAATACTGTTCTGATTCATAACTTTAAATACCCTCTGTGTGCTGACAGTTCCCAAATATATATATCATCAGCCCATACTTATTTCTTAAACTCCAAGTGATTGTTTATTTAAATGTTAGTGGAATCTGCACAAAGCAGGAGCAAAAACAGGTTTTGTGAGACCTTAAACATATATTTGGGGAGAAATTTATACTATAATAATACAATATGTAATAAATCATATAAATAATATAATACTATAAATACAAAACTAGACATAAAAGTGACTTTTCCTCCACATGTGCTATAGAGATTCACACCACTTTTTCCTGAGATATCTTTTGGCATTTTACCATAAAGGCTCATTCTTTAATGCTTCCTGTAGGCAACTTGATTTTTCCTCCTCACTTAGAACATTCTGCATCCCATAAATACACCAGTATTCGCTAAAATCTATACAAGAGAGGTATTAGAGCTTATCTCTCCCTAGCTAAATAATTTAGTAAATCTGCTTCAGTAGAAGGATATTTGCATTGATTTTAATATATTCCTCCCTCCCTATGTTTAGATAAATTGGAAAGCTAAAAATATGTATTATGGAGATTCTCTTGAAGCCAGGGTTCTGGGTGTTTTTCTTTTTCTTCTTCTTTATTTTCTCTCTGACAAATAGATGTCTTTGTGCCAGTTCTTGGTAGAGGAAAGTGACATAGAGATCATTTTCCTGGGAGCATTGGCTGTTACATCTGGCAATCCAGGTCAGATAATACAAGGCTCTCCTATAGTGCTTTCCAATGTCCACTCTCCAGTTTTGTGGATGAGAAGACTCCGTTTTCATGGCAGGGACTCTTTGAACTTTATTTATTATTATTATTATTTTTTTTAAGATTTTTATTTATTTGACAGAGAAACACAGCGAGAGAGGGAACACAAGCAGAGGGAATGGTAGCGGGAGAAGCAGGCTTCCCGCAGAGCAGAGAGCTCGATGCGGGGCTCGATCCCAGACCCCCGGGATCCGACCTGGGCCGAAGGCAGACGCCCAACGACTGAGCCACCCAGGCGCCCCTATTATTATTATTTTTTTAAGATTTTATTTATTTATTCAACAGAGAGAGAGAGAGAGATCACAGGTAGGCAGAGAGCCAGGCACAGAGAGAGGGGGAAGTAGGCTCCCTGCTGAGCAGAGAACCCAATGTGAGGCTCAATTCCAGGACCCTGAGATCATGATCTGAGCTGAAGGCAGAGGCTTTAACCCACTGAGCCACCCAGGTGCTCACTTTTTGACCTTTTAATCGCTGGATCACAGATTGATGTATCTGTTATTTAGCTTCTTGGTGAGGATAGGAAGTCAATGCAGCAGTGAGAGAAGAGCTATTGTAGAGATCTGATTTCTAGGTCCAGAAAATTATCTAAAAAGGACCTGGTGTAATGGGGTAACAGAAAGGCCTCAGACACATTTGTTGAGTGTGCATTTAGAGCATTTGCCTTTGTTTTTTTTGCTTCCTGGATAGAATCAGTGGAGAATGCAAGATATCGATAAGGAGCATAGAGAGGAAAGGGCTAGTGAGCCAAGTAAAGTTATTATGTCTGAACATTCTAAAGGAGGAACAGGAATATTCCATCTGCCTGAGTGTGACATGAACGGATCTGAGAAAACCCACTGTCTTACCAGCTTAGGCTGGACAAGCCATGACGAAAATGACTCCCATTCTTCAGAGAAACCCAGAAGCAGTTGAAAGAAAGTGCTAAATGCAAAGGAGACCTGAGGTTGACAATAAGTGACAATTTAGCAGTAAACTGTAGACCACGTAAGAATGAGGAGCACTAAGAGAAACCAGTGTGGAAAGATGGTGTCCCAGACAAAATAGCACCCTGTAATTTTGCTAGGTACACCAAGGAGAGATAAAAACTTTCATCCATGGAAAGGCTTGTAAATAGGTGTCTCAAAAAGCACTCCTCATAATAGCGAAACATTGGGGAAAAAACTTAAATACCTGAAAATAATAGATAAACAATGTGTTATGTTCCAAGTATAGATTAAAAAGTCAGCTCAGACAATGTTGTCTCCCTGGGAAGTATCATTAAAATGCAGAGATTTTTTTTTAACTGTCATAATTTAAGTAGATATTGGACTAATGAGTAGAGTCTAGAGGTCTTGTTAAACATCCTGAAATGCACAGGACACCCTTCTTATAATAAAATATTACTCACTGCAAAATATCACAGTGCCACTGCTGAGGAACCTTCTGTATGAAGAACAGGAATATGAATATCAAAAACTAGTGATGACTTTCTCAGAAATACAGATATTTAATGTATCTTTTCTTAAAGTGTCCCAGTTTTATTAAGTAAATGATCCAGCTTTTTCTATTTGCTTTGATCTCTAAAGTTAGTTTCTGCTTTCTTGGAAATGAAAAATTCACCAAATTGTCTATTAGGAAAATGGACTTCCTTCCTAAATGGAAAAATAAATCCTTTCCAACTCCCAAACACTTTGCTAGTCTTCTCATTATATAACTACTATTATTACACATAACTGAAATCCCAAGCAGTCACTTACTGTGCTATTTTAAACAAGTTCTGAATAATTATGTACACTATACCCAACAATAGAGAACAATCAATATGTCATTTATATTTGCCAGCTTAGACTTTAATTACATCATTTCCCTCTTTTTGTTTGCCTTTTCAATTCTAAGTAATTTCCCATTAGCTTTTTTCCTTCTATATTAAAGTATTAGTTTTCTCATATTGAGATTTTAAAATATATCTTACATTTACGTCATTAATATCTAAAGTACTAAAATATAAGGACTAGTTGGAGTTATTGTAATGTCAGCAATAGCCTGTATCTAATTGCTTTTCAGAAGAATAAAGAGCTTACATTATAAAAATATATGCCTACCAGTATGTTTGAAATAGAAAGTTAATGGATGAAATATCTATTTGAGAGTATAGAAAAAAAATAATGATTCAAACAAAACCATAGTTGATAGTACCTCATAAAAATTAGTTACTAAAATAATTCATTTTGTCATGAACTGGTGAGTTTGTGATCTCTGGATCTTTTTTCTTACTTATCTTGAATGTCATTATTTTGGTCTTATAGCTATCAAGTATAAAAACAGCATTTCAGAAAGAAGAATTTTATATATTGATCTGTGGATAAAAAATGAAGATCATTAAGATCTTTAAATGCAAAACATTGAAAGGGTAATTGAAGCATCTGAAAAGGGAAATCTATAATATGTGTTAATTAAATACATATTTAATGGATAGTCAATTCAAGTATATGCCCATTAATTAAAATATTTACTGACAATAAATAGGTTTTTTTTAAAAGTTAAAAAGGAAAATTTTAATAAACCAGCCTTGATTGAGGAGTATTATATTGGCTTCTCCTGTGATATGTAATTAGATTTTTCCAAGTAAATTTGGCGGGCACTTAGAAATTTTTACTGTCTGACTTTTTTCTTTTTATTCTATCACGATGTAGATATGATGGATCAGGATGGAATGACATCTTTAATGTGGGCAGCTTATAGAACACATAGGTATGTAACCATTATAAAATATTTATTCAGATCATTTTCAACATGTTAAAATGTAAAATGATGAGAAAAAGCAGTTAATGTTCTATTTGTTAATATTTAAAATTCTTATGAGTACATAGTATATAATAAGTTACAGTTTTGGTCGAATAGATGTTAGTTTTAATTACAATTTGTTAAAAAACAAATTGATATAGATATACAATGGAATACTATTTAGCTAACAAAAGAATCTTGCCATTTGCAATGACATAAATGAAGCTAGAGAGTATAATGATAAGCAAAACAAGGCAGTCAGAGAAAGACAAATACCATATGATTTCACTCATATGTGGAATTTAGGAACAAAACAAACAAGCAAGGAAAAAAAGAGAGAGAGAAAGAAGTCAAGAAACAGATTCTTAATTACAGAGAAAAAAACTGATGGTTACCAGGGGGAGACAGGTGAGGGACGGGTTAAGTAGGTGATGGGGATTAAGTTCACTTGTCATCATGAGCAACGGTTGATGTATGGGATTGTTAATGACTATATATATAAAAGAAGATTTCTGCAAATACTGACATCATTTCTAGCACCTTCATTGTGATTATAAACATGTTCATTTAAAAAGAACACTCTTAGGGGCGCCTGAGTGGTTCAGTTCTTAAGCATCTTCCTTCCCTCAGGGTATGATCCTAGGGTCCCAGGATCCAGCCCCTCATTGGGCTCCCTACTTGGCAGGAAGCCTGCTTCTCCATCTCCCACCCCTCTGCTTGTTTTCCCTCTCTCACTGTGTCTCTCTCTGTCAAATAAATAAATAAACAATCTTAAAAAAAAAAAAACACTTTTCAAATAAGTTATTTTTAATTGTTAAAGGGCCACAATAACTAGTTTAGTTTAGTATTACAATATTAAAAATTATTTTAATTCCTGATGAAGACATCTTTAATCCCATGGAAAAGACACTTTTTAAGTTAACAACTAACATCTTTTTAGGGGGTTATTTTGAAAAAAAATGCTATATCAATTGCAACTCTACATGAAGATCAATCCTATGCAATTTAACATAATGAGAAATTCCTATCTCATAGATTGAGAACACATTTTCTTAAGAGAAAATACAAACAAATACTACAATAAAATAAGTTAAGCATAAATATTCTATACTTTTAAATTTTTCTGTTTCAGCTAAAAAGCATTTTTATGTATAGAAATGTTGAAATCACTTCACAACATTGACAAAATTTTTAGTGTTTTGTTTTGTTTTCTTTATTTTGTTTCTCTTAATATTCTAAATATCTGGAACTTTGAAAAATTCTTATTTTTCCTCACTAAATGGTAATTATAAATTATGGAATGTGTTGATGATTATTATAAAAATTGGAACAAAATCAGATTCCAAAAATTGAATTACACAAGGGAAAATTGGGAGAGGAAACAGGGACTAATATTTACCCAATGTCTGATGTGTACCAGGCTTTGCAAGCCATATTAATATGCATCAAAAATGACAGCTTTGTAGCTGCATCATTATTCCTCTATTTAGAAATGAGAAGTCTGGAATTCAGAGAGATTATGTTCTTTTCCTGATTCTCACAGTTGGTAAAAGCCTATTAAGATTTTATCTGTTTAACTCTAAAATTTGACAGCTTTTGTTTTTGTCATTTTTTTCTGATGGAAGTTTTCATTTATTTACTTTTTTGAAATTTAAGAATTGCTTAAAAGTGACATGGAAAAAGCTGTATATTTTTAATGAGTATAACTTGATGAGTTTGGAGATAAGTGTACATCTATGATATCATCACCACAATGTATGCCATAAACCTATCCATTACTTCCAAAAGTTTTTTCCTGTTCCCTTTTTCATTATTATTTCTATCATTATTATTACTATTAATTTATGGTAAGAACACAACATAAGATCTATCCTCTTAATAATCTTCTAAGTATACAGTGCATTATTGTTTGTTTTTTTTTACAGTGCATTATTGTTAACTAAGCACTGTGCTATAGCAGCTCTTTAGAACTTACTTATCTTGTATAACTTAAATTTTGTGCCCTTTGACTAATAATACCTCCTATTTCTCTCTACCCCCAGGTTCTGGCAACTGCCATTCTCTTCTCTATTTTTTTCAATTTTTTAAAAAGATTTATTTATTTATTTAATTGTCAGAGAGAGAGAGAGCATAAGCAGGAGGAGCAGCAGTCAGAGGGAGAAGCAGACTCTCCAATGAGCAAGGACTCTGATGCGAGATTCGATCCCAGAACCCTGAGATCATGACCTTAGCCAAAGACTGACACGGAGCCACCCAGGCATTCCTCTCCTATCTATTTCTATGACTTGACTATTTCAAATTTCTTATATAAGTGGTATCATGTAGTCCAAAATGTGTAGGGAACTCAATAGCAACCCCCTCAATGCTGTGATTTTTAAAAGGCAAAATAATTGAAAAGACATTTCTCTAAAGACATACAAATGACCATAGGTAAGTGGAAAGGGCTTACTCAACATCAGTAATCATCAGGGAAATACAAATCCCATAATAAGCTATAACTTTTCCCCAAATTAGGTTAGCTGGCCTCAAAAACATTTTTAAATTAAAAAAAAGATAACAGTTGTTGATGAGGATGTGGAGAAAGGGAGCTTTGTACATTGTTGTCTGGAATGTATATTCACATAGCCTGTATGGAAAACAGTATGTAGATTCCTTAGGAAATTAAAAATAAAACTACTGTATGATCCAGCAATCCCAAATCTGGGTACCTACCCAAAGGAATGAAATCAGGATATCAGGGCTGTCTGTACACCCATGTTCACTGCAGCAATTATTCACAACAGTCAAGACAACAGAAGCATCATAAATGTTATCAATGGATAAATGGATAAAGAAAATTTGGTATGTGTACACAGTAAAATGTTATTCAGTCTTAAAAAAAAACAAAATGAGGGGAAACTGGGTGGCTCAGTCATTAAGCGTCTGCCTTCGGCTCAGGTCATGATCCCAGGGTCCTGGGATCCAGCCCCACATCGGGCTCCTTGCTTGGCGGGAAGCCTGCTTCTTCCTCTCCCACTCCCCCTGCTTGTGTTCCCCTTCTCACTGTGTCTCTCTCTCTCAAATAAATAAAATCTTAAAAAAAAAAAAAAAAGAAATTCTGCCATTTGCAACAACATGGATGAAACTGTAGGCTATTATACTCGGTAAATCTGACTTTTTTTGCTCAGTAGAATATAGTATTAAATTTAGTATTAAAAGATGGCATTAGTATTGGTACTTGTAATAGCAGTTCACTGGAGAATAGCCATAGCACTAGTAATAGTAGTAATTGACAAAGTAGAGGAAAAAGGAGAAAAAGAAAAAGAGCTAGAACTTATTAGGCATTTGCTATATGCTAAGGACTTTGATTGGATTACTTACTTCAATCCTCAGAATACCAACATGCAGTGGATAGTGCTACTCTTCACATTTTAATAGGTGAGAAAACTTAAGCAGTGTTAGATTAATTGTCCAGGTAACACAGTAATAAATCATATAGTTCAGATTCAAATTGCAAGAATCTAATTTCATAAGCCCTGTTACCTCCTGACTGATAACTTATTATGGTTTTTAATATTACAAGTAAAAAATATATTAGATGTAACACAGTAACTTGCCCCTGATCTAGAATGAGAGAAAACAGGAAATGGATAGGAAGGATCTTCAATGAACAAAAACAGAATGAAAATAACACATGCAGTATAATCAACTATATTCAAAATTTGTGCAAGAGAACAAAGTATATAAAAGTTACTGATTATTTTCCCTGTGTTGTGGAATCATCATCATCATCATTTGCTTTTGCTTTTTGTATTTTCCAGTTTCATCAGTTACGATATACAACTTTAACATTTTCATAGATAATAAGCAACATTTGTATGAGCTTTTACAGATGAGGAAACTGATGGAGAAAATATTTAGTGATTACTCCATATCAATCTTCCATTTAAATGAAGAATAAAATCAAAATAATATAAAGAAAAGATTATTACTTCTATGCTTAGAACAGGTACACACAAAATATAGGTAGGAAACCCTGTGGCAAGCTTTAAGGGGTAACTTTAACAACTGAATAGATTATTTTGTTGTTTTTCTTTGGGCAGCAGCAAAATCCTTATAAATATTTCATCTTTAACTTTCCAGCTGTTACAGTTGGGAGGGTTCTGTGATTTGTCCGGCTGTGTGTAAAAACTGATCTTCCTTCTGATATTTACCATCAGCATATTATCATGTAAAGAAATAGCTGAAGAGAGGTGACTATAGTATCTCTTGAACTGCCAGATCAAATTCTATATAATGAGTGTGTTCATCAGGTTGGGATAATTTGAATAAAACATATATTGTCGGACTATTAATGAGCAAGAAGAATATGAGTTTTTATTCCATCTATATTTTAATTTCAGTTCGTGACCATATAACACAGCAAATGAAATATGGCAGTAGAGAAATGAAGGGCTCTATCTTTAAGAAGCACAACTGAAAGATAACATGACAACTTGAGAGACAAGGTTTGTGGAGAAGCAGTTTAATTTTAACCTCAGTTACGCATTAATTTATGTTCAGAACGTAATCTTTCCAGAGTTTAGAAACATTTCCACATGGGCTGTTTTTATGACAGTGCATCTTCAACAATGGAGTAAAAATAGTTGTAAATCAGAATTTAAAAATAGAATTATTTATAATTGTTAAAGAGTTCCTTCTTTGTTTTAAAATAGATATCTTAAAGTCAAAAATTTGAAAAAAAATAACTTTTTTAGGTATCTAATTTATGAAATAACTCATTTTTGGAAATCTTTAGAACTGTTGGATTATTCAGGGAAGCAGTATAAGAACTAGGATAGAAATGGCGTGTAAAGAAAATATGGCATACCAAATACATCATCACCCTCTCTCCATACATGTCATTTCATTTTACTTTCAATTAAGAATTAAATAAGGATTTCTTTCCTATATCAAAGTATGATTTATCTTAATGCTTTTATAATAAAGTAATTTATCCACAAGAGCCATGTAAATAGCAGCTAATTGAGTTGGGTTGCCAAATTATAGAGAAAGGAAAATATCATTAAATATTGGAGAACCTGGGGCACCTGGGTGGCTCTGTCTTCAGCTCAGGTCATGATCCCAGGATCCTGGTATCGAGCCCCACATGGGGCTCTCAGCTCGGCGGGAGCCTGCTTCTCCCTCTCTCTCTGCCTGCCTCTCTGCCTACTTGTGATCTCTCTCTCTCTAAAATAAATAAATAAAATCCTAAAAAAAGTGTTGAAGAACCTATTATATGTATATCATATGTTATCTGCCTAAAAGTCTATATAAACTCATTGAGAAATATTAAAAAAAATACAGTGCTATAAAATCATTACTTTGTATTGTAAAACATTTACCTTTATTATATTATTTGGTTTCCTAGTAAATTAGATAATTTGGCATTTTATGCAAGTTCATTTAATATTTTAAACCCAGTTTTATAACCTTGATCAAATTCCCTATAGTATATTCCTAAAAGGAAGTTTTAACTTAATCTAGAAACATTTTAAATTGATTTCTTAGTAAATAAAAATTCACTCTTATAATTAATAGTTCACTGAAGAAAATATGAGGAAGAGGGAAAAATTTTTGAAGGAAAAAAAAGAGAAAGATAAAACATGAGAAAGAAATGTAAAATTTCCAAAGTGGCTGCACCAGCTTACAATCCCACCAACAGTGTAAGAGGGTTCCCCTTTCTCCACACTCTCTCCAATATTTGTTGTTTACTGTCCTGTGGTCTCACCTACATGTGGAGCATAAGGAAAAACATGGAGGGCATTGTGAGAAGGAAAGGAAGGGTGAATCTGGGGAAATCAGAGGGAGCGATGAACCATCAGAGACTGTGGACTCTGAGCAACAAACTGAGGGTTTTGGAGAGGAGGGGTTGGGGGGTTGGGTGAGCCTGATGGTGGGTATTGAGGAGGGCACGTATTGCATGGAGCACTGGGTGTGGTGCGTGAACAATTAATCTTGTAACACTGAAAAAATAAAATAAATGTATTTGGGGGAAAAAAAAGAAATGTAAAATTTGCCTTATACTAGGTTAACAACTGCCCCAATTTTTCTGCTGAAGAATTAAGTTACTAAATACAAAACTATTAAAGAGCATCCTTTGCACACTTACCACTTCATAAACTTCATCTCCATTAGGTTCACCATTTTCTTTCTCTTTAAAAACTCTTTCCAAGTTTTTAACTTGGAAAATCTAGATTTCACTGCTTATTACCCCCGTCATACAACAGTATTTACAACAGTAATGACAACAATGTACAACTAGCATATTATAACAACATAGCTATTATGTATTTTCTTTTTTTTTTTTTTTTTAAGATTTTATGTATTTATTTGACAGAGAGAAAGAGATCACAAATAGGCAGAGAGGCAGGCAGGAGGAGAGGGAGAAGCAGGCTCCCTGCCGAGCAGAGAGCCGGATGTGGATGCTTGGCATGATCCCAGGACCCTGAGATCAAACTTGAGCTGAAGGCAGAAGCTTAACCCACTGAACCACCCAGGCACCCCTCTATTTTGTTTTTCTTGATGTAAAGGTTTTTTGTGGTACTTTTAGAGTGATAGTAATCATCAACTTGAGACGAGGAATCCTGCTTAAACTTCTCTATGAAAAAAATTCCGAGTAGTAACTCCTAAAATGATGATGGAAAGCAGAAATATTTGCAGAATAGCAGCAATGACTTTTCTAATATATTTGACAGGATAACAGTAACAGTATAGCATTTAAAAATAAAGAAGGATGTTAGGAGGAAACATTGTCTCAATAATTTTAAAATCTTTGCTTTCTGGAAAGTACCTTTCTCTCCCTTCTTTAGGGTCAGTATTGTAGGTTCTCTTCCAGCTTGTCTGCCTCACTTTTTTCTATGCCAAATTTCTAATTGGATGGGTCAGTACTCTGTCAATCTCTCTTATTTTAAAAAACATTTTGAAATTTTAACTCTTGACCTTCTTAATGGGAGCGTTGTCAGTTCAAATTGTAGGTCCTTTGGCACTCAACAGTTTCCATCAGATATTGAGTTCAAAACTACTCTGCCACATTTCAAAACACAAGTGCCAAAGAAAATACTACATGAATCCAGTGAAGGATGTGGAGTTTAGATCAATTCTTTACAAGAACAAAAGCTCAAGTCTCTAGTGCCAAATAGTGATGAGTTTTTTTTTTTTTTCTGTTCTTGGAAAAACCTAAAGTTTAGATAGTTATAGGTATTATACATTGCCTTTTCATTGATGCATATGTTTTAGATGGTAATCATCATCAAATTAAGATGAGGAATCCTGCTTAAACTTCTCTATAAAAAGAATTTTGGGAAATAATTTCCTAAAGTGAAAGAAGGAAAACAAAAATATTTGCAGGGAAAAAAAATATTTGCAGGGTCCGGTTTGCATTATGCCCACAGTTAGCAATATTGACTTTTTATAGTATGTTTATCATAACAGGAAAAAAATACAGCATTAGAAAAGAATTTTAGGAAGGAAAGCTCACTAATTATTGCCATTATTTTATTCACCTTAGTTAATACATATTTGAGTCATCCTTATTTTTTATTAATCATTTCTTTGTGCTATTGTGATTTTTAAAGTTGAAATGAATGTAATTATAAAGGAATTTAATGCAAATTTCTTATTGGATTAAATAGGAGGAGGGCTTCCCCCCCATTTTTTCTTTAGTGGTAACACTTTTAGACAGGAGAAAAGTCCTTTAGAGAAAAATAATTTATTTGTTTTTTTATTTTATTATTATTTTATTTATTTTTTATTAATGTATAATGTATTATTTGCCCCAGGGTACATGTCGGTGAATCATTAAGCTTACACATTTCACAGCACTTACCATAGCACATACCCTCCCCGAAATTCATAACCCAGCCACCCTATCCCTATCTCCCCTACCCCCTAGCCACCGTCAGTTTGTTTTGTGAATTTAGGAGTCTCTTACAGTTTGTCTCCTTCCGGATCCCATCTTGTTTCATTTTCCTCCTCCACCCCACCAACGATTGCTGCCCTGCCTCTCAGATTCTTCATATAAGAGAGATCATATGATATTTTTCTCTGACTGACTTATTTCACTTAGTAATACCCTCTAGTTCCATCCATGCTGTTGCAAATGGCAAGATTTCATTTCTCTTGATGGCTGCATAGTATTCCCTTGTATATATATACCACATCTTCTTTATCCATTCATCTGTTGATGGACATCTAGGTTCTTCCCATAGATTGGCTACTGTGGACATTGCTGCTATAAACATTCCGGTGCACATGCCCCTTCAGATCAGGACGTTTGTATCTTTAGGGTAAATACCCAGTAGTGCGATTGCTGGGTCGTAGGGTAGCCCTATTTTCAACTTTTTGAGCAACCTTCAGAGAAAAATAATTTAAAAATTCAGAGAAAAATAAATCTAGCAAGCAAGATTTTCCAATATGTAGTAATGATATAAGAATATTTGATAAGATATATTTTTCTGAAAGGAAGAATTTATATACTCTTCTTACCCTCAGCTATTTTTATACACTTGGCAAGTCTATTATCTCCATTTATAGATAATAAATAGAGATTAAACAAAAAAGTTTAATTTACTTGTCTGAGGTCACATATCTGGTAAAGGGTGGCACAGTTTCCTTGGTTACCTGACTCTGGTGACAGTGCTTTCATCCATCCACTGCAGTTGTGTTGCTTCTTTTTATGGTTTCCAGACCCAAGCATTTTATCAACTCTGAAGAGTTGTTCAAAGATTTCTATCAAGTGTGATCATATAATTTTTTTAAACATGTACACATGTATTATTTCAACAACATCCAATTACTTCAATATAATATCAGAATATTACTGTCCTTTAGACAAGGGTAAATAATGATGCAGTTACAGAAAATATAAATAATGGAAAAGAGAATAAAGAAGGAATTCTGTATACAGATAAATATTCTAGAATTAGAGAACAGGGTATGATGGAATACACAGTAACAAAAGAAGAAATCAGAGTAAGAAGAAAATTCTCCTTAATATCTCATTGTCTCAATAACAAATAAAATGTACAAAATTTGACCTCTTTCAAGATATATCCCTATATTTTAAGTGTACTTTAAAGAAAAAGTAATGTGAATAAAGCATATAAGAAGAAATATAAAAGTTTTCGTAGTGGAGTAGGGTGGGAGCTTAACATTAGTTCCAAGTGATAAAAAATATTATTGAGTAAATAGAGTTTAAAGGGTTAAATACTTCAAGTATTTTAACCAAATATACTATTATCCCTTTGTAAAATCAAAAACAGTAAATTATCAGATAAATAAAGATGGAGGAAATAAAACACCCATAAAATCTCCTGGAGAATTATTCAAAACTTAATCTACCCAAAATTTTTCTATACCCATCAAAATTTTAAAAAAAGCAAGAGAAAGAAAATATCAATGAAACTATGAAAACTTACTTTTAATGATAAGTAATCATTACTGCTCTCATGATAATGAAAGCACATGTAAGAATCATCAGTCATAAAAAGGAAATGAAAATAAGCTGCAATTAGTAATGACATGTATCTTAATTACATATTATAATCACAACTATTGAATGAATGATGGGGTAGAGAAAGGAAGGAAATGCATCATCTTATTGCCTTGATACTGTTGGCAGGAAAAGTTTACACATATGTATATGTGTCTGTGTTTGAGTAAAAATAGTATATGTAAAACACATTGAGAAAAAAATGAAAATTTTGAAATATAAAAAAAACCAACAAGGGAAAAAAGATAAATTCAATTTGGCATGAAAACATGAAAAATGCCCAATGGGTGAGAGAAATAAGGTCCACCCTATAATTTATCAAAATTAACATCAATGAGTTAAACCAACATACTAAAACAAAGTTTTGGGGATTACAGTGAAACTCAAATTAAATATGTGGCATTAACATGTCAAATAAATTAAAAAATACATAAAATTTCAGAAGGGCAGTACTAATAAAAGGCAGGATTTATAGGAGAATTAAAGAAGATAGTATTATCTCAGGATAAAATAAAATAAATTTATTATAAAGGCAAAAGAATCATGACTCATTGTTAAATAAGGTAGCATTACCCATATGAAAATAATCTGAGATTTACAAAGAAAAACTAAACATGACAGTATCTCTCATTGTTTAATGTATTTAATAAAAATTCTTAGTTCTAAGAGAATTGAGTGAAGTTTTAAAGTTTTCATCCAAATATAGACATTTAATTAATATGAATAGTACGGCACGTAGTATGATATAAAAGCAGAGTTAGAATATAACTCTAATTATTACCATTACAGGTCCCTAAGAGTTCCCCCCTAAGAATGATGATACCGTCTTCCAAGACAAATGTTTTTTAAGTTTTATTGCTAAATCAAACATTAAATTTATAATTATTTTATGCAGTTGGCATGGTTCAATCTCAAAGTTTAAAAGTAGATGACTATTATCAATTTCCTTGTAATTTATGGTCCTCAGTGAAAACCACAGTTTTGAGCATCAGAGAAGTTGAATGAAAGACAAATCAACTAATTGGCACAAGAATCTCTTTTTCAATTTCGGTGATAGGAGAATGCTTTATAGTTTCCCTACAATGGTGAAAAATGATGTGCTCATGTTATGATTAACACATGTAAAAGATCTCACCCTCCCTCACAAGAAGAAAATATATAAAGAGCTTTCCTCTACAAGATACTATAGGCACTATTTTTATGTTAAAATAATTGAAAAGATTATATATTAAACATATAAAATATGCTAATTAAATCTTTTTTTAGAGCAAGATAAATTTATTCTCAACATCTGCCTAACACATTTACTCAACTTGTTTTTGTTCAGAAGTGGTATTTTCTTATGGTGATAAATTTTATATAGGAAACCATTCTCAAAAATAATTTATTATGTCACTATTAGTATCTTCCTGATTGCATCTCCTAAAACATACACAATTCAGAAAAGCCATCATTTTGACCTTTTCAGTGGTTACTCTTATTACATTTTTCCTTTTTTTTTTTTTTAGGAAACTATCCCTATACCCTTTTCAACTGCAGCCCTTTATGTAAGAAATATGTAGGGGTTTTTTTGTTTTGTTTTTTGTTTTTGTTTGTTTTTAGGATTCAGCTGTTCCAATTAGCATACCTTCCTCACTCCCACCCTGATTTGTTATTTGCGGTCTTTGAATTTTACAGTCAATAACAAAACAATGTCTACAAAGGTTTTCTATAAGGTTATCTAAGTGTCTAGACGTTAAACAATATAAATTTCACTCAGAGTGACTATATCTAATGAAAGTGAAATTTATTATCCGTTTTTTAACTCCATCTTGCTATATATTTACTAGAAACAAATTCCCTGACACATCAGCTTACTTTAACAGTTGAAAAAAAATCAAGTCCCCTAAGATACTGTAGCTTCAAACCATACTTTAATAAATCTGTTTATAATAAAAATAGTATAGGATATTTAACAAAAAATCCCATTTTTCTGGTACCAAAAAAAAAAAAAAAAAAAGAGATGCAAAAGAAAGAATGAGTAATCGTTTAGGAGTTGCATAAATAAATATGTATGTAATTATAAATTTATACCAACAATTACAAGCTTCTAATCTCATATAACCAATTAAACTACATATATTTTCAAAAAAAAATTTTCCTTTTGTGGATGGGTAACACTTAGAAACTTAGTTGTTAATACATGAAGTACTTTCCTTTTTCATTACTTATGCAGAAAAAAAAAGCCAGAATTATTAGTCAATAGTCATATGTTCATGCACACATATTTTCATGATGTTCACATATCATGTAACCTTTGTGGCAAGAAAGTTAAGTATCATATTATAGCAAGAGCCTCAATTGAGGACTCATAACTCACATTGCAGTCCATTAGTCTCAGATAAAGCTTACAATAGCATACAATAGCAGACATGATTACTTAAACAGTTCAGGAATATATGATGAAGGCATTATTCAGTCATCTACTATAAGTAATCATAAAAGATATGTCACAATTTATTACAGTTAGATCAGCCAATAGGTCCTAAAGCACCAGCAAAATTATTTCCCTTTATTGTATATCCAACTCATCTTTTTAAGAAGGGTCTCATGAAGACAAGAGTCACTGAGATTAAAACAGACCAAGGGAAAAAATAATATGTATCTGCTGCTATTCATGTATACTATAATTTAAGGTCAGCAAAAACCAGAGTTTGACTTTCTCTTTTCCCCTATGAAGAAGTAAGATGCCAAAACATCTTAGAAGTTGGCTTTGATTCACCTGCAGGTGCGAAGAGTTGAATGTGAGTAGTCATGGTGATTGAATAAATAAAAAAGTAATGTGAAAAAAAGTATACCTTTGAGATTTGAAATTTTACCTCAGCCAAAATATACTGTAGTATTTTTTAAGACAGATTTTTTTTTTAAAATCAGAATTAAGGATACAAAATCTTACATGTGATTTCATTTGATTTTACAAAGTAATAGCTCATATTTTTTGGTAAATAGTCATGCAAAACCTTTTATTTCTTAAAGCCATGAGCTTTTTTATGTGTTTTAAAATTGCATTTTCTGGAAAGCACTAAAATCCATGAGCTACGTTTATTTTCTAAGTAATGACTATGAAATGATGATAGATATTCAAATATTTTCTGCAGAGTGAGCTTAAAGACAGTGATTAAAAATGAAATGACTGATTTCATAGGAAATTATTTTTACAAGCATTTAATCAAGTCGGGTTTATAGAAATCTCTGTTTATTACCAAATATAAACACATCTAAACCTAAACCATTCTTTGAGTGCTGTTTCAAGTATAGTCAAACTCTGATTGCCAAAAAATACAGTATCTATAATACAGATTTTCCTAAACAGTTTACATTAAAATGTGACTTCTCTTTGCTATCTAACTTGCTTCTAACACCTCACTATCACCAGGAAATGTCTCATCGGATGCTAACTTATTTTACTGTTGTTTAAAATTCATGATTTAGATCACAAGTCATATATTTGTGACTCATAAACAATTAAGATAAGAGAATCCCATCCTATACTGGAAATGCTTTCAAACACAAAGAAGGAGCTGTATGTAAGCATAACTTTGTCATAGAGGTGACTTTAGCTTTATAGTTAGTTACTCTTTTTATTCAAAACAGTAAAAAAATGTTTTTGGGGGTGCCTGGATGGCTTAGTGGATTAAAGCCTCTGCCTTAGGCTCAGGTCCTGATCCCAAGGGTCCTGGAATCAAGCCCTGCATCTGGCTCTCTGCTCAGCAGGGAGCCTGCTTCCCCCTCTTTCTCTGCCTGCCTCTCTGTCTACTTGTGATCTCTCTCTCTCTGTCAAATAAATACATAAAATCTTTTTTAAAAAAACATTTTTGGTAGAATATTATAGACAATAATGATATTAAGTCACATAATTATTATTAATTCTATTGATTTTTTACCTAAGGCAAATCCTTAATGCTGATGTCTAGCATCCTTCCTCTTGATAGATCTTCTGTGGGAAGGCTTTTGATTGCGAGGTTCATCAGGCTGAAACCTTCTGACTTGTCAGTATGTTTGCCCTTGTCTGTGGAGTAAGACCCTACAAGATGCAGTAGACTTTCCAAGGCCAAATATCTGTCAGGAATAAAATGTAAAGCTGCTCCCTATTTTTCAACTTAAAAAAATATCTATGTATTTATGTATGTATGTATGTATGTATTTGAGAGAGAGAGGGAGCAGAGGGAGAAGAGAATCTTAAACAGACTCCATGCTGAGCACAGAGCTGGATGCCAATCAGTGTCACGACCTGAGCCTAAATCAGGAGTCTGACGCTTAACCGACTGCACCACCCAGGCACCCCACTATTTCTCAATCTTTGACTGTCAAAGCCTATCGCACAACTGAAAGCTTCAAAACTTCATAGTGCATGTTTATTACAGTGTCTTCAAATTTTAAACCCCTGTGTTTTAAACATTAATCCTTATTCATTCCACACGTATCTTGTTTCCCAAGTTCTATTTTCTAGCTTCCCTTCAAAGTCTTGACTCAGTCCCCAAAATATTGGTACTTTTGAGGGGTCCACTCCTTTCTACATTGACCAAGTTTTAAACCAATTGAGATTGACACTAACAACATTGTGCAAGAGGTTCTTTTTAAAGTATGTCCTGGACTTTTTAAAACAATGTTTCTTTTTAGTAATATACATAAAACCATGGCCACTAGTGACATGGCATGCAGTGTAATAAAATGGGAATGGAAAGATTATTAATGGTAAGAGAAAGTACCAACATGAGGAGAAACAGAATGTAGGACCTCATGTTTAACAGAGGTGGAGAGAAATAACAGTTCACTCTAATTTTCACTAGTATAGATGTGGTCAATTCAGATGAAAACACAGTATTTTGAGAGCTTTCTCTGTCTTGGTCACTGATTCATGCAGTACATTCATCAAGTGTTTATCCATGATCTACTGTCAAAGTACTGCAACAGATACATTGTGGAAGAATTAAAAGACACATTTTTTGTCTTGAAGGTTCTTTTAGTCTACTAAAAAAAAAGAAAATTATTAAGAGATTATTACAATACAATAATAATTATTAACAATAATAACAATTAATAATACAATAATAATCTCTGCTATATTAGAGAGTCACTATGGAAACATATGATGATCCTTTGTATAGACTAAAGGATGAAAAGCTATTTTGGATGAGATTTTGCCAAAGATTAGTCTTAAAGAGAGAGTACCCCCATGTGAGAGAAAAACAGCTGATTCCTTTTTGTTATTTATTTTCCATATAGTCTACAATAAGAGCTTATTCTGTCATTTTGCTTCCTCATCGTCATCATTGTTTTTCTGTTATGAGAACATTGAAAGTTTATTGTTTTTGTGCTGTTACTGTTGTTTGTTTATTTGTATATTTTTTCGCTAAAAGTTACTTAAATGTCAGGGTTGGTAAATTGAATTATTTTTTTTACCGATTGGAAAGTATTAATAGTCTCTTCAACATTAGAGCTATCATTCGTTTAAAATTTCTTAAAAGGGGCGCCTGGGTGGCTCAGTCGTTAAGCTTCTGCCTTCGGCTCAGGTCATGCTCCCTGCGTCCCAGGATTGAGCCCCCCATCGGGCTCCTTGCTCGGCAGGAAGCCTGCTTCTCCTGCTACCATTCCCTCTGCTTGTGTTCCCTCTCTCGCTGTGTTTCTCTCCGTCAAATAAATAAAATCTTTAAAAAAAAAATAAAATAAAATTTCTTAAAAAAAAAACAAACAAAACTAATAACACTTTTCCACTCTTCATAGCCTCCAGAATATCTTCATTCAAAACAAACTGGGACTTGTTCACCTTATACCCTCCTCTTAATCCAACACTATTTCTTTCAGGTTGTTGTAGGCAGAAAACCTGGAGGACAGTTCTAGTTAATGTCCAGTGTGGTTAAGGGGGAGGGTCAAACTTCATGCAAGCCACAGAATTATAGACTATTGTTCTCCATTTAGTGTCTTTCTTTTAAGTATCTTTAAAATATATCCACTTATTTTTTTCATTATAGAGTATGTCAAAATATTTGTATTTTTATTCCTTTAGTATTTGTGTATGCAATTCACCTTTTTTACTATCTATGATTATTGCTATTATTTTTCTTATGTTTTTATTATCTAAACTTTATATTAAATAGCACTGTTTATGAAACCATAAATTATGAATATCTAATTTTGGTTATATTTCTATACTTCCTAGTTTTTCTAATTGGTATAAATAATTTTTACCCTTTTCATTCTTACTATATTTTCCCCCCAGTTTGCCAGTCTATTTTAAAACACATTGAAGAAAATTCAAGTTTTAACAAATGGTCAAGGATATATTTATGCTTTAATTAAGGAAGGGTTTTTATATCTCTAAATGGTTGTTCATGAATTAGCCTTTTAGCTTCATAGTGTGTATTATCCACCCTTAAAAACAGTACAAGACCACAAACTCAAAGATCCCCGTTTTGCCGAATTCAATTAGAAATCAATTATTTCACAGGCAAGTGTTTGTCTGTATATCAAATATACTTCGGTAGCAATCAGATAAATAGCCAAGATGTTACCTCTTGGAAACTCAAATTATCGAATTCCTATATGATGAGACCAATGGGAATGGGTCAAGAAGCAGACGGAGAGGGACAAGCATGAGTGCGAAGCCTCACACAGGGTTCATCCCAGGACCCTGAAACCATAACTGAGCTGAAATCAAAAGTCAGACACTCAACTGACTAAGCCACCCAGGCACCCCAAATCTTCAACTTTAATTTAAAGCAAAAATGCTAGAGAGAAAAAACAAAGACTTCTGAAATGTCTATAAAAATGCTGTGGAAGTTATAGCAGAGCATCTGTTACCAAACTCAGAATTCTTGTCATACCCCGAATTCAATCTATTTTAATTGTAGTTGTCATTTCTTCATAATTATCAGGAGAAATCTTTTTCATCTTTTGTTCTTAATAGTAAGAGGTAAAAGGAGGGGCGCCTGGGTGGCTCAGTGGGTTAAAGCCTCTGCCTTCGGCTCAGGTCATGATCTCAGGGCCCTGGGATTGAGCCCCGCATTAGGCTCTCTGCTCAGCAGGGAGCCTGCTTCCCACTCTCTCTCTGTCTGCCTCTGCCTACTTGTCATCTCTCTCTCTGTCAAATAAACATATAAAATCTTTAAAAAAATAAAAAGCTAAAAAGGAAGCTGCTTAGATCGACATTTATTCTCATGGAATTTTTAAATTTTTATTCTCAAGTGGTGTATTTTATTTCTAAACTTTATTTCTAAACAAGAAGCTAGGGGCACCTGGGTGACTCAGTCAGTTAAGCATTAAGCATACGCCTTCCCAGAGTCCTGGGATCAAGTCCCACACTAGACTCCCTCCTCAGCAGGGATCCTCCTTCTCCCTATCTGCTGCTCCTCCTGCTTGTGCTCTCTCTCTGTCATATAAATAAATAAAATCTTTAAAAAATAAACAAGAAGCCGCCTTTACCATTTAACACACAAACTGGACTATCATTAATAAGCCTAACCAAATTAAAGAATTAAGATTCTCTTAAAAAAAGGAAACCTGTGCCATTTCTCAACTATACATCCCTGTTAAAAGGAAATGTTTTCTATTGAGAGTAGATTTTAAAAGCTTAGAGGGAAATCATTGCAGATTCCCTGACTTGACAGAGGAATAAGATGGTGTAGGATTCACAAGTAATATCAAAGACTCAATTTGTTATGGTAAAAAGAGTACTCTGTTGAAAGTTTTTTGTTTTTTCTCCTGCAGTGACCATAAACTTTAGTAGTAGCACAGGATTTATACTTCTACAGAGTTGTTTTTGTTCCAGGATTATGTAAGAAAAAAGAGTGTGGAATGTGTACTTAACGGAAAGAGAACAAACAGTTGATGGAGTTTGGACTTTCAAAGTTAAGCTTTGACAGAAGACAGTACTAATTAGGGAGAAAATAAGAGTCGATAGAGTAAATGGTTGGAGGACTTTCTACTCAGAAAGAGTAGAAAGTAGTAAAAATCAGTGTGGAATAAGCCTCAAAGAATCAGGAGTTTTATTAAAGGAAAAGCCATTTTCTGGAAGCAGCCTCAGGGTTGAGTGAGATAATGGGTAAGCTGTAGGAAATGGATAATCTCAAAGGAGAACTTATTGGCAGCTAAGGATGGGAGATAGAGAATTTATCAATCATAGAATGATTGGAGTTTCAAAGGACACAGTGGGAAAATTTGAAAGAAAGAAGAAGGTGTCAATTTAAGTCACTAGAGAGGAAGCTTATGGCATTCTGTGTCTGTAGATAATCAATCAAGGTATAGATAATGTTATCAGTTTAGGCATGGAATAAGAGGAATGAAATAACTCTCATGGTGGACATTATTGACTGATGAGTGGCTATATATTAAATCACATCGGTCCCCAGTGTCACACCAAAGGCTCAAAACTAAGTAAATGCTTTCTCAATAGGGCTAATGGCTTTGGTGCGGTCAGGATAAGTCATCACACCAGGTGGCTGAGAGCAAATAATATTGTTCATTTGGCACTTGTTCCTTTCCCATAAAGCCCTGATGCACAGTGATGGGCAGAGAAGCCTGAGCGAATACAGCCCGATTTGCAACTTCTGTCAAATCATATCTTCTCTTGCATGTGGCTTCTGTGCTTTGCACTGCTCAGGGGCATTTTCCTTGAAATGAAATTTCGAGGGACCAAATGTCTCCTTCCAAAATGTATTAGGATGGTGATATGTATTTAAAGTAGTTCTGCCAGCTGTATTCTGTATTTTCAAGAAACTTGGACTTGGAAGTGGTAAAGTCTTATTTCTATGGTTCTTATCATATTATAAGGAGGGAAAAAAGGAAAGAAAGGGAGCAGGGACAAAGTTGACCACTTTTATTTGATAAGGCAACCAACTTCATGTAATAAAAACTTATTTCCTTCATTTAATTTAACGTTCAATGATACAAATATATTATGTCCTGGTGTTTCTATCTTTCTACAAGATGTATGTGGTTGTTTATGTATCTGAGCTAAATTTGCAGCATCATGACTTCTGCCTCTTGTAGGTGCCCAGTGATTGAAAAAAGTATTTCCGAAAATTTAAACAACAGAACTAGAGACTGCACTGTAAAATCTCTTGAGACTAAGTGGACAGAGATTATTTCATCATTTGTCAATATCTGAAGGGTAGTTACATAAGGATAAATTCTAGAGAACTTCTTTTGTAACTATAACCTGGAATTAAAGCTTCCAAGGCACAATTTTAGAAAAATGTATTAATAGCTACAATTTTTGATTATTTCATTAGCAACTTCTCATTGACTGTTACCAATCCTAAAGTGATTTCCTTCAGATTATCTGGGAATTGATTTTTTAAATGCCATGTTCACCACAACTGTTTCCTAAACCTGTTTTGAAGTAATATAATCCAGAACTTAAATGGGCCAACCTAAATGTATAACTCTTACTCTTCAAGTAATATTTAGCTGTGTGTATAACTTTAACTGACTATCCTTTTTCCATTAGACTATATTATTAACAGACTCTACTGGGTTTATATCTCCTCTGGATAGGCTAAACTGAGACTCACCAAAGTTACTAATTTAAAGAATCTATCAAGAAGCCATAAAGAAAGGAGAAATGAGGGAGAAAACACACACAAAAACACACACACACCAAAAAACAAACAAACAAACAAACACACCATACCTCCTTTTTCTGGCTATATTTCTCACTTCATTTCACCTTTCCTGTGAAACATAATATGCTTTCTTGCTCCCACAATTCCAATACTTAGAATCTCTCTGCTACTACAAATTACCAATACAATTACTTCTGGGGCACTGTTTTTGATACTAAGATAGTGGACTAGAGATGATGAACCATTAGTGGGGTTGTGGAATTAATTTAGGTTAAAAATTAAGTAGTACAGAATTGAATATTTAAGTGTATCAAATGCAGTAAGGGTAGTATTATTTCATGAATCTTCAGTTTCAGTAGTTACTGTGAGTGTGTGTGCATGTGTACATAATTATGTGTGTCTCTGTACATATCCTGCTTTGCAACATATGCTATAACTCAGGTTCACGTTCAAAAACATTTGAAAACAATGTCTTAGAAAGCAGATATTCATCTTTAAATATTTGATTTTTGCAAACCCATGGCTGTGAAACTTTGGATTCTACCACTTACCTCTGTATGAAATAACCCATTATACTATACTGCCCCATATTGTAGCCTATAATGTCATGTTGCCTTTATTTATATGCCTGCATTTCTTTGATGAGGTATATTACTTTGATAGAACATATTGATTTGTTAATTCATCTTCATAACTACCAATTTTAACTGACTGGCGTAAATAGGCACTTAGTACATGTTTTTTTAATAACTGTATAAACTAGTGTATAATTAATTAAAGCATGTTCAATTTTGAATAAATTAGTACTTCTTTAACAAGATGCAATTCATAGGTTAAAGTCAAATATTTTGTAGTTATAACCTAAGTTTTATTTACCGTTGGACATAGAAAGTACATTTGCCGGTGCTACCTTACTAAATAACATCCTAAAATGAATAGATGTTATTACTCAATTAAAAAAAAATAGATGGAACAATATTACTTATAATCATCTGGAAACTTTTCAGCTCCAATTAATCTACACAATGAAGAACGGGCTCATTTGAAATGTAGATGTAATGTATCTGTGCCACAGTCTACAAACAAAATTTAACTACTCTAAAGCGAGCTTTATAATATCATTGCTAATATTTGCTCATGTAAGGGACCTGACGTGTTTTCTCTAGAGGTCAGATGCTAATACTAGCAAAGCTGGTTGCCTAGGTACCACCACACTCATCCAGCCCTTCTTAAGCTAACCAGCAATTAGTTTTGTGAACAGAGTAATAATAGCTTGCTTCTGACATTCCTAAAACAACTTCTATTTGAGCTGCTTCATGGATGTTTTCTTTACTTTTATACCACTAAATGATAATTAACATTTTCATTAAATAAATATTAAAAATAGCCAATGAATTCATCTAGAAAATTCTTGCAATGGATTAGATTTATTTACTAGTATTATTGTGATCATCTCTCTCTAATATGCCCGAATCCACAGAATGGAATTACTCTTTAATAATTACTCATGACTTTATTGTATGTTATATATGAAAATATTATATGAGATCTACATATTTATAATAGAAAATATAGCATCAATATAGTAGTTATTTTTATTGCGAACAAATGCATATGTATGTGTATTTATACATATATAATACATATATAAATATATGTATATACACAATATCAAGAAATAATTTTTCCTCTTTAGTATACTATTCATATGGAAGACTGTTTTTCAAAGAATAACAAGTGGGAGGGACACTTGGGTGGCTCATGTCTTGTGTCCAACTGTTGATTTCGCCTCAGGTCATGAGCTCCTGGTCCGGGGTTCAAGCCCCCAGGCAGGCTCCATGCTCAGCATTGAGTCTGCTTAAGATTCTCTCCTCTCCCTCTCTCTCTGATCCTTCCCCCACTCAAACTACAGGCATGTGTGCTCTATTTCATTCTCTCTCAAATGAGTAAATGTTAAAAAAATAATAACAAGAGGGAAAGTGTCCATTGTTTTGTAATTTCTTATATATAATTTATAACCTATAATTAAAAGAAGAAAGTCATTGTTTTAAAAAAATTAATTAAATTTTACACAAAAAAAGTTACCAAACTCATTATTTTATTACCTATAAAACAAACCTTTGTGTATTTACATATATTATTCATAATGTAATATTGTTGATCATTTTTTATTACTAACACTTTATTAACAGTGGAAAGTGAAGAATTCTCCTCCCCTCAACTAAAGCAATTTCATAGACCTAACAAAGAAGCCTGTAATCAGGAAAAAAAATATTTTGATGTAATTTGGTTAGAAAACATCTTGACACAGTTGAAATTTATAGTCAAAATTTGCCCAAATTATTGAAATTAATCCTTTAGCAAGATAAGATAGTATTTTGATGTGAAGAATTATTCTTTTCAGAGCCACTCTTTTCCTTTTATCTCTTCATAAAGCTAAGCCACAATTTTAATTGCTTTTATCTCTAGCAATATAAAATAAAATTTATTTTTAAATTTTAAGAGCTAATTAAAATTGGACAAAATGATACCTATCTTTTACCTTTCGCTTTCAGCATGCATGGAAAACAAACTGAGCATGTATATAAAAATTGTTAATCTTTGAGTTACCTTAGAGCAGAAATCCCTCTTCGACTTGTGATGAGGGGATAGCATGAACAAGAAGGAAGTAACATTTTATAGCTGTTGTGTTTTTTTTACAGTATTATAAATTGACCTTTCTTGATTGATAGAATGTAAGTAAAACCTGTGAACTTGGACATTTTACTCCATGTCGAAGGCTTTCTTTTTCTTCACTGTTCCATCCTGTCATAGTGTGTGTATAGTAATCTTTAGTACGTCATAACATCAATAAACTAGCATCTTCAAATAAAGAAATTATATCCAGCATCTTCAAATAAAAAAATTAAAATAGTGGAAAAAAACAGCAGAACTAAATGATAAATTCATCAGAATCTATCTACATGTCTGCCTATCTATCTATTGAGATGATCACTTCATTTTATTATATATGTGCAAGGTAGAATATAGGTTACAGTCTAAAATATGACATAAGCTACAGATATTTGAAAAAAGGAAAATAAAAGCATAATAATGTATTGTAATCTATGTATTATAATTAAAGTAGTGTTCAAGGGAAATTTATAACACTGAATAGTTGTATTAGAAAATAAGAAACATATAATATAGAAACCTAGATAATTGACTGATATGAGGAACATTAATAAAATGTCTTCAACCATCAAGGAAATACAATTTAAAACCACAGAAATACCATTGCATATCCTCTTGAATAGCTAAAACTAAGAACCAAACAAAAAATGTGCCCGTACCAAATGTTGGAAAGAGTACTATTACCCAGCTATTCCACCCCTAGATATTTACTCAATAAAAGTTAAAATATATGTCTATACAAAATCTTACTCATGAAGTTTTATGTAGCACAATTCGTAATAGTAAGAAAAATAAAATAAAATAAAATAAAACAAAAAAATAAAATAATCAGGTATCCATCAATAGGATACCTGAATGGTTCTGGGTATACAGTGGGATACCACTTAGTGATAAAAGGGGACAAATTAATGAAACATGAAACAACTTAGATGATCTCAAAGATATTATACCAAAAGAAGTCAGATACAAAAGAGTACATATTGCATAACATTTATGTGAAATTCTAAAAATAACTGATTTAATTTATAGTACAGAAACCAAATTATTATATCAGTTGGGAATGGAGATAAGTAGCTGCAAAACACCATGAGGAAAATTTGGGGGATAAGAGAAATATTCTTTGAAATGGTGGCTCCATGGGTGTACATATCTTTCTCAAAAGTCTCCATACTATACACTTAAAATGAGTGCATTTTAATGCATACAATTATAGCTCATACAGATTAGGACAGTTTTGATATTTAACAAAAGATTGCTTGATTTTCAGAAAAAAGTGTTCACGATGAGATGTTATAAAAATAAGAAATACTGATGTGGCAGAAACTTTTTTTTTAATGTGTTTTTTCTTCATTACCACACATAGCTAGACTATGTTTCTTATCAACTTAGGTATGGCTATGGGAATAAGTTCTGGCTATGGACTGTGAAAGTGGTATTGTTTGCCCATTCCAGGCCTGGTTCATGAAAAAGACCTCTGTATGAGATTCACTGTCTTCTTTTGCCAACTAAGTGAAAATAGTCTAGCAACTTTGGAAGATATGTTTTGAAGATAGCATAGTCTTCATGAGTCTGAGCATCTGAATTACTATATAATTCATGTTATCAGTTGGTATACACACCTAGAAACATCTTGAGCAGTTCATATGAATGAACAAAATAAATTTATATTTCTTACAGTCTCTACATCAATAAGCCTAGTCAAATAGCGTTTGACATAAAATTCTGCAGAAAAGAATTCTGAAATATCTATATTTAATTGCCTAACAGACTTTGATATCTTGGAATAAAAATTAAACTACTATTTGCTTACAAACACTTAATATAGCTTGATCTTAAGTACTCTCAGATTTTACTCTCTATCACTAGCTCCCCTTTTTCATATATTTCAACCCCAATGACTTTTTTTTTTACCATTACTCAAACATACCAGAAAGTTTTGTACCAGGACTTTTGCACACGGTATTTCATTTGTCTGGAAACAATATCCCCCCAGGTAATAGCACAGCTCTTAACATGACCTAACCATTTAATCTATTACTAAAATAAGAACCCACTCTCATTCTATCATTCTCTGCCGTTTGATCTGGCTTCATTTTTCTTCAGAAACTTATTACTACCTTGCAGTATATCATACAATACACTTACTGTTAATCTGTTGATTTCTTGTCTCTACTACTGATTCTTCTCTACTGCCAGAATATAAATTGCATGAGAGTATTGATAACAGCTACAGGAGTACATACTAATTATTCAATAAGTGTTTGTGGAAGGAATTAATTAATATATGGGATTATTGAGAATTTTGATCTTCTTAGAAATCAATGAGCAGAGCAGCCAAGCAAAGAAAATGAATATGTTAACATGAGTAACTCATTCTTTCATTGAAAGGTGATCACTTTCCAGTTGGTCAAAACATAATTATAGTGCTTATCTTCTTTGATTTCTGTTCTAAAATCAGGAAGAAACATCTAGACAGCTAACATCAAAGAATTAGCATTTCCATTAATGTGAACAACTAAAGTATTTATTATTTAAAGGATCTGTGTTTAGGTAAAGTGTTAGGATGAAAAAATTTGCAGATATATTTTAGATATTTGAGTATGCTGTTCAATTAAAGCAATAAATTATGTACAAAGAAAGGCACACATCAAGACAGATATATTGATTTTCTTTAAAAAGATCCTCTGTGCTCTTTCTCATGTTCCATATATGAGTGAAATCATATGGCAGTTGTCTTTCTCTGATTGACTTATTTCACTTGGCATAATATCCTCCAGTTCCAGCCATGTTGATGTAAATGTTAGGTATTCATCCTTTCTGATGGCTGAGTAATATTCCATTGTATATATGAACCACATCTTCTTTATCCATTCATCTGTTGAAGGACATCTTGGCTCCTTCCACGGTTTGACTATTGTGGACATTGCTGCTGTGAATATTGGGGTGTAGGTGCCCGAATATTTTCTTTTTTCCCCAAATACTTTTATTTTTTCAGTGTTACAAGATTAATTGTTCATGCGCCGCACCCAGTGCTCCATGCAATACTCCTCAATACCCTCCTCAATACCCACCACCAGGTCCCTTCTTTTCAGTACATCTGTGTCTTTGCAGTAAATACCCAGTAGTGCAATTGCTGGGTTGTAGGGTAGCTCTACTTGTAACATCTTGAGGAACCTCCATACTGTTTTCCAGAGTGGCTGTACCAGCTTTCATTCCCACCAGCAGTGTAAAAGTGTTCCCCTTTTTCCACATCCTCACCAATATTTGTTGTTCCCTGTTTGTTAATTCTAGCCATTCTGACTATACTAGTGTAAGGTGGTATCTTGTTGTAGTTTTGATTTGTATTTCCCTGATGACAAGTGATGTGGAGCATTTTTTCCTGTGTCTGTTGGCCATTTGTATGTCTTCTTTGGAGAAGTATCTGTTCATGTTTTCTGCCCATTTCTTGACTGGATTATTTGTTTTTTGAGCGTTGAGTTTGAAAACTTTCTTTATAGATCCTGGATACCAGCCCTTATTTGATATGTTATTTGCAAATATCTTCTCCCATTCAGTAAATTGCCTTTTAGTTTTGTTGGCTGTTTGCTGTGTAGAAGGTTTTTATCTTGATGAAGTCCCAATAGTTTTACTTTTGTTTCCCTTGCCTTTGGAGACATGTCTTGCAAGAAGTTGCTGTGGCCGAGGTTGAAGAAGTTACTACCTGTGTTCTCTGCTAGCATTTTGATGGATTCCTGTCTCATATTGAGGTCTTATATCCATTTTGAGTTTATCTTCTTGTATGGTGTAAGGGAATGGCCCAGTTTCATTCTTCTGCTTGTGGCTGTCCAATTTTCCCAGCACCATTTATTGAAGCGACTGTCTTTTTTTCCAGTAGATATTCTTTCCTACTTTGTTGAAGATTCGTTGCTAAATACAGATTCTTAATCAATACACAGTAAGTGCTGAAGGGATGTTTGTTTAATGGAAGATAGAATAGTATGTGAAAGAATTAATATGTGAGTTAGGGTTTCTGGTACCCTTGGGCTTTTGGGACTCAATTCTAAGTAGGAAAGTGTAGTCAAAAAGGTAAAAACACATGTGTTAAAGTACTGTATTTCTTGGGCGAGTAGTTTTCAATTTTTAATGTAAGAATAATCTGAGGAGTATAAATATTTTAAGTTTCACCTGACTCAATATATCTAGGTAGGGACCAGAATCTATGTCTTTAAAAACATATTCTACATATTAAATGTAGAATACATTTTTTTAAATGTATTTTTAAAAAATTTTACACTTTTTACATTTTAAAAAAATGTATTCTACATTTTTATGTAGGAGGTCCTAGAAAGAAATTTTGGCAAATTCTCTATTAGATTTTTTCAAAAACTTCCAATTACTGTTACTTCTCATATGATACTTAACAACGTAAGTTATCTGGCTTTGTAGCTCAAAGGAAATTAGCCTTATCAATTCGCAAAGAATCATAATGCACAGAATTTTTAGGAATCTATTGATGCATTTAGTTCAGAAATGTATTTTTTCCCCATGATTATCCAATAAGATGATTTTATCACGATATTTTAAAGAATGAAACAGAACTATTCAAGAGAACTACAAGGCCAATTGATACTGTCCTCACTAATACCCACCTGTATAATCTTGGCTAAGCCTATTGTTCTACTAAATCCTGTCCTTCTATTCCACCTCTATTATTTTATTTTAACTTAACAGTTTTCTCTCACATGTTTTCATTGCTTGGGTGGTTTCACATTTTGGCAGGTCTGGCATCATTTCCACATGATTTTACACTCTTTAAAGTATATAGTCCCAGCTGCCAAATCGGAGCAAATGAAAAAGACAGGAATTAGTTTGTAAACACAATCCTCCTTTCACAGAAACATGAAAAAATCATAAAGAAAAGAAATACCATACCCCTGTGATCTCTTATCTTCGTGACTTTAGAGCCAGTAAATAGCTATGGAGAAAGATAATGATGCTTTCTATATGAATTTCCCTCTTATTTTCCCAACAGATAATTTAACATTTAATCTAAGATTCTCCTTCTTTCATAATCCATATTTTAGCAGCAGGAAATAAAAAATATGTTTTTCACTAACTGGAGTCTGTCACCAGCTATAACCATTAATTTTGATAATTGTTTTTAATTAGGTTTCTGAAAATTGCATATTGCATATTGAAAATTGCACATACTCATATATATAAAAAGGTAACATGTTGGCAGCATTTTGTCATGCATTTAAAAATTGTATAACCTTGAGCAGAATTTAGTTTCTTCTTCTAGAAGAAATAGCAAAAATATCCCTCCTATGTGGCTATTATGAAGATTGTATCAGATGACGTACAGAAACTATTTACTACTGTGCCTGGAAGTAAAAGTTCTTAAAGTCACCTGTGTACTCATTCATAAGATAAAAAAATTGAAACATTTTTGTCAATGAATTACAAAATGTAACTGTCAGGAAATGAACAGAAGTCTAAGTATCAGGACTGTATCTGTAACAATTTAAGATAATGTAAAACCTTACAGGCACAATGAGGAACAAATTATACATAAATAACAAAAGTTTACATATTCTATTGTATACACATATATATATAATTTAAATAGTTATACCAGAATATATTTCATATCCAGTTCCCTGAACTTAGTTTTAGTGTGTATTTAGGCTAATATTCTTTTCACAAATATATTTCATTTTTTTCATATTATAGATTTTCAATTTTAGATATACATACAATTTGTGGTAAAATTTGTATTGAAAAGCTCTAAAATCAAATATACATTATATGTAATAGATCTGTGTTTAAATAATTCATTAAATACAATGTTTTGTAGTTCTTTCATAATAATATTTTATCTTTAACATGAAGCAATGAAACATGATGGCATACATCTTTTCTTCTATATAGATTGAAGTAAAAATGTTAGCCAAATTATGATTTTAGCAGGTCAATGAAAATAGGCATTTTTGCCTGATTTAATGAAATAGGTGTAAAATATATTGAGTCATGAAAATAAATTGTTGGATCAAACGTGATCCAAATAATCATGGAATTTTCTCTGAGCATTCACAAAATGATATTTTTGCATTTTAAAGCATTGTTTCAGAGGAAAAGTTTAATATTATAAACTATTAGAATTATTAATTATAAAAATCCTAAAATACTTATCAAGATTTATTTCTTGTATTTATTATATAAAAACCATCTTTTGACTTAAGTTAAAATGTTGGATGAAGAAACAGATTTCATATCTCTGTATATTTTTCCTTAGCAATTTTTTCAGACAGTAGCTAATTATATTAGAGAAGGATTCAATACAGACTGATTACTTTCAGGTGTGTCTGCAAATGTGCATGTGTGACTGTGTGTTTGTGTAATTATATCTGTATAAATATGTGAAAAAAAATCCTGATCCTCTAATGTCACTAAAACCCTTGGGTACATACTGAAAATTAGTTTTCTAAATATCAATTTCCACAAATTTTTCAGATATTTTTTCAAAGCTGTTGACCAGCAAATAATACATGAAAGCTTTTTTTTCAGAAAAGGGTTAGAGTATCTTTACATCTAGCCTATCATATATAATCATCTAAATGCTGTTACCTGATCTCAAGTCTATGTAATTAAAATGTACACTGAAGTTCAAACAGGATAAATTCTCCCTGGTTTTTTGAGTTTCCTGGGCTTAAATGTGACCATGGCATTTTGTTTTCCCAGGAAGTTGTCAAATTCTACATACTTTGTACTACGCTGGTATTTGCATCCCTTGCCTAAAGGAGGTAGAGAGTTTGATCAGTGACCTCAACTTTGTCAGTATAAATTTCCATTATTTTATCTTTTCCAAACCTTGTTCACACAGTCACCACGTAAAAGGTTCAATGCTACAGGCAATGATGATATATGGGCAAGGACTCAGGCATATTTTGTCCTTTTGTTCTCTTCCTCTAGGCATGAGGGGAGTTGAACTCAATGCAAAGGATAGAGGTAGCTTCTTTTGATATTAAGTCATATATAGAGATACGACTTTTAGCTACTCACAAAAATCCATGGTTGTAATTCTGAAGAGATGAGATTTAGGCTCTCAAAAGGGCTCTTAACTAGGGGTCATGATATATAAATTCTAAACAGGGCTTTGTCATATTTCAACTTCAAGACTGGACATTCACAGCAATGTATCTGTGTCCCCCCCTTACTGTCAGTGTTTACACTAATAAAAAGGCTTCATTTTATATAACCCATTATGTTATTGTAAGGATTAAGTAAAGTGATATAGTGTATATTTAACTGCCTTGTAAACTATAATGTATTATAAAATCAATGAGAAAAGATTTGATGATTTATTCAAATTAGCAGATATTAATGAGAGGACTAGAGATTTAAATGCCATTAAAAATCTTAGGCAAACTCCTCACGGTTTCTGGTTTGATTAAAAAAATAAATGGATGGAGATCACTATCAAATATGTGTTTTTTTCATCAATTAACACTATCATATAGTTGTTTCCCTGTTAGTATGGTGAATTTCATTAAACTTTTATAATTAAATCAACATTTTATTCCTAGAGTCTCCAGGATAAAATAAAAAAGACCATGATGAATTACCTTATTTAATACTTTTCTGGATTTGGTTTGTTAATGTTTTATTTAGGATTTTGACATGTGTAGTTACAAATATTATTAGATTGAAATTTATTTTTCTTCATTATTACTACCAGCTTTTAGTAATAGTGAGCTTAGTCTTACAAATTTGTTGAAAAATTAACCTTATTATCATGGTTTTTGAAAGTGTGCATGATTCTAATTTTCTGTTCCTTAATGTCTGTGGACATTACTTTTGGGGAGGGTGTGTGTGTGTGTGTGTGTGTGTGTGTGTGTGTGTGTGATTCTCTCTATCCATTTATTTGTCTTTCTAATTTTGGGGGCATTTTTATTTGCTACCTGTGTATGTTTTTTTGATGAGATGTCTGTGCAGGTCCCCCTATTTTTTTCAGTTGATTTGTTTATTATTGTTGAGTTTTAAGAGATCTTTGTATTGGATACAGTACATATTGTATATATTGGATAGCACTTCTTTTTCAGATGGGTGTTTTACAATAGTTTCTCCCTGTCTATGGGTTGTCTTCTCATTCTCATAACTGTATCTCCCAGAGCATTTTATTTTTTACTTTAAGTGAAGTCAGATTATCAATTACTTCTTTCATAGATCATGCTTTTGGTGTTGTATCTAAAAAGTTATCACCATATCCAATCCCATCTAGATTTTTTTCCTATTATTTTCCCAGAGTTTTTGGTTTTGCATTTTACATTTATGTCTCTGATTCATTTTGAGCTAATTTTTGTGAAGAATATAAGGTCTGTGTCATTTTTTTGCATGTGAATATTCAGTTATTCCAGCACCATTTGTAGAAAATATTATCTTTTCCAAATCTATGGTATTTGCTCCTTTGTCAAAGATCAGTTGAATACATTTATGTGAATCAATTTTGAGGCTCTCTTTTTCTGTTTCATTGATCAGGTTGTCTATTCTTTTGTCCATTCCACATTTCCTTGATTATTGTAGATTTTTAGTAAATCTTTAAGTAGGCTACTGTCGGTCCTCTGATTTTATACTTCAGTATTATGTTGGCAATTCCGGGGGCTTTGCTTCTCTACATAAAACTGTAGAATTGTTTTCAGATATCCTCACAAAATGCTTTGCTAATATTTTACTGGAAATATGTAGAATCTACAGATCAAGTTGGGAAGGATTGACATATTTACAGTACTGAGTCTTTTTACCCATGTCATGGATTATCTCTCCATTCGTTTAGTTTTATGTTCATTATTACATTCTTCAAAGTTTTTTAATTTTCCACATATGGGCCTTGTGCATATTTTGTTAGATTTATACCTAAGTATTTCTTTTGAGGGAATGCTAAGAAAAGTGGAAGTGTGTTTTTATTCCAAACTCCTTTTGTTCATTTTTCATATGTGGGAAAGTGGCTTTTGTATGTTAAACTTGTATCCTGCAAATGCACTTACTATAATTACTCATTTGTTCCAGGAGATTTTTTTGTTAATCCTACGTAGACTTCTGCATAGATTTTGGATTTTCTATATAGACAATTATGTCATCTGTAAATAAAGACGGTTTATTTCTTCCTTCAATCTGTATACTTTTTTTTCTTGTGTTATTGCATAAGGATTTATTGTGAAGGATTACTAGTATGATGTTGCAAAGAAGTAGGGAAGGGGGGCATCGTTGTCTTGTTTCTGATCTTAGTTGGGAAGCTTCTAGTTCCTCACCATTAAGTATGATGTTGGCTTTAGGTTTTTTGTAAATGCTCTTTATCAAGTTGACGAAGCTCCCTTCTATTCCTAGTTTTCTAGGAGCTTTTTATTTTACTGTTATTGTCTTTTAATCATAAATGTGTGTTGGATTTTGTCAAAAACTTTTTTTTCTACATCTATTGATATAATCATTGATTTTTCTTTTTTAGCC
Organism: Procyon lotor; assembly: GCA_028646535.1. Classification (NCBI taxonomy): domain Eukaryota; kingdom Metazoa; phylum Chordata; class Mammalia; order Carnivora; family Procyonidae; genus Procyon; species Procyon lotor. The sequence continues at coordinate 79,814,518 of CM053611.1, forward strand.
TATTGATGTAATGAATTACATTAATTAATTTTTGAGTGTCAAACCAGCCTTGCATATTTGGAAATCCTACTTGCTCAAGATGTATAAATTTTTATGCATTACTATATTCAGTTTGTTAATATTTTATTGAGGACTTTTGCATTGATATTTATGAGAGATAGTGGTCAATAGTTTTTTTTTTCTTATAATATCTTTATATCTGGTTTTGTTATTAAGGGTGATTTTGGTCTCACAGAATGGGTTGAGAAGTATTACCTAAGCTTCTGTCTTGAAGGCATTATAGACACTTGGTAGAGTTTCTTCCTTAAATATCTGATTCAGTTCACTGGGTAACCTTTCTGGGCCAGCTGCTTTCTGTATGAAAAGTTTTAATTGCTGATTCACTATCTTTAAAAGATATAGGCTTATTCAGACTATCTGTTTCAAGGAATTGGTCCATTTCATCTTGTTTATCAAATTTGTGGACATAGAAAATATTCCTCTCTCTGCTTATATTGCCCATCTTTTCTTGCATGTTGTCTACCTTTTCCTTAGTAATCCTTAGCATATTAATTGCAATTTTAAATTCACACTCTGATCATTTCTACATTTATGCCATATCTGAGCTTGCCCTGTGTTTGTTCAAACAGTGTTTGTTTTTCTTTTTCTTTTAGTATGCCTTATAAATGTTTTTTGTTGAAAGTCAGTTGCAATATACTGAGTAAAAAGAACTCTGATAAAAAGACCTTCAGTGATGTGGCATTAAGGTGTTGATAAGGTGTGTGTATTCTATAGTGTTATGACAGGATCTCAGTCTTTTAGTGAGCTTTATGCCTGGGGCTGTTAACGTCACAACTACTTATTTCTTATTTCTACTCACTTCACAACTACTTATTTTCTCCCTCACCTAGTAGGGACATGATGACCAGAGGGGCTGGAATGGGGTATTTCCTTTCCCTGAGGTGAGTTAAGCTCTGGTAGAACCCCAATAGATTATTCTCTGGTAAAAATAGTTTTTCTTAAGGGCAGGCCTTGTTAAGAAAAATAGAATGTTCAGACTGTTCTAAAATCATTTTTCCTCTCCCTCTGCCAGAAGCCTCAAGGGTTTTTTTTGTTTTTTTTTTTTTTAAAGATTTTATTTATTTGACAGCGAGAAACACAGCGAGAGAGGGAACACAAGCAGAGGGAATGGTAGCGGGAGAAGCAGGCTCCCTGCCGCGCAGAGAGCCCGATGAGGGGCTCGATCCCAGGACCCTGGGATCATGACCTGAGCCGAAGGCAGACGCTTAACGACTGAGCCACCCAGGCGCCCCCTCAAGGGTTTTTTTCTCTGAATTTTACTGTGAGAACCTGGTAGAGGTAATACTTACAAAACTGGGGGACCCCTCACCTTTTAACTCTCAGACTTATCTACACTGAGCCTTCAGCAATTCATCAATTATAGTTTGGGTTTTCCCATGAATAGCACTAGTTCCCAAGGATGTTTCTGCTTATGGGTTTCTGATCCGATGAATTGTAATTCTCTGTATTCATTTGTTTGTCTTTCTAATTTTGGGGGCAGTGGTTTGCCCTGTGCCCTCACTTCTCTAATGGATCTAAGAAAAATTACTGATTTTCCGGTTTATTCAGCTTTTATTTGCTGTTAGGATGGATTAGTGACTTCCAACCTCCTTATACAGCAGACTGGACACAAGAGGTCTTAAGTCAGTTTTGATATGCTGAATTTTAGGAGAGATTTATCCACTCCCTCTCAGTTTTCAATTAACTTTTATAAAATTGACTCTTTTTAATCCTAATATTTTTATATTCTAATATGAATGCCTTTTTTCCTGGTTTGTTTATTTCTGGCAAATGTTACCAAAGATTTGTCCATTTTTTTAGAACAGATATATATTATTAGGAAACAGGACAGAGAGATAATATGTATGTGTGAAGGAGGGAAAACTGAATCATTTTCATACCATTTTAGCGACTTTGGCTTTTACTCTGAGTGAAACAAGGAGGCAATGGAGACTTCAGAAGAGCCATTATCAAGCTACTCTCTTATAGACTGGGGAGGTGGCAATGGTGAGAACAGGAATATTGATAAGATATAGTTGTAATCATTATGACAGATACTGGGTGCTAGAACCATATTGGTAGCAGTGAAAGTGGTAAGATACGGTTGGATTCTAAATATAATTTGAAAACAGAATTAAGCATTGCAGACAGATTGGATGTGTGGAGTGAGAGAGCAAGTAGTTAAGGATTATCCTAAAGTTTTGGTCCAAGAAATAGAATATGAGTTAGTTGAAATAGGGTTGCTTCCGGGTGCTGGGAGAATGTTTGGTGACCAAGATAGCAGTTAGATAAGAAATTTACTGACGGCACTCATACACACACACACACACACACGCGCGCGCGCACACGCGCATACACACACACACACACACACACACACGCGCGCATACACACACACACACACACGTTTGAATGAAGACATTCTGCAAAAATGCATTTTTTGGTGCGAGAGAGAATGACTTTTGTCCCCCTGTCCACTTGATAATACAGTATTTTTCTTGGAAATGAGTGTTTCATGATCTTCAAATTGTTTTAGCACTTTATGTTTTGACCCTCTGTTACTTTTCCCTCTTTCTGTATATTTTATCAAGAAAAGTAACATTCACATTTTGGCCTAAGTTGAAATTGATTTATTTCATCATTGAGAAACACATATGCATGACATTTCTTATTTTATATTATCTCTCCCACTCCTCCCTTTCCTTGCCCTCCTTCTTAACCTATCAACCATCCATACATCCTAATACTTTCTTTAGATTCCCATGTTCCACTCAGATCTAGGAGAATTATATTAAACTGGGAGTCAGTTGATTAATTTTTACTGTGTAAAAGTAATTGCTTTAAATATAAGATTAACTCCAGCCTCAAACTCTTTTCCTTACTCAATAAATGCAGATTTCCTGATCATATGAGACATGAAAAATTTAGGTATCATTTATAACTTACATAGTTTGGCATCACTAAGTAAAACATTTTCGTGTATATCCTGTGGCATTTCTAAATCCACTTCCGCAATACACAGGCTGATTTCAATTTAGCTCTTTTCACATTAATTTCTTGCCAGCAAACATAGCTGGCACTTGATTTGGCCCTCTCACTGTGCCTTCCTTCATGTCAATTTCCACCTCCCTCACAGATACAGAAATGCAATTATAAGGCATGAAGTACTATTCTGCAGCTTCCATCATTTCTCCAAAGGTTATATTTTACAACATATATTCCCACTTTTCTCTCCACTTCACCTTTAGTGTCTCTTCCCAAAATTCTCTTCTCTCTTTTTCTAATTATTTTTAACAAACTGCACATTCATTCTCCAGACTGTGGGCGTATTATACAAATAATCTCTACAGAAATCCTAAACCAAAATTCAATCCTATTGGGGTTGGGGAATTACTTCAGTTGGCTATCGGAATAAAATTACTCCTCAGGTGATTCAAAAGTTTAATCTTATGGTTTCAAGCAGACACAGTCTGAATGTCTTGACAGTTTTAAGTAGAAATGGGAATAAAACTATTTTCCTGGATCAGATCAGCCTCAAGTTAACCATGCCAACTTTCATTAATAAATGTTCTCAGAGTTTTCCTCTCCAAGCTATTTTCATTGTTTTTATTTTCAGACAATATCCATTAAACAGGTGGGATTTTGAAATATAAAGCCTAGGGGAATTTAAAGGTGTCTCAGGCGAATAAGACGGCAACATTGTAAGAATGTCCCTAAACTAGGTCCTCAGTATTATATACATACTTAAACAGCTTTATGGCTTTTTCAATAAAACTTTTTGATGAATACTAATTTTAATAAAAATCTTATATTATTAATATCAAAAATAAAGGTATAAGGCCTAACAGATTATTTAAAATAAATTATTAGCAGGTGTTTTATTATACAATTTTATTAAGTGTTTAATCAATGAATTATTAAAACAGTACAGTTTGTAATGCCACCTAGTGGATTTCTGGCTTAAAAATGTCCCCTGAGCATAACTGATATATAATATGAAACATATGCAAAAAAAAAAATTGCTAATCCAGTCTTCCTATATCTTAACACTACTTTCTGTGTGTCTGTAATATAGTATATATAGTATTTTACTTGAGAAATAAAGGATTAAAAATTTAAAAACATTAAATTGGAATAGAAAAGAAGAAAACGTATGTCTGGAAGTTTATTTTTAAGATCTTTATAGATAAAGAATGTTTAAATAGAATCTCTGAGACAGGGGGTGCCTGGGTGGCTCAGTGAGTTAAAGCCTCTGCCTTCAGCTCAGGTCATGATCTCAGGGCCTGGGATGGAGTCCCACATGGGGCTCTCTGCTCAGCAGGGAGCCTGCTTCCCCCTCTCTCTCTGCCTGCCTCACTGCCTGCTTGTAATCTCTCTCTCTGTCAAATAAATAAATAAAATCTTTAAAAAAAAAAAAAAAGAATCTCTGAGACAATAGGTAAATTTTTGGCACAATTTGTTATAATTAGCAGCACATAAAGATGACTAAAATAATTAAATAGCAAAGAGTGTGTGTGTGTCTGTGTATGTGTGTGTATAAAACTTATGGCAATATTATTATTATTATTATTATTATTATTATCAGTTAGTGAAACAAGGAGGCAATGGAGTTAATCCTTTGTTAAAAGGATTAACTGAACTCCCATTCAGTTAAAATCAGTTAAGCCTTTGATTTTTTAACTCCATGTAGAATTGTTTGGATAAATACAAAGCTGTGATTTGTAAATAGGACAGTGTATCAAAAATCTTCTGATTAAAAGTCTTTAAGGAGGAAGCCCAAGAATGTCTGCCTCTACAACCTCCTCAAGTTATGACACACAATAATAGCTGATAATTACTGCTGTAAATCATTATCTAGACTCAGAGACTAGTGTCCAGATTGCCTAAAACTTGAAAAATTAAACCTTGTACAAAATATTGTCTTAGAATGGTTTTTATGTTTGGATATAAAAGTAGCGTGACAATATTCACTAGATCCAATTATCTGTCGATTGATTTAAATACTGGTCTACCCTATGTGTCTTTGTCTCATCTCTCCTCTCTTAACAATTACACTGGGTCATATGCTTCATTTCCATGCTTTCAAATACGATTTATATGCTGATATCTTCAAAATATATGTAATAAACTCATGTCTATATCTTGACTCCAAAATCCGTGTATAACTGCGTCCTAAAATATCCCTATAAAGTTGCACCAATTTCACATCATCCAAAGTTAAAGTCATTTATTCTATCTCTAACCCCCAAAGAAATTCATCACATTTACCTTCCGTATTTTAGTAATATAATCAGCATCACAAAGATAAGCAAACACAAATGTTTAAATCTGATTCTTCCATTTACCAGATTCTCATAATTTAGTTCTTAAAGCTCTTATACTTCATAGTCTTAAATCTACTTAATTCTCTCTCTCCACACTGGGACTACCTTAGCTAAATCTTCCTAATTTCCTTTTCTGATATTAAACTCAGTTCTGTTTCCCTCTAATCTACTTCTTTCCTTCACCCTATAGAGTGATACCGAAGTGATCATTCTAAAATATAATACTATAATACTTTAAACTGTTATTAATTTTCTTAAGTTCCTTTAAATAGCATTTGAAATAAAATTCCTACATTTTAACAGTAGTATCCCTGAGAGGCTCTTTGTAATCCAGTTGAACTAGAATCACCAAGTGGTGTGTTTGTGGAAATGTGGATTCTAGGGTTTAATCCTAAACCATGGGATGTGGGGAATGCTTTAAGGGACCACCCACTATAGAACAATTTAGATGCTAAAAGGCACATTTTTTGAGGCAGGGAGCCCGATGCAGGGCTCGATCCCAGGACCCTGGGATCATGACCTGAGCCAAAGGCAGACGCTTAATGACTGAGCCACCCAGGTGCCCCGAGAGTTCATTTTTCTACATATCCTCATCAAGACTTGTTTCTTGTGTTTTTGATGTTAACCATTCCGGGTTGCGAGGTGATATCTCATTGCAGTTTAGATTTGCATTTCCCTGATGGTGAGTGATATTAAGCATCTTTTCATGCTCTGTTGGCCATTTGAATGCCTTCTTTCAAGACATGAAAATTCTGTTCATGTCTTCAGCCCATTTTTAAACTGAATCCTTTCTCTTTTGGATATTGAGTTTTTTAAGTTTTTTATATTGTATGGATTCTAACTCTTTATCAGATATGTTATTTGCAGATGACTTCTCCCATTCAGTAGGTTGCCTTTTAGCTTTGATGATTGTTTCCTTTGCTGTGCAGAAACTTTTTATTTTGCTATAGTCCCAAGAGCTTATTTTTGCTCTTGTTTTTCTCCCCTCAGGGGACATATCTATAAAAATATTGCTACAGACAATGTTAGAGGGATTATTTCCTGTGCTATCCTCAAAGATATTTACGGTTTCAGGTTTCACATGTAGGTCTTTAATCCTAAAAACAATATGGAGATTCCTCAAGGCAATCCTTATAAATGGATTAAATCCATTACATTAAATCCATTTTTTAATGGATTACTTAAATCTGGAATTGTGATGCCTCCAGCTTTGCTTCTCTTTTTCAAGGTTGCATTGGCTATTTGGGGTTATTTGTGGTTTCGTCCAAATTTTAGGATTGTTTCTTCTAGTTCTGTGAAAAAGGCTGTTGTTATTTTGAAAAGGATTGCATTAAATCTGTAGATTGCTTTGGGTAATATAGACATTTTAACAATGTTTTTCTTCCAATCCATAAGCATGGAATTTTTTTTCCTTTCTTTGTGTTATCAGTTTCTTTCATCAGTATTTATAGTTTTCATAGTATAGTTTTTTCACCTCTTTGGTTAAGTTTATTTCTAGGTATTGTTTTGGGTGCAGTTGTAAATGGGATCTGTGAATTTGTCTAATGTCTACCATCCATAGTATATTAGTATGGCTTATGGAAAAGAGAAATTTGAAGCCATTTAATTACAACTATAATTACAACTCAAACTAAAAAAAAAATATTATTTCTCTATTCTTTCTCTCTCCCTCTTTTCTTTCTGTCACTCCTATGTTTGTTTTAGTACTTTGAAAATTGATTTACCAGTCTCTTTTTCTGGAACTGGAAATCAAGCCCCCCTTACAATATGAGAGTAGAAGACAACACTTACATAAATACCACCCACTTGTTCTGTCCCTAGATGATAGCTTATTTATCACTTAGAGCAGAATAAAACAAAACTATATTATCAGTATTAAAGAAATCCCCAAGAGAAAGAATGGGTTATAGACCTTGAATAGAGCTAAGGAAATTAGAAAAGGGAATTTAGATCCATAAGTTATACTGGAGCAAGACAATCCTTAAAATGTTGAGAGCAATTTTGAATCCATCCCAATATAAATAAAGCTTCAGGGGAATTGTCTGAAGAGGATGAGAATGATGTGTTCCTGTTTCCTTATCCTACTCAGGGCAGAGATGCACAGCCAGAAAAAATATTGTCAATCCAAGCCTTAAAAGTCACTGCTAAATATAGCAAGGACTCATCTAAAATGCAAAAAATAGAAACAATTGTCGTGTTTTTTTGCACAGTGAGCTTAACTTTATCCTACTAACCTGTATTGTCCTTAATTTATAACTTCCTGCATGCATTTAATCAGTGTCTATCCTTTTTTTTTTTTTTTTAAGCATGTATTAGCAGTAAATTTTCAATGCAGTATACTTAACTGGGGAAAAACAGGTCAGATTTAACTGTAATTTTGACTTGTTTTGAACAATATCTTATTGTTAACTAATACATCCTCTCCAGGAAATAATTTAACCAGGAGTGAAGGTGGCAAATTAATCACTAAAATTTTTTTAACTTATGTGAAGCTATTAGGTTTGTTTTGTTTCCTAATATAGATAGGTTTATTTTATGAGATGATACATATCCATATTCATTTAAGTGCACCCTTCAATTCATTAAATGATGAAGAATAATTAAATACTTTTTTTTGTATTTGGCATTAGTAAAAATTATAAACATAAATTAAGAGTTATACATAACTGAGGATAACAAAGAGGCATGATAATCTTCAAATTATCAAATCTCAAAACAACTTGACACAACTAATCCAAATTTGAAATTCCTGAGAGGGGGGAAACATTTACCTTTTCCTTTCTCCATTAAATATAAAACAATAGTAGTTTCACCCAATGTAGAATATGTTCTGGAATTAATAACTATTGAGAGTTAGCTGACCTTAGATTATTTTTAGGCATCAGGGAATTTATGACTATTAATATTGTCTGATTCTTATTCTTGAAGTCATGCAAATACTTTTGGATTGAATGAGTTATTATACAAAGAGAATGAATAAATGTTCCTGACATTGAGAATTTGCTGTTATATGATACTTAAGTCAAAATAAATTTGATATAGCTGAGAGTCAAGGTGAGAGCTATTGGAGATGTTAGGAGAGAGAGAGTGTCCGCATTGTGTGAATGGTAGTCTGGGTCCTTGGATTCTCCAAAAGATTTAAGTGGGGATCTGCACTCAGAATAAAGACAGCCATAAACAAAGTAGCAAGCACAAAGCAGTTTATTAAAGCAAAAGTACACACTCAAGGTGGGAGAGCCAGCAGGGCCCCAGAGGTGGAACCAGTGTCTCCTTGTTTTGGACCTGGATGTTATTGGATCTCTCTGAGCTGGGAGGAGCTGTGACATCAGTGGGGTGATCTCTAATGGAGGCTGCTACAAACCATTTGGGAAATTCCTCTCACCGTTTGGGAGGGGGAGTTTTTGATCCTATAAGATTTGCACAGGAACCACAATGGCAGCCTTTTCCAATGGGTGAGGGGGCTGCTCCTGCAATGCGAATACATTATAGTGAGTCTAGGAGTTACCCTGAGAAAGAGGTGGAAGATGAGAGTGCTTGTTCTGAGCCTGTGACTCCCCTTCTGTCAGGCCCAAGGTCTTGGAAGCTACAGGTCAGATGTTGAGTTCCCAGGCTTATAATATGTAGCTTTTTTTTTTTTTAATCACTTCCCTTGCACCCAGCTTTTGTCTCTATCATTCCCCCTTCAAGCACTTGAGACTCTGCCTCAGGTTATTCCTTCCACTGTTCTTGTCTAGCTTCTACCTACAGAAAGATACTGGAATATTTTATGAAAGTTTAAAAGAAACAAGAATGTTCTGAAGCATTTCCATGGATCATCATTCCATCTCCTTCTATTCATTTTTTGCCTATGAACTCCCAATTTCTCCACTCTTCTCTATAAGAAGTATGGTCAAAGATAGCTTCCAAAACTTATATATGATTACTACCACCGGAGAAGAGAGAGTGGTGGACTCTCCTGCTCTTTGTCATTGGTTGGAAAATCTAGTACAGATTTCTAATTGGCTTAATTTGATTCAGGCACACAGCTCCGACTCGCACAAGTATAGTCAGGAATGTATGACTGACATGACTGGCTCAACTGGGTCAGATTATGCTGCAGATGAAGGAGATAGGATAATGTTAGCACAGAAAAGCCAGTTGGAGCCCAGTAGCGTGTATCAGGCCCTATCTTAGAAATAAAGCAATTCCTTTGAACTAGGAACTATTTCAAGTTTTTATACTTTCAGTGGCCAATTCCACATTTTCTCTATTTCCAAACGTTTCTCGATGTTAGGAATCAAAAATAGTGTACTATCTATTGTTCTGAGGAAAGTGAACATATTTCCCTGAAACACATTAGAAAATATAATTTAAAAATAATATATGTATGAACTAACCTTATTGTGGGAATCACTTCACTATATATGTATATTAAATCATCACGTTGTACACCTTAAACTTACATAATGTTATATGTTAATTATAGCTCAATAAAACTGGGAGAAAAAAGAACCCTTATAATTAAATAGTAGGACACACAACATAATATAAAACTCTGGAAAGAATTTTTCCAGAACTTCTAGAACATAAACTTCACCAAAGAATACATATGAATGGCCAATAAACACATAAAAGATGCTCAGTAACATTATCATAAGAGAATTGCAAATTAAAACTACAAAAACACATCCACAAGTATGCATAAATTAAACAGATAATGCCAAGTTTTGGCAAAGATGAAGAACAACTGGACTTCCATATTGCCAGTGGAAGTGGAAAGATGACAACCATTTTGGAAAAGAATATGGCAATTTTAAATAAAGATAAATATACAATTACCATATGACCACAAATTTCACTTGTAGGTAATTACCTAAAGAAAATAACATAGCATATATTCACAAAAAAGATTTGTATACAAATGTTCTTCGCAACTAATTACTGATATAATAACTTTGATAGATCTCACAAGCATTGTGCTGAGCAGAAAAAAAGACAAAAGGGTACATAATCTATATTTGTTTATTGTACTCTTTTCTATTTATATGAAGTTGTAAAATTATTAAAACTATAAAAAATAGCAAAAAATAAGCTGCAATATTTTATAAGTCTGATGTAGATGAGTTAATAAAATTCCAACAAGATCTTTTACTAAGGGTTTCATTCACAGCTTATACACTCAAGCAATTCATTTAAGTTAGAGTAAAATGTCACTTTATATATGTCACAAATTGCAATCAAAGGGAGCCAAGAGAAAAATATTTTCTTACTTTTTTCAGGTTTTCTTTTGCTAACATTTTAAGTCAAAAGACATTTGAGAAACATATGAAGAATATTAGGGGGGAAAAAAAGCCTGGAAAAAGTAAGAGAATAATTGTGTGGTTTTCTTCTTTTTTAACAATTCCTTATTAGGAGGAAGAACATGGAATCCTGAAAAAAATATCTAATTTTTTTTTTACAACTTACTTGATACATATCATAAAATCCATAGTGAATAACGCATACAGAAGGTTTAAATGTTTTAACTGTGTAAAATTAAGTGTGAAGTAATGAGTGTGTAAAACATTATTATTCTTAATCAAATATCTTAATATTTGAATAATATATTCAAATATATCAATAATATATTCAAATATACCTATTTGAATATATTCCCTATACTCCAGTTAAAGAATCTGCTTTTGTTTGTAGTGATTATCACAAGTATTTTGAAACATGAAGCTTGTCATTTAAGAAAAAAATATTCTTTTAATAGATAAGTAACCTAAGGTCTGCAAATAATTATTTTAAGAAATATATCTGCTGGTGATAAATTTGTTGCACAATATCATTCATTTTTTTTCCATGAGGTATGCTAAAGTTACACAATTAGTTGTTACTAAAGTTAGAAACAAAAAGATGCTTTCCCATATTTTCTCCTGTAAACAGTTGTAATTTTGATAGAAAATGCCAAACTGTTACCTAATAACACAAATGTCCACGACACCAACGCAACATTTAAGTATTTTGAGTGATTAGTTCCCAGTTACCTGAGTAGTTCTCTTCGTGCTTCAGAGAGATAGGATTGGCAGATATAAACTAATTTTTTCCCCAAAAATACTAGCTCAGTCTTTGTCACTAATGTAAGTACAGATATAAAAGTATCTACTGATATGAAATATGGAATGTAAAATTAGACCTCTTTTTATTTCCTTTATAAAACGCTCACAGTAATTTGGAATTTTTAGCACAGTATTTTTTAACCATATTTTAGGTCATGCCCTGAGAGCTGAGCTGAGCTTGTCAAGCTTTTATTTCTAGAACTGATGTTACAGAGATATATTCCTTAATTTTTTAAATATGAATTCGTTTTATAGTATTTGGTATAACTTGTCATAGTCCAATGCCTTACCTGCCATCTCCAGAAAGTTTTTATTCTCTTTAAAGAGCAATCTCTCCAGGTCATGACTCTTAGGAAAAAGAACATGGACTTTGGAGTCTCAGTGAGTAAGAAACTACCCTCAGCCATAAGGTGTACCAGTATAATGGTAGTCTCTCTGCCCTAACCCTGATAACTTTTTCCTGGTTCAATGAGAATATTACTTATCCTGCAGATTTTCTGTGAGAATCAGCTGATTACTGTACCTGAAAATATATAGGACAATAACTGGCATTAAATGGCTCAACAACCACTGAGTATTTCTGAATTGTTGAAATGACATCCTAGGGCCATTGAATAAATATGTCTATATACATGTCAATGATGATTTTGACAAGCAAAAATACAAATAGTAAAATTAAATTATTTTTTCAGTGTAAACTCCCAAGACATTAAGAATGGTTTATTTTTCAGGCATCCATTATACTTGAATAAGCTATTATAGGAAATACTGTATTCTCAACACTGAATCTGTTGACATGCAATAGAAATCATCCAGAAATTCATCCAGATGAAACACATACAGAAGAGAGTAAAAAAAATATAAGTAAGAGCAGGGCACCAGGAAGTGATGAAAAAATCTCTAACAGCCTAAAATAGATGTGATAAATAGAACAGGTGTCACTGTAGTTTGTGAAGTAAAGGATGACATAACAACTATTTGATGAAACGTTGGTCAAAATTTCCAAAAATTTGATGAAAATATTAACTGGTAGATTCAAAAATCTCAGTGAACCACTGACTCCATTATACAGTGACAAGCCAGAAGGAAGTGTAATTGTAAGACAATTTGCTTGTTTTGATTGTTTCAGTGAAGTTTATTTGAGGCAGTTTCTCACGTTGGGTTAACAATTGTCAGCATGTCAAAAATATTGTAAATAATCGGGTTTGTATTTTTTAACTTTGAAGAAAGTGCAGACAAACAATATTGACCAATTATTTACTTTTGAGATGTGTAAGTTTTAGCACATAATACATACTAACAAGTTTAATGTCTGTATTATTTTATTTGGCATTGTGTTGTCAGGGGATTAAAAATAAGTCTTGTTTCTCTGGAAATCAATAGTTAGAAAGCAGCAAAGTATCTTCATCTTAATTTAAATGCTCCAGGTAAGTTTTTCACGGCAGAAAATAGAGATTTTTGTCACTCCACCAAAGTAGAGATGCTATGATAGAAATGAGGGTAATCAGCAAAAGCATGTCTCTCGTTCTTCTCAAACAAGAAAACACATACTTAGCTAGAGGAAATTACCGCTTTTAGTTGGGCTGAACAAGGGCCAGAGTACAACTTCTCAGAGATTTTACCAGAGAAGACCATTATGGCTATAAAATCTAAGAAATAATAAACAAAGTTTGATTTAAGTGCACTCCAAAACTAGAAGAGAGGATATCCATGGCATTAACTAAATTAAGAGAAGAAAGGATTGATTTTTCCATTTGTTTATTATTTTAAAATAACAGTTATACTTATCTCAACCAAAATTCTCTAAGTTGCATTTCTAAAAAGGAAAAAAGGAAAGACAGAGAGAAAATACTTATTAGGCTAAATAAGCTTTTATAAGTCTAAAGATGATATCATTAACTGACTTGTTTAAATATATAGTTAAATCACTTTCTTTGGGAGTGTGAGTGAATTAAAACATTCCCTTCATAAAGCAAACTGTATGTGAACAATTATTTTCCAGTTCAGTGCTTTCATTCTTAAGTTCAAGTTACATAGCAAATTCTCAATTATTATGACTTAAACTCTGTTGTGGCCAATAATATTTTTAATAGGTGCCAAAAATCCCAGAATATTGCACATTATGAGGATTCTATATACTGTTTCATTCCATGCTGTATTGGGAGTGATCTGGAGAAGCTGAAGTATCGGGATCAGAGCTTCCCAAGATTTTTGCTTTGTTCTTACAGTAAAGAGATTCGTGAAAATGGGATGGGGGCGGGTAGGGCTCAAGTGTCCCCAGAAAGAGTCTGCCTTGCAGTCACTCAATTCTTAGAGTCATGCTCCTTGGTAAACTGCTGTGTATGTTACAGCTCTTCACATTTCCGTGTGGAGATCTTTAATAGAAAAACACTTCAAGTTCTTTACTCACCAGCCATCCATTTCTTTCTGTGGGAGAAGTGAGTTGGAGATTAGAGATTTAAGAAAAAGGAGCCTGGACATGCTCAGCTTAGCTCTTTCCTCTTTTAGAGTCAGGGGTCTCTTCATGCCATAAATTTTATAAGGGTAAGCTCAATAGAGGAAGTCTGTGGTTTTCCAGCTATGTCTGTACCTGGGTGAATAAGTGTAATTCTTCGATGCACTGTTAGCAAGCCATGTCTTCCAACCTAGCTTTTGTCGTAAATAAAGATGATAGATTAATCTCCATCCGCCTGACTCCTTCATCTAAGCCACACTTTCTCCTGTTGCACTCTTTGTATATATTTATGAAGGCTCCTGTTTCATTCTATTGCATTTTAAATTTATTCCTCTCTTTCACTGGGCTGTCATTTCCATTATAGGCAGAGCATGTCAGTTTCATTGCCCTATTTTAACTCCTTAAAAGGTTTAAATATAGGAAATAGGCAATGAATGCTTGTGGAGTAGATGGATCAAAAGTATAGCAAGAATCCCATATGATAAAGTTTATCTTGGATATGTTTTACATAACAAATCCTAAAATAAAGGTGCAGTAATCTTGTTCAGCAGGCTTGGTGCTGTTTACTGGAGTACAAAACGTAAAGGGCATAGATTTGTTCTAACAGGCTGCAAAAAGGAGCCAGTCTTCATCCTGAGCCTGCTGAATGAACTTTGTAGAATCAGGGGACTTTTCCAAGTAATTAAACAATCTCCAAAACACATAAAGCAAAGTTTTCTGTTTCTTCTGTTGGATAGTTCATCCTTAACCTGTGGTTCTTCATGTGATTCTTTCCACATAGATCAAGTCAAAGAAATAGAAGTTTTGTTGAGGGTAAAAGAGAACCCATTGGCACAATGACAGGAGAAAGCCTTTGAAAGCACAGGTATTTCTCATTCTTTTAGCAGAGGAGACTTTGTTTCAAACCAGCTGTTTGATTCACTAGGGTCCTATTTCTTAGACTATCCCAACATTAAAAACATTGTGACATGAATTAAAAATACACACACACACACACACATATAATTAGAATATATATATATATTCTAATACTATTTAGAACTATAAGATTCAATTAAGATGTACCATGCCTAAATTTAGGATGATCAATGTAGGCAAAGAAAAATATACTACTGGAAGTAGGGAATGTTAAAAGAGTTACTAATATTTATTTATTGAAATATTGGCTTATGAAATAAAAAAAATAGCCAGGATTTTGTAAGTATTAAATAAAATGTAAAATGCTTCCAGGTTATGTTATATTCCTCAAAAATTGGGCAAGAACTTTTCCATTTCCTTTCTCTTCCAAGAGGAAAATAGTAGTAATAACTGTGATATTGAACCTCCTCTGGGATTTGGTAAAACATTATAAAAACTCCAACCTGTGCATTTTTGGTTTTCATGACCTGAACTGAACATGACCTTATCCCATATTTCCAACTTCCTTTCCAAAATTGAGAAATTAGTGATTTATAACATCATGTCATTTTTGGCTGAAGTAACATATCATAAAGGATGTTGCACGTTGTTACAACATGCAGAGTGTTGAACAAATATTTCTCTTTTCTTTCCTTTTTCTGTGTTGTTTATTCACTTGTATTCCTAGGAGATGCCAACTGAACACAAAACTTTCTGGCAAAGAAATCTTTAAATGAGTGGAAATACCCAACTATATTTTTTGGTTTAGGAATTGTACTAGCTATAGAATCCCTCAAGCCTACAGGAAGAAGCTTTTAAAATGGATTCTCTACATGTTCATTTTAAATGGGTCAAAAGGTTACATGACAACATAAAATAGCACACTAGAGTTTTAAAAATGATTTATACTTTGTTACATTTATTAATACTAATAACCCTGAACATTTTATATAGAAAAAAGCACTTTACTCTTGAAAAATATCGTGTCCATCTGTGGACATATGGTGTTTGTAAAGTGTCTTTATTCACAGTTTTATATCCTCATTTTCAGATTTCTTATGAAGTGTGGTTTTTGTCTCAAATATAGGCTTTTCTTCTCTCTTCTGGAGAAAAGTGGCTCTTGATAATAGTAAAGAAAAAAGGTATATTCTGTGTGAAGGCATGATACGTTGTCAAGAAAATATATGCAATTAGCTTGAAGAAACAATTTTATAAAGGATAGGCATGTTTTATAATTTCTAGTTATTTCTATAAAAGGCCTTACTCATTTATTTTAGTTAAGAAAACTTATATGCGATTTAATTCATGCCAAGCATTACTATGAATTCTTTTCATGTACAAACTTAGTTACTCCCCCATCATACACTATGAGGTAGCATTTGTTAGTATCCCTGTTTTATGGGGCAGAAAATTAAACCACACTGTTCTTAAGGAATGACAGAAGTGACTCAGCCATTGTGTGATGAAGGTAGCTCTAGAATCTGAGCTCCGGAGCCTGTGATCTTACTCCTTATGCATTTACTGAAACTCTAGAAAATCAAGGAGAAAAGCAAAGCACTTCAAAATACTACATAATGTTCTTATTTATTTTACTCTTGTCTTAATCCTATGCCTAGGGAGTGAACTTATGCTTGAATATATATTGACAGTTATGCCCACAACAGCTACATAAAATTTTACCTCAAGTATAACCTATAATTTTATCATAAATTTTAGTCTGTTTTTATATAATGAATTTAACTATCAATTTGAAAGATGAATAAAATATTACTCTATCTTTGTATACTTATCCTTTCTTTATGGAGGTTGAGATTGAATAACATTTTCTCTACAGGTAATAATTATGTTTAATATTTGGAGAATGTGGCTAAACTTTTCCATAATATAACAGCATCATGAGCAGGTATAATTATTCCTATTTTAATGAGGAGCGAACAAAGCATAGGATGATCAAATAGGTAATTAGATGTCACACAACTTATGGACAGGATGTGAATAGGCTGTTTGACTAGAATCTCTGGTCTTATATATGTTATATTCTTTCCCCCTGAATAAAACATTGTGCCTGGGGAGTTGTCCAGGGTCAAAGGCTAAGTGAATTGCCAAGACTATAGATGCATTTAGACAATTTGACATAGGAATGGGTTGTATCATTTACTTATTCAGCTAGACTGGAGATATTACCCTACCTCTGCCAGGATTGGAAGCTTTCTCTTCCTCTGGATCCATTTATCTTTGTATTTCTATCCATATGTAGAAATATATGTAGAAATATATTTGCTTAAATTATTTTAAAATAAAAAATAACAACTCTTTGAATATATCTATACTTTAATAATCATTTGCAGTTAAAAGTTATGCATACGTATATATACATGTATATAGCTTTATTTTCCTTTTTTGCATGTTTTAAAATAATTTTGGTATTTTTAGTTTACTTTGTGATGCATAGGATGTATTAATATGATAAAATATTATCATTTTTTACATTTGCTTTGCCATTTTCAAAGAAGTCCTTTAGCTGTGTTGACATAGCGGCTGAATAATTTTCTGTGTCCTGTCTTCATAATGCTACTCCAGCAAAAGAGAAATAATGCTTAGCCATTAATTTCAACCAAGTGCCAAAATAGAGACTGAAAGCTTTGACTGGCCCAACTTCAAGCAGGATCCATCTCCGGAAATAGTTCCTGTGGCAGGTAAATGAGATGTGTGCCAGTTCTAACTCACATACTCCACTCCTGAGTCAGGAATTGGAGCTGTTATTGGGAAAAGGATGGATTGAGAGTTGGTGAGATGTGTCTCCCAAATGAATATCAGAAGCAGTTAATATAAACATGGAGAATGCTGACAGACCTAAATCAGTAACTGTAGCCAACATAAGTGAATAAAGAAAATAATTACTGCTCTCTTGGAGATTATATTCTTGTATATGAAAACAAATAAATGTATATGTATAAAACAAAGATAAGAGTTGATATAAGTGAATTTATAATGTTATACTCATAATATCTGGCAGCTTTGATATCAGATTTTGCTTACTTGATAAACTTTCTAACTTTTCTGTGAGCTAGAACATTTCTTATAGTCATTTAAAAATACTGACTTACAAATTACTCATACTGATCTTTAGGACATTTACAGTCTGATAGGAGAGATGAGATATGTAAATACATTTCTTTTTAAATATTTTTTTGCTTATGCTTTTTTAAAGTTGGAATAATAAATTAAAATTATAATTAAGGCACAAAATATTTAGGGCCCCAGTAGTTCAAGTAGATTTTCTATGAGAAAAGATATACGTATGGTATAGATTTTATTAGCAATATAATATACCTACCTAGCATAGACTAAACAACTCAAGTGAAGAATTTTGGTCATTATGGCATAAACATAACAGAATGATGACAACTTAATCCTGTCCTTATATAAGCAATGTGTATCTGGAGAAGGTATTTGACAATGTGCAGTGAGATAGTTATAACATTTCAATAATTGTTAATGTATATCTTGCTTTAAACAATCTGGATAGCAATTTCTTAATCATTTGAGTTGTATTTATATTTGAGCAAAAATTCTTGGCTTTAATATAGTTGTTTCTTTGTGGTGTGTCTTCATTTTATTAAACAAAACACAACTGTGTGGAAGTGATGAGAAGTTTTTACTATAGTACTTTATGATGAAACTCTTCTTTATATAGTGAAAGTAAAACAATTATGATTTCAGAGGTTACAAATGGTGGCACATTTAAAAAAGAAAATTACTTTTATTGGTTATAAAAAAATCCCTCTTTGATAAAAAAGACCCAAACATTTTCTCACTTCAGTGAGATATTTTGATTACCTTTTTATTGATCTAAGAAATTATGGCCATACTGCAGAATTTTCCTTGTTCTTAAATTTTTGGACTTTTCTATCCCTTCTCCTTTCAGAGCCTTAGATTTTCTTTTAGGCACTTAAAAAGCTCAAAGATCTTTGTTTATAATATTAGCAGAAAAAGAGAGTACCTGGACTTACTTTTACATTAATAAGCCAAAACAAAGGCTCTGAGAAAATTCATGATACAAAACACCTATAAATGACTGAAAAATGTAGAGAACATTTGTTAATGCAACACTGTGCTTATAGGAGAATTATAAAATTCCCCAGAGCTCAAAAATTAAAAATAAAATCTTCTTCTTTTTTTTATTAACATATAATGTATTATTTGCCCCAGGGTACATGTCTGTGAATCGTCGGGCTTACACATTTCACAGCACTTAACAGCATATACCCTCCCCAATGTCCACAACCCAGCCACCCTATCCCTATCCATCCACCCACACGCCCCCCCAGCCACCCTAAGTTCGTTTCTTCAGCCTAGTAGTCTCTTATGGTTTGTCTCCCTCCCCATCCCTTCCAATGAAACAAAAAATGAAACAAAAAAATGAAACATAAAAATAAAATCTGAACCAAAAAATGGGAGCTACCTTTCAAGCTATAGTCACACCTGGGGCATTTACTAGCTGTAATTAAGAGGACTGGTGCTTAATTAAGTAGAACTTAATAGCGCCTCAATGAAAATGTTGATAAAAAAAATCCCCTAGACTAACAAAGGTAGCTGAAAAGGAAGATTGTTTATTTGGGCATCTACAACACACAAAGAAGTTCACACAGAGAAAATGATATTAACTAGTTCTAAGTTGAGTAGCAGCCAGGAGCAACTAACAAAAAGTAAATGTAAAGGACTCCCATAGATAAAGTTGGGGAAAGTCTCACTACATTACAAACCCTACCAAAAATGATTAAAAATCCAAAATTACAAAATAACCAAGGAAACAGAAAATCATGAGTGATATTCCTCAGAACTGAACATCATGGAACTTCACATGATGCAAATGTTGGGTGAAATATACAGTCTAGCTGAATAAGAAAATAATACAACAATTTCACATATCAGATGGACAAAATAAACCTATAGCTTTGAAAATTCTCTTACCCTATGACTCTGGACTCTTTATACAGTGGTTTATTCAGTGGGAGAGAATGTAATGTAATATAAGAGCAGGGATTCAGGTCACACTGCTGATTCACATTTCACATTTGTTCATGTGGCATCCAATTATTTTTTTTTAATATTTTTTTTAGATTTTTTATTTGACAGTAAGAAACACAGCGAGAGAGGGAACACAAGCAGGGAATGGTAGCAGGAGGAGCAGGCTTCCCGCCGAGCAGGGAGCCCGATGCGGGGCTCGATCCCAGGACCCTGGGATCATGACCTGAGCTGCAGGCAGACGCCCAACGACTGAGCCACCCAGGCACCCCTGGCATCCAATTATTAATCTTCCACTGCCTAGTTTTGTCCTCATTAAAATAGGAATAATTGTACCTCCTCATAAGACTACTGTGAATATGTTAGGGATTACATTGAATCTGTAGATCACTTTGGCATATTAGCAACTGACATTCAATATTTAAACAAACCATGAATATGAACATGAGATGTGTTCTCTTTTATTTGTATCTTCTTTAATTTCTTTTATTATTTTTTAATGTTATGTTAGTCACCATACAGTACATCACTAGTTTTTGATGTAGTGTTCCAAGATTCGTTGTTTATGTATAACACCCAGTGTTCCATGCAATATGTGCCCTCCTTAATACCCACTGTCATGCTCACTCATCCTGCCAACTCCCTCCCCTCTAAAACGCTCAGTTTAAAAAAATAATAATAATAAAAATAAAACCCTCAGTTTGTTTCTCGGAGTCCACAGTCTCTCATGGTTCATCTTCCCCTCTGATTTTTCCCCTTTCACTTTTCCCTTCTTTCTCTTAATGTGCTCTATGTTATTCCTTATGGTTCACAAGTAAGTGAAACCATACAATAATTGGCTTTCTCTGCTTGACTTATTTCACTCAGCAAAATCTCCTCCAGTCTCATCCATGTTGATGGAAGAGTTGGGTATTCATCTTTTCTGATGGCTGAGTAATATTCCATTGTATATATAGACCACATCTTCCTTATCCATTTGTCTGTTGAAAGGCATCATGGCTCTTTACACAGTTTGGCTATTGTGAACATTGCTGCTATGAACATTGGGGTACATATGGCCCTTCTTTTCACTTCATCTGTATCTCCAGGGCAAATACCCAGTAGTGCAATTGCCGGGTCATAGGGTAACTCTATTTTTAGTTTTTTTAGGAATCTCCAAATTGTTTTCCAAAGTGGCTGCACCAACTTGCATTCCCACCAACAGTGTAAGAGGATTCCCCTTTCTCCACATCCACTCCAACATTTGTTGTTTCCTGCCTTGTTAATCATTGCCATTCTAACTGGTGTTAAGATGATATCTCAATGTGGTTTTGATTTGAATTTCCCAGACGGCTAATGATGATAAACATTTTTTCATGTGTCTGGTAGGTATTTGTATGTCTTCATTGGAGAAGTGTCTGTTCATATCTTCTGCCCATTTTTTGACATGATTATCTGTTTTGTGGTATTGAGTTTGAGAAATTCTTTATAGATCTTGGATATCAGCCTTTGTCTATAGGGTCATTTGTGAATATCTTCTCCCATTCTGTGGGTTGCCTCTTTGTTTTGTTGACTGTTTTCTTTGCTGTGCAGAAGATTTTTATCTTGATGAAGCCCCAGAAGTTCATTTTTGCTTTTGTTTCCCTTGCCTTTGGAGACGTGTTTTGAAAGAAGTTGCTGTGGCCAATGTCAAAGAGATTACTGCCGATGTTCTCCTCTAGGATTTTGATGGATTCCTGTCTCACATTTAGGTCTTTCATCCATTTTGAGTTTATCTTTGTGTATGGTGTGAGAGAATGGTTGAGTTTCATTCTTCTGTACATAGCTGTCCAATTTTCCCAGCACCATTTATTAAAGAGACAGTCTTTTTTCCACTGGATATTTTTTCTTGCTTTGTCGAAGATTATTTGACCATAGAGTTGAGGGTCCATATCTGGGCTCTCT
Source organism: Procyon lotor (assembly GCA_028646535.1). Taxonomy (NCBI): domain Eukaryota; kingdom Metazoa; phylum Chordata; class Mammalia; order Carnivora; family Procyonidae; genus Procyon; species Procyon lotor. Next base: position 79,836,264 of record CM053611.1, read on the forward strand.
ACCCTGTCCCATTGGTATATATATCTACTTTTCTGCCAGTGCCATGCTGTCTTTGTGATCACAACTTTGTATTTTTTTTAATTAATTTTTATTAACATATAATGTATTATTTACCCCAGGGTAAATGTCTATGAATCGTCAGGCTTACACATTTCACAGCACTTAACAGCACATACCCTCCCCAATGTCCACATTGTCACAACTTTGTAATAAATCTTGAAATCAGGCAATGTGATGCCCCCAGCTTTGTTTTTCTTTTTCAACATTTCCTTGGTGATTCAGGGTCTTTTCTGGTTCTATACAAAGTTTAGGATTCTTTGTTCCAGAACTTTGAAGGGTACTGATGGTATTTTGATCAGGATAGTATTCAAAGTATAGATTGCTCTGGGCAGCGTAGACATTTAACAATGTTTCTTCTTCTGATCCATGAGCATGGAATGTTTTTCCATCTTTTTGTGTCTTCTTCAATTTCTTTCATGAGTATTCTGTAGTTCTTCAAGTATAGATCCTTTATCTCTTTGGTTAGATTTATTCCAAGGTATCTTATGGTTTTTGGTGCTATTATAAATGGAATTGGTTCTCTAATTTCCCTTTCTACAGTTTCATTATTAGTATATACGAAAGCAACTGATTTCTGTGCATTGATTTTGTATCCTGCACATTACTGAATTGCTGTATGAGTTGTAGTAATTTGGGGGTGGAGTCTTTTGGGTTTTCCACATAAAGTATCGTGTCATCTGTGAAGAGAGTTTGACTTCTTCTTTGCCAATTTGAATACATTTATGTTGTTGTTGTTGTTGTTGTTGTTGTTGTTGTTGTTGTTGTTATCTGATTGCTATTGCTAGGACTTCTAGTACTATGTTGCACAATAGTGGTGGGAGCTGGCATCCTTGTCATGTTCCTGATCTCAATGGGAAGGCTCTCTCCAGCTTTTTCCCATTGAGAATGATATTCACTGTGGATTTTTCATAGATGGATTTTATGAAGTTGAGGAATGTTCCCTCCATCCCTATATTCTGAAGAGTTTTAATCAGGAAAGGATACTGTATTTTGTCCAGTGCTTTTTCTGCATCAATTGAGAGGACCATGCGGTTCTTCTCTCTTCTCTTATTAATTTATTCTATTGCACTCATTGAATTGCAAATGTTGAACCACCCTTGCATTCCAGGGATAAATCCCACCTGGTCATAGTGGATAATCTTTTTAATGTACTCTTTGACCCTATTAGCTAGGATCTTGTTGAGAATTTTGGCATCCATATTCATCAGGGATACTGGTCTGAAATTCTCATTTTTTATGGGTTCTTTGCCTGGTTTGGGGATCAAGGTAATGCTGGCTTCATAGAAAGAGTCAGGAAGTTTTCCTTCTTTTTTTATTTTTTGAAACAGCTTCAGGAGAATAGGTGTTATTTCTTCTTTGAATGTTTGGTAGAATTCCCCAGGGAATTCGTCAGGTCCTGGACTCTTGTTTTTTGGGAGGTTTTTAACAATGTTTCATAGTTTTCATTTTATAAGTCTTTCATATACTTGGTTAAGCTAATTCCTAAGTATTTTGTTCTTTTTGATGGTATTGTAAATGGAATTGTTTTTGTTATTTCCTTCAGATTGTTAATTTTTTTATACATAGAAATGCAACTCATTTTTTTTTTTTT
>CM053611.1:79838014-79873820 GCA_028646535.1 Procyon lotor
CGGTCTTTCCATAGTTTGGCTATTGTGGACATGAAATGCAACTCATTTTTGTTGTATTCTGCTACCTTGGTGAATTTATTTAGTAGTTCTAACACTTTTTTTTTTTTCAGACTCTTTAGGGTTTCTTATATATAATATCATTTTATCTGCAAATACTGGTAATTTTATATCTTACTTTACAATTTTAATGTCTTTTATTTATTTTTCTTGCTTAATTTTTCTGGCTGGAACTTCCAGTAATATGCTGAATACTACTGGTAAAAGTGAGTATTTTGTTCTATACCGAATCTTGAAGGAAATATTTTTAGTTCTTCATCATTGAGTGTGATATTCACTGTTCATTTTTAATAAATGACTTTTATTATGTTGAAGTGATTTCCTTCTATTCCTGGTTTGTTGAGTGTTTTTATCATGAAAGTTTGTTGATTTTGTCAAATGCTTTTCCTGCATTGATTGAGTGAGCCATGTGGGTTTTTTCATTGCCTTCGTTCTGTTGATGTGGCATGTTGCATTAATCAATGTTCACATGTTGAACTATCCTTGAATTCCACAAATAAATACTATTTGTTCATGGTGTAAAATTTTTTAATATGCTGCTAAATTTTATTTGCTAGTATTTTGTTGAGGATCTTTATGTCAGTGTTCATAAGGGATATTGATCTATAATTTTCATTTATTGTAGTATCTTTGGCCTTGGAATGAGTTAGAAATTATCCCTTTCTCTTTAGCTTTTTTTTTTTTTCCAGAAATATCTGTGAAAGGTTGGTATTAGTTCTTAAACGTTTGATAGAATTTACCAGTGAAGCCATGTGGTCTTGGACTTTTGTTTGCTGGTAGGTTTTTTATTACTTACTCAGTGTCTTTTTACAAGTTACATGTCTGTTCAAACTTTCTTTTTCTTTATGATGTAATTTTGGTAGATTTTGTGTTTCTAGTAATTTTTCCATTTCACCTAAGTTAACTAATTTGTTGAAATACAGTTATTCATAGTACACTTTTATTTTTCTATTTTTTAATTAAAAATATATTTATTTTTTTATTTGACAGAGAGAGCAAGAGCACAAGCAGGAGCAGTAGGCAGAGGGAGAGAGGGAAGCAGACTCCCCATAGAGGAGGGAGTGCAATGTGGGACTTAATCCCAGGAACCCGGGATCATGACCTCAGTGGAAGGCAGACACTTAACCGAGTGACTCACCCAGATGCCCATAGTACTCTTTTATATTCTTTTTTATTTCTGTAGACTTGGTAGTAATGCCCTTACTTTCATATTCTATATGAAATAATTATATGAATATAATTATATATTCTAATAATTTGAGTATTTTTTTTTCTTGGTCAATCTATAGAATCCTTAGAAAGTATTAAGATCAAACATGAAATAAGGAAGGACATAAGAATATCTCCTAGATTTCTAGCTTGTATTACTGATGGTGTTATTACTTAAGATGGGACAGCAGGGGAGAAGGTGCAATGATAGGATGAAACAAGGAAAAGCAAACTATATCTACAAAGTCTATGCTTTGCTCAATTCCTACTGCCCTTCTCTTCTATTTGCTATAGAAAAAGTCCATTCTTCTTTGTGGTCTGCTTTCTTAGTATGCTATAACTGCCAAGGAGACAGAGGTTTGCTTTATACAATGCATCTGTACCAGTAGAATACATCAAATAAACATAAAATATGAATGAAATGAGAGTATTAATTATATTGCATCAAAATGAGTTTCCTACCTCCTTTTCAAAACACATAGTTCTTAAGCATTTTTTGGAAACAAAATTTGCATCCATCACTCACAAGAATGATAGGTTCACAGCAAAAATTCATGAGAGTACGGACAACAAGCTATAGAGAGAAAGCAACGTCTTTAGTGTCCATAGTGTCCATCAAGAATTCTCTCTGACGAGTCATATGAAATTGCCAGCGTCTGATCCTTTTTTCCTACAAGAAAATGCAGTCTCACATAGTTTAACCAAATAGTAGATCCAGCAGAAGACCGGGTAATTTTTTTTGAGAACTCTAATGGTCATCATCTTATAAATAAATCTTGTCTACTCATTGGTATCCATGTTACTTGGAAAATCTCTTTGACTTTAGTTTTTTGCATGTATTTCATCTTCTGCTCCCTTTACAGACTAATGAAATTCAACATATATCTTTATTTAATTTTTTAAAAAGAGAACCTAGTAATCAATCTTTTTACCATTGCTTTCCTTGGGACAGATTGCTTACCAGATATAAAATTTTTACTGTCTATCAAAATGTATTAAAATCCATTTAGAGTTGATAATTGATATTAGGTGTTTCAACTCAGTATTTGATAGATATCAAAAACAACATTTCCATCTTAGTCTAATTACACAGTAATTAGACAGTAAGCTTTATATTTTTTATAACATTTTTCCTATAGATAATGCCACATTTTCAAATTTTTTTACCATTAATATAATGTAATTACTATCCTGCTATTAATTAATCAACTATTAGTACAATTGGAACATTCAAAATTTGTAAAAAATATGATATGATTTATTAATAAAATGGATGGAGTTTTATTAAGCATAACAGTAGAGGCACCTGGGTGGCTCAGTGCGTTAGAGCCTCTGCTATGGCTCAGGTCATGATCTCAGAGTCCTGGGATCAAGCCCACTTCGGACTCTCCACTCAGTGAGAAGCCTGCTTTCCCCTCTTTCTCTGCCTGCCTCTCTGCCTGCTTGTGGTCCCTCTTTCTCTATCAAATAAATAAATAAAATATTTTTTAAAATACGTATTTTGTATTGAAATTTAAAGATACTAAATAAGTCCTTGGGCCACTGAATTCCATTTTCATCATTATGTTACCACATGATGCATACCTTTTTTTTTGTATTGAGTCTATTAACTTCAAGTAATACTTTGTCACTATGTATGTTATTTTTTTTGAGACTATGAATAAAGATTAGGTGACTGCGAGAGATATACTAACTTAGCCTTTTATATTACTCTCCTGTGTGATGTTGGGCCGTGCACATTATACAATAATACAATAAAAGTCAAAAGATGAAATTGCAAGATGAATAAGCTCCATTCAATTCAGTGTGGTTCAGGTGAACAACAATTGCTTCAAGAACCTTGGGAGCTAAGCTGACATCCCTGAGAACCCCAGAAACTCTGGGCACCTGTCTTCTGTAAAGTGGAGATATGGGTTCTCACCACATCTAATTCATTCAGCTGTCATGTTGATGAAAAATGAGATAATGATGGTGAAAGAACACTATGAATAAATTTTTATGAAAATAAACATAGATATCTATTTTGTATAGATGAGGAAACTTAGATTCAGAAAGACTGACTAATGAATTATAGGCCTTCTTTTAAAAATCCATATGATCTGTCTTTGACATTCTATAGAGAATGATATAAACTTTAAGACAATGGTTAGAGTAATAGTTCCTGCATTGTTAAATTTTTTCCTAAATAATTCCTCTTGCAATTTAGTTCAATTCTCTGGGTGCTGTGGAGCAAGGAGAGAACAGGTGTTCATCTACCCCTAGAACAGATTATTGACATCACTGCATACTGTGCTATTATTAAATTCTTTGCTTAGCTGTGTTTTATCTAAGTCACACACATATAATTTTTTAGGTCTTAACCTGTCATCCTAATTTTCTTTTTAATCATCTCTTCTTTTTTTTTCCCACTGTGCTGCCTCTGTGTTTTTCTTTGTTTCTTTCTTTTTTTTTAATTTGAGGAATTAAATTTGGAAACATTATTTAAATAATGACTAGGCCAATATAAATTATGATTTTTCCATATTCTCTGGGTAACTGATTCATTTTGAATATTTGAGATTCATGCTTGATAATAACTTTAATTTGTATTCATTTATTGTTTCAAACAAATTATGGTAATCTGCTACACTCCATTCCTCCAAAGTGGGAAAATGTATGCTAAGCCTCATATTGATGTAATTACATATCATTTTTCTTATATTGCCTCACTATGTAAATGCCTTATTATTTTGCACTCAATTTAGCTTTCTTTTGATGTTGGAATGATTATGATTGGAATCAATAGTATTTTAAAAGGCCTCATTTATTTTTTTACTTATGGTACATAAGAAAAATATATATAATATAGGCTGAAATAGAATCACATTTATTTTATTGATAACAAAACTTTTGATGAGAGAATCAAAATCATACTTACTGGTCTTGGCAAAATCCAAGCATCTTTGATCAGTTCGAGAAAGGTATGGTCAGTGGAGTTTTCCTTGTAAAGTTATCATTATTATCTTTGAGTCCTTCTTGGACCTTTCCTTGGCTACGAGATCTTTTATTCTATAAAGAAGCCAAATATTACTTATTAAGTAATGAAGAACAATGGTAAGCCTACCATATTTAATAAATCTTTAATATATTACCCTGTGATAATCAAATAAACATCCTCAGCCAATTCACACAGTCTTGTCCTTCACTCTATAGCTTATTATTGCATTGTGCTTTAGACAATAAATTAAATACTAACCTTTTTTGGTAATACTTTAAACAACTTTCACTCTAATAATAAAATTTCCATATAATTACCTGAAAATGTTTTTATTAGTTCTGATTCTAAAGGTTTAGAAGAATAGAAAAGATGTCTGCATAAAGGAATTTTATTTGAGTGTAAAATGAAATTATTATAACTGATATGACTGTAAAATTTCTACATGAATCATGATAAGGACAAATTTCTAGGAAATTAAAAATGAAGTGCCAAAGAAGAAATAATAAATAAAGGAATAGAAATAAGTAACATATGTGCTATGGAAATACTTTTGTGTAATAAGTATCTCTTCTGTGGTTTTAGACCTAATATTTATTTTTAGACTTCCCAGTTTTAAGTAGCACAATTAAGAAAAAATATCCACCTTTTCTTTCCAGAAAGGTTTAATATTATTAAGAGACATCTGCAGCCCTAAACCATAATACATTAAAAAAAAAAAAAGAAACCCTTGCCAAATGCAATGAAGGTTAAGTAGAAATGTGGAAGGTCCTTAAGAAGTGATGGTGTTGAACTAAGCAATGTTAACTAAATCCTCACACACATTTTTTGTGTCCTAGAAAATGGCTTACCCAAAGAACCATCCTTCTTTGTATAGTTTCCTTAGACTTGCTGTCCACGCATTCATGACTCCTATAAGGCTCACAGATGACATACTTGTTTACCTATGAGAAGGTAAGTGCAGATTTTTAGGCTGTTGCTTTAACTTAACAAGGCCAGACACACACCCTCCATCTTTCTATTCTTTTCTCATCTATGATTAGTAGATGAGCTCTAAAGTAGATAGACATAGAAATAAATAGTCCCTGTTTTGCTGATTTGACTGAGACATGTCCTGATTGCAAACTCAATTCCAATAGTAAGTCATTCCAACTATGACTCATCTACTGCTCCTTATAAAAGTATAAGAGGGTATCCTCCTGCCAAGACCCTAATTTTCAGATCTGAGGTGCTCTTCCTATTACCATAACTTGAATAAAATTACTTTCCTTGTTTTATTTTGGTTGTAGAAATAGGGAACATTCAAAGATGTGCACCCTATAAAAATGAGGCAGAGGATATTTCTCTGCATGACATTCAAGAACGTTAACTCAGCAGCCATTACATCTGGATTACAAATCCCATCTCTAACATTTAAAAACTTCTTGAACTTCAGAAAATATACCTAAAATGCTTATCTCAACTTAAAATAGGCATCAGTGCATTAACTATTTCATAGTGTCATTGAGAAAAATTAGTTACTATATATTTTTATAGATACATATCACTTAGAATTTTGCCAGTCACGTGTAAGGATTAGTGGAACATTAGATGTTATTGTTAATACTATTGCTGCTCTTGAATATTAGCTCCTTTTATTGATTTTTTCTCTCGATGAAGTTGCACAGTTTAAGGAAATAAAACAATACTCAGTTTGGAAATTGGGAGAAAATTGAGTGGGCTGGATGGGGGAACATCCTGAGATACCATTTGAAATAAACGTGTGGATCTAGATTAGGAATCATTCATAAAATCATTTATGCAAAAAAAAAGAAAAGAAAATCATTTATGCAATATGGAGTAAGTAATCAGGATAGAATAGAGAAAGAGTTCTAAATTATGAGTGTGGATTTTAGTTACAAAGACTAGGAATTAGCTTGCATATATACACAATATATACATATTATTATAAAAACAATTTATGCTTCCTTCGAAGAAGTGCTTGGCTCACCTCTATATGAACTTCATGGAAATAGCTGGTTTGAGAAGAATTAATCTCATAAAAATATGAGGAATAACCAGATAAAGACAAATATACTACTCATTTATTTATTTGTTTATTTATTCAATCAACATTTCATGAGAACTCACTAATGCCAGGAAACAATAATAACAACAAAATAATGCTGACTGCTCTCAAGGAATTTTCATTTTATTGGGAGAAATGGATAATAAAAGCTAAATTTCAGAAAACAAGCAATAAACTTTATTAGTGAGTGAAATTTATGTTGTGGTAGATAGTGATTAAGATTGGAAAGGGAAAAAGAAAACAAGATGAAGAGAATCAGGAATGCTGAGTAGTTCAAATGAGAAATACTTGCAGTATAGTATTAAATAAGATGGTCAGGGTAGGGGGCACTTGGGTGTCTCACTTGGTGGAGCATGCAACTCTTGATCTCAGGCTCATTAGTTTGAGACCCTCGTTGGGTATAGAGATTAAATAAATAAACACATACATACATACATACATAAAATATTTCTTTAAAAAGAAGAAATGGTCAGAGTAATATTTGAAAAGATGAGGTTTAGAAAAAGACTTGCAGAGTGTGAGACAATGGAAGTGGATATGTGAAAGAAAAACAGACAAAGCAGAGGGAACATTTGGAGCAAAACAAAAATATGCCTGGTGTATTTGAGGAAGAATAAGGGGACTGAAGTGACTGGAGTAGAATGAAAAATAGAGTAGTAAAAAATCTGAGAAAGAATGGAAGGATTATTATATGGAAGGTCTGGTAGACTGGTGAGTTTTGTTTGTTTTTTTGTTTGTTTGTTTACTCTGAAAGAAATTAGCATTACAGGGCTTAGAGCAGGAGAGGGACAAAATTTAACTTGGTTTTAACAGGATTACTATTTCTACTCTTTTGAAAATAAATGAAATAGTTTTGTTGATTGTTTCCTTTGCTGTACAGAAGCTTTTTATTTTGATGAAGTCCCAGTAGTTTATTTTTGCTTTTGTTTCCCTTGTCTCAGGAGAGATATCCAGAAAGAAGTTGCTATGGCTGATGTAAGAGGTTACTGCCTGTGTGCTCCTCTAAGGATTTTAATGGTTTCAAGTCTCACAGTTAGGTCCTTATCCATTTTGAATTTATTTTTATGTGTGGTGTAAGAAAGTGGTCCAGTTTCATTCTTTTGTATGTGGCTGTCCAGTTAAGTCTTTAATCCATTTTGAATTTATTTTTGTGTGTGGTATAAGAAAGTGATCTAGTTTCATTCTTTTGCATGTTGCTGTCTGTCCAACAAAATCCATTTGTTGGACAGACTGTCTTTTACCCACTAGATATTCTTTCCTGCTTTGTTAAAGATTAATTGACCATATAGTTGTGGGTTCATTTCTGGTTTTTCTATTCTGTTTTATTGATCTATGTGTCTATTTTTGTGCCAATACCATACCGTTTTGATCACTACATCTTTGTAATATAATTTGAAGTCTGGAATTGTGATGCCTGCAGCTTTGCTTTTCTTTTGCAATGTTGCTTTGACTATTTGAATTCTTTCACAGTTCTGTACAAATTTTAAGATTTCTTGTTCTAGTTCTGTGAAAAATACTGTTGTTTTTTTCATAAGGATTGTATTAAATGTGTAGCTTGTTTTGGAATGTGCTGGGAATAGCCAGCACTACCTATAACAAAAGATGAAAGATTACTCCAAACTTTGCACTGAAGGAGAGGAGAAGAGGGGGTCAATGCTCAGAGACGAATACTCTTTGCTCTTCTTTGCTCCCACCTTTATTGGTCCTTCAGGATAATCATAAATCTTTATCACTGTTTCTCAAGCATGTGATGTATGAAAAGGGGTCTTACTGGAACCAGGACGATCTGTTTATGAGAAAGATATAATTGCTAATCTGTGTGTTTTACAAGTTCTGCTAAACATGGCCTAGGGGACAATGCATACATCTCTTAGATCACAGGGCAGCTATTTGGGCTGAGAGCTTTGGAGAAGGCAATTTCCTACAGCAGAGTGGTTGTTCAGGCCTTGGCATTCCAAAGGCCTACACCCTTCTCAGAAAGCATCCCTGCCCCCAGGGGCCTCGGTGTTACATTCTAGCAAGCCAGATATTATAGATGATTTCATGCTCTACATTAACCCCAACAGAAGTGGGTTAAATAGGTGATGGGGGTTAGGGAGTGCCCTTGTGATGAGCACTGGGTGTTGTGTGGAAGTGTTGAATCATAAATCATACACCTGGAGCTAATGTTACACTGCATGTTGGCTAACTGGAATTTAAATAAAAACTTAAAAAAAAAGAAAATAAATGAAATAAACTACAGGAATGATAGAAGTAGGAAGATCTGCTAACAGACTATTAAAATGTAGAATGATGGTGGCTCAGTCTGGGGTAATGACAGTGCATTGGTGAGATACGTTCAGATTAGATTTTGGAAGAATGAGTAAGTTAGTTGTGACATGTTGAGATTTAGATGCGAGAAGTTATCCAAGAGATATTTGTGTAGGCATTTTTATAATTTAATCTAGACTTTGGAGAGAGGTCTTTATAAATTTATGCAAATAAAAACTTTAAATTGTTTAGGAAATGGAATCAAATGCAATAACCAAAAGATGTGGAAAGAACAGAAAGCAAAAATGTACCAAGCGTGCGTAGTGAAAAATAAAAACCGAATAACAAATATAAGAATAAAAATGTTTAACTTAAACATTTTTTTAAAGGGAAGATATTAGAGGGAAGATATTAAGAGAGCAAATCCTAAGGATACTCATCACAAGAATATTTTCTTTCTTTCTTTCTTTCTTTCTTTCTTTCTTTCTTTCTTTCTTTCTTTCTTTCTTTCTTTCTTTCTTTCTTTCTTTCTTTCTTTTTATTGTACCTGTATGAGAAGATGCATGTTAATCTCTTACGGTAATCATTTCAGAATATATGTAAATGAAACCACCATGTTGTATGCCTTAAACTAATATGGTTATGTATGCCAATTATTTCTCAATAAAACTGAAAAGAAAACTTTGAAAATAGATATTTACCATGTTCATGGATTGGAAGACTCAATATTATTATGACATTATCTCTCCCCAAATTGATCTATAGATTAAACAGAATACCAATTGAAATCACAGCAGACATTTTTAAAGAAATTGATAACCTGATTTTAAACTATATCAATACAAAGAACCTAGCACAGTCAAACAATTTTGGAACAAAAGAGCAAATTTAAAATACTTTCATTACCTATATCACAGTTTATTCTCAAAACAGAGTAGTTGTGAATGGCATATGATATTGGCATAGACAAATAAATCAATGTAGCAGAACAAGTTCAGACATAATCCCAAATGGAGATCTTCTGAATAAATACTGCAGAAACAAACAGCTCCATGGTTGGTCATACTTTAAGAGAAAAAAATATTCAATAATACATCATCAAAAATTAAAACATATACTCATCACATATGGAAGCAAAAATGGAAATGGCTAGCCTGGCCACACACTGCGAGAAAATCTTTCAATACATCTATCTGACTAAAGACTTTGTCCAGAATATAGAGTTCCTACAACTCAAAATAGAAAAGTAAATTAGGTAAAGGACTTGTGCAGATACTTCAGAAATAACTAACAAACACATGCAAAGGGCCTAAAATCAACAATAAGCAGGGAAATGCCGGTTAAAACTGCTGTTAGTTATTTTTTTACAATTTAATACAATGACTAAAATTAAAAAGACTAATAACATCAACTGTTGGTGAGGGTGTGGAAAAAATTTGCGCTTTTAATACTACTGTGCCAGTATAAAATGATAACAACCACATGGCAAACAAGTTTCTGATAAAATTCTATCATCTAACAATTCTATTCCTATGTATTAAATATCCATAGGAAGACCTACATAAAAATGTTCAGAGCAGTTTTATTCATTATAGCTACAAACTGGAAGCAACCCAACTGTCTAGCATGAGACAAACAGAATTTAGTGATTTAGATGAAAGAGTTAGGAAATTACTGAAGAACTTAAAAGCAAAATTCAAATTAAAAGAATACATGAGAAAAAATATAAAAGACGAAGAAGATTGATCCAAAAGATCCAAGACCCAAGTGAAATGAATATTAGTAGTTGGAAAGAGGATATTATCAATGGAAAAATATAAGAAATTTAGAACTGAATTGAGACAAGTGTCTTCTATTTAATAGCTCTATAGAGTATAAGCAGCATAAATAAAAAATCAAATGACTTATATATGTTATATACTATAACTTTGGGAATTTGTATTTTTTCCTTAAAGAAAAAAATTAGCTGGAAGCCTTTATTGCTATTGTTAAGTTATTAACTACTACTTAAAATCTAATATTATTTTGGAATATTTTTTTAAATATAGGGGCCACTAGGAAATATTATTCCTGATCAACTCATAATTTTATAAGTAAATAAACAACTATACACATATAATGATTTACTTTCTTTCTGGATAAAATAATACCCAGTAATAAAGAACAAAATGGCTCTCAAAGGGAAGACCGATTCTTTTTATAGCACAAATGGCTTGAGGTATAAAAACCTGATCTATACTTTCTGATGGAAAACAAGCAGCAAGAAAAAAGTAGAAAGTCAGTTCCAAGAGGCACACATACACATATGTGTTCACACACACACACACACACATACAATTTACTTGGTTCTTAGGGATAATTTTGATTCTGTGAAGATATTTTTAATCGTTTTATTCTAAATTAAAAGAGAATTGCTTGTTACTGATGTTATACTATTAAATATTATTAAATACATAAAATGTGTATATGTAAGTGAAATGCTTCTCAAATCTTCAAAACAATAATGTGAGACCTTCTTTTGCATGTTCAAGACTAAATGTAGTAGTAGAAGCACGTGATTTGTAATTTCAGATTATAGCCAGATTGATATGATTTAGAACCCTAGGTTTACTACTTAGAAGCCATGACCTTGGAGTCTGAGGACTTCGATGTCATCCATCAAATAAGAATCAGAATATGTACCTTGTAAATTTAATGCAAATTTGAATATATGTAAAATATCTCATATAAAGCCTTAAACATTATAGGTGCTCAATTCAGAATCATTTTGTAAAATCCTTACCTGGCTTCCCAGTTCCCCTACAATAAAATCCCTTGTCCTAAATATGTCTCACATCTCTTCATCGTCAGAGACTTTTTCATCTCTCCACCTAATATCATGTGTGTCCAGCAATATTCAAGCACTTCCAGTTTCTTAAATGTGCTATCTACTTCTACACTTTGCATATGCCTCTTTCTGCATTTGTCACTGTACTCTTCTATATCAATATGTTTCAGCTTTCACCTTCTCCGCTACATTTTACTCATTTTTATTTCCTCATTAACATTTTCATTCATCACTTAGGGCCGGTACCTCTTTGTAAGGCAGTGCATCTGACACTCAGAATATGGTGTTAAGCAAAATAAAGATTTGTCCTCACAGACCTTACAGTGGAGTGGGTGGAGACACATCTACACGCACGTGCATACATACACAAATCTGTAACACAGGCAGGCAAGGAATGTAAAATCTGTTGGTGATGAGAGCTATGATCAAAACGGAGCCACAAGCTATAATGCCGTGTGGATTTAACAGTGTAAGTAAGATAAGGCCATGAATGGGAGGAGATGAAATCACTGCCAACGAACATCTGATGTACCACCCAGTAGTACATACTGAAAAATTCAGAAATTATTTTAGGAAGACTTTGGAGGATTTGGAGCAGGATAGTATAACGTGATTGGCATTTTAGAAATATCCTGATGTTTGCTGAACAGAAAATTTTGCAGAGAGCAAGAAAGGAAAAAAGAGACCAAGGTGAGAGAAGATAATGACTTTTATTAATGTCATAGAGGTGGAACCTGGGTTAAGGGCTTGTTAATGAAATATGAAAAATTCACGTTGACTTCTGGGTTAGATTTAGATGTGAGAGATGGAGGTGAAAGATTGATCTATAAGCATGTTGGTGATGGCACTGCCAGATACTAAGATGAGATGTTAGTGAGGAAGACCTGGAAGGAAATCAAGATTCTTTTATAACACGTGTTTCATTTCAGATTCCTGGTAGGCAATTTTTCAAGTGAATATATCACTTAGTGGTATTTTGAAGGAAATAGTCTACAGAGGATATTAACATATAAATGGCACTTAAAGTCTGGAGCCAAGGGTTATATAAAGTAGAGAAAGAGGTGGGAGACTGAACCTTGGGGAGCTTGAATTTTTTAGAAAATATAATGGGAGAAGATTATATAAAGGAAACATGGACAGAGTGACCAATAAGTAGCAGTAAAATTAGGATAATAAGTTGTCCTGTACGTGTGGGAAAAATTTTATATTATTTAGGGTAGAAAAAGTTAAACACACACTGGGTTAAATAGAAAATTCATGTTAACATATGTCCAAGGGTTAACAGTTTGGGCTTTAGGGCATTTGGTTTTGTCATTCTCAATGAGGCTCGCATTGCTGTTGTTCCAATCAATCATCTCCCAGCTAGAGGGAAAGAGAAAGGAGACAAAGGGAGTTTACTCCTATTTCTTTTAAGGCCATGACACAGAAGAGTCACACATCACTTCTGCACACATCCTAATTGCAAGTACCTCATTTCACATCCCTGTCTAGCTGCTGCAGAAGTTGGAAATGTAGTTTTTAAGGCAATGGCAATGTGACCAGCTAAAACTTTATCACTACAGAAAAAGAAAGTACAGCTAGTGTAATGATTAGGTGTTTTTTCTACAACTATATTAAAGAGGGCAGTGATTGTCTATGTAGAATATTGCTAGGAGGTCAAGTAATCAGACAATAAGATTCATTGTTGTATTTGTCAACATAGAGCTCACTAGTGATATTAATTTAGTGGGTTTCAGTGGAGTAGTGGGATTATGGAAAAAAAAAAGCTTAAAAGAATCAGCATGGCTAATGCAAAAATGAACAAAAACCAGCAAAACTAAAACAAAACAAAACAAAAAACGAAAGAGAGGCATATCTCAAAATATTTACAAACTCTATATCCCACACTCTAAACTTTATAGAATCAACATTAATTAGAGGAATGCCAACATAAGTTTGTTCCCTCAATTACAAATTCTAACAACGAAAGGCAGCATAAATACAGAAAAACTTATTACCACCCATTTATTTACAAAAATATATCATGGATGATCAAATAATTGAACATATCCCAGCAAAGTTGAAAACATTGTAAGCCAGACTAAAACAAGAGAAAAGATGCTCAGAGAATCCTTAAATAACCTTGATATATTCCTATCTCCTGTATTCATTTATACATGAGGATTCTCAAAGAATTGTCTGCTTTTATTATATCACTATTGCTAATATTTTAATGGAAATTCAATGAACAAGAGAATCCTGCAAGGTAAAATGACAAAAAGAACTTTCCTAAATAATTAATGGCTCTGATCATTACGGAACACCTAGCTAACCTTGATTCCCAACAATTTCATCTGTTAAATAGATAAATTAAATAAATTTAATTAATTAAATATTTAAATTATTAAATTAAATAGATTTAAAATTTTTCACAGTCAGGCAAGAAATCAGACACCAAACAGGGCATGGAGGAATTCAGGAATTATTTATTTTTAAAATTTTTTTAAAGTTGGTTTTTTTTTTTAAGATTGTATTTATTTATTTGCAAGAGAGACAGAGAGAGAATTTCAACCAGACTCCTTGCCAAGCAGAGAGCCCCGCTCAGGGCTTGATCCCATGACCCTGAAATCATAACCTGAGCTGAAATCAAGAGTAGGCCTCTTAACTGACTGAACTGATTCCAGTAACCCACAGGAATTACTTAAAGACAAATATTAAAAATGCATTTTATTTTGCACCTCTGAGTTTTTTCATTAATTTTGAAAAGAAATTGTTTTAATACATACTACTAAATACATTTTAAAGTATTATTTTTTAATGTGAGAAAAATCTTGTTTATTTTTTCCAGTTTTATTGAGAAATAATTGACATACATCGTTGTATAAGTTTAAGGCATATAGCATGGTGGTTTGATTTACATATCATGTGAAATGATTACTACAATAGGGCCAGCAAACAGCCACCTTCTCATATAGATAAAATAATAAAAAAAAAAAAAAGAAAATTTCTCCTTGTGATGACAATTCTCTTAACAACTTCCCTACATATCATGTATCAGTGTTAATTATCATCATCATGTTATACTTCATCTTTGTTAGTACTTATCTTAAAATTGGAAGTGTGTATCTTTTTTACCTTAAATTTTCATACATTTAGCTTCTGAAAGTTTGAGAACTGATATTTTGGTAAAACAAAAATTTTAAAAAGGGATATGTCTTACATCAAAATCTCGTTTCATTATATCTTCTTATATCTTTGTTATATCTTCATATTAATATATATATATCTTATATCTTCATTATATCTTCATTATCTTCTTGTTTCATTATATCCCAATGCCTTCAAAAGACAAGTGATTCTCATTCTGTTTAAATATAATTAGCAGTTACTGTAAAGCATGAAGTATGTAGAAAATCAACATAATTATTCATTGGTAACAGATCAATCAAATTGAAACTAAAGAGAATAATTTCCTTTATAATATGTCTTTCGTTAATTAACGTTTTTCAATGAATATGGTAAAATGAGTCCATCTAAACTTCTTAAAAACTACTGCTTTTGAGAGTACACTAATTGGTGTCAAAATAGAAAATATCCAGCTGGCTATTTAACATTTTTGTCTAAAAATAAATGATTTCATTGAAAGCTTTTGGCTAATAAATTTTTATTTTAGAATAAAATAACTGATGTCAAATTAAGAATGAGATGCTTACAAATACCAAAATAACAGAAACTAACCATGTAGGAAACATTTCATTTGCTCTAAAAACAGTGAGTCCCGATTTTTGCAATATATCTATAGTCACAAAATTTATCTTCTTCTTAATGGCAGCAGTTAATTCTTTCTGATAACAGTAATAGTCTGCTCAATTCTGCCTCAATCCAAAGAGTATTTTTATGTACATATGATGGAAAATATTAAATAAGCTAACCTCTGCTCTCACCTGACCACTTGAAGTTCCTTGTGAAAGCTACGCATAAATATAGGTGTTCCTGACAACTCTCAGCTTTCATGTGTCTGGATGAAAAGTCACAGGGCACTTAGAGTTTTAAAGTTGAAGCAAGTTCAATCAAAACATATTGGAGCAATCCTGAGTGTAAATGTGAAAAACAGCAGAGCATATACATTATAACACAGGCAATTTTAACAAAGGGATTCCCTTCTCCCTCCCTTTTGAATGAACACATGTAAGCTATAAGTACCTATTTAGACTATAAGAAATAACTAATTCAAACACACACACACACACACACTTTTGGAAGAGAAATAGGAAAGGTAAGACGTTTATTTTCAAGCCTGTCAGGAAATCCCCCTAACTAACCATGTCTCCTTACAATGTATATATTCTAAATGCATTCTTTTTAACTCTATTGCATTATTCTCCAAAGTTATGTATTTTTTTAATTCCAAAATTTTCAACTAACACTTGTGAATCATTAATAGTTTAAAAAATCATCTTTTCACATAATTTCTCAATCAATGCTCAACTAACAGGCAAATAATATTACTATATCCTTTTTATGGTTAGGAGAAAGTATTCAAGTGGATTAAGGTAACCAATTGTTTAGTGGCTGTTCCAAAAATCGGGAATTAACAACATAATTTTTTTTTTCTAATTGCATAGTAACGTTGAAAATAAGTCTTCCTGGAGACTTTAAAAAATAATTCTAAAAAGCATAGTTTATCATCTTAGAGTGCCGTAATTTTCTGTAAATAGGGACTAGTTCTTTGAAAGACCATGATAAACCACATATCTTCTAAATATCAACATTATTGTGAAAAATGATTTTAAAAATCAGTGATGAAGGGAAAAAATAAAAACAGCTAAGTTATATTGTGGTGATGTTTGGTAGAGGTCAGTGTGCCTTGAAATATTAGCTTATAGCATGGAGGCAAACAGTGTTTTTCTTAAAGCAGAGTTTCCTAAATTTCTCAAATTAAAGGAATTTTAAGATTTATAAAAATGATGTATTACAATTCAGATCTAGTGAATGAGAATATTCTAAAAAAAGACTATGAATCCATATTTTTTATATATAAACTAATAGATTCCTACAATTTTAGAAGCTTGGCAGAAACCACTCAATATATTTCACAAACATCTAAAGCTAAAATGGAATAAAGTTAATCATATGAACTCTTTTTGTTCTAAATAAAGATATAATATCAGTGTGGTTTACTAATTTTTGAGAAATGCACATACCTGTCTAACCCATAATGTTACCAAGATTTAGACTATTACCACCATATATTACCAGAAGTTTTACCCAGATTTTTCCTAATACCCTTTACAATCAACTTCTGCCTCACCTGCGTGGAAGCAATGGCTATTCTGAATTTTTACCACCATAGATAAAGTTTGCTTTTTCTGTGATGTTATAAAAATGGAATCAAACAATATTGCTCTTTAAGGTTTCTTTCTCTCATAAAATTTTGGAGTTCAACTCATGGTGTTGCTTGTGCTAGTAGTTTGTCATTTCTATGTAGTGTTCCATTTTATTATTTATATATCTTCCTATTGATACACATATAGAATATTTTCCAGTTAGGGGCCATTATGAATTTAACCACTATAAACATTCTTGTACAATATTTTGTAGACACATATTTTCCTTTTCCTTGGGCATATACTTAAAGTTAGAATAGCTGGGTCATAGTTTTAATTTTATAAGAAACTTCCAGACATTTTCCCAAATGGTTATAACATTTTACACTGCTGCCAATAATATTTTTTCCAGTTACTCTGCAGTCTCCTATCATTAAGTGTTTTCAGACTTTTTATTATGGTTTTGATTTGTATTTCCTTGAATAATAATGGTGAACATATTTTCATGTGCTCAGTAATCACTGAAATGATTGAGATGAGAACTCAATCTCAGAACTCTTTTCTAGTGAACTGAAAGTGTGCCCACTTCATTTTGGTTGTTTCCTTTTTGATAAATTCTGGCCTACTGCATGTTGAGGCACACATACTGATAAAAAAAAGATGTAATTATGAATAATAGGTATTTATAGAGGGAAAAATACAGATTATCTGGATTATCTACTTCTTCAAGCATTCAATAAGTTTCCAAACACCAAGAGATAATCAGTATAATGGCAACTTCTCTAAAAGAAGAAAGATAAGGTCATAACTTGGCTAAACAAGGCTTTTTGTGTGTGGCTTGGGATCCAAGTTGACTAAGAATATAACATTCCTCTTGTCCACCTTGGAAAGCTGAAGACTCAAACTAAAGTTAGAAGAAAGGAAGAAAGGAAAGCAAGACATTGTTAGCTACACATAGATCCTAGAGTTATAAAGAACAATAGTTAAAGGGGGTTCCTCCATCAATTATTTTTTCAAATATTTTTCTGTAACCCTACTTCTGGATCTGCAAATACATTTCTGAGAGTGTTTGACATAGTTCCACAGATCACTGAATCTCACATATTAGTTTTTCAGTGTTTTATTTCTCTGGGCTTCAGTTTTGATCATCTTATATTGCTGTATCTTAAAGGTTACAATGACCTTTCCTTATGTCATTTCTAAATTATATTAATTTTATCCTAAGTTATAGATTGTATTTTCTACTTTCTTCTTTAGTAGAATTTTTGTTTATGTTGGATTGTAATCTCTCTACGACTGTTACATAAGTTAGTTGTGAGTCAGCTTGATTTTTTGAGGCTTGTGTCTATTGTAACCAGTTTATCTCTTCTACAAAGGCCTGATATTTTGGGGTGTTTATTGAATTTCATGTGGTCAACAAGATTTCTCCACAGGGGATGGTTGCACTTGGCATTATAAAATAAATTTTGACATTTTATACTTTTCTATGACTTATTATAATTTAAATAATAAATTTTACTGAATGTTAATTTAAAAAATATGAATGGGTTCCATAGTTTGGGAGAAGATTCTCCTCAATTCAGTGCTTACACTGAAGTATGTCTGCCTTTCTTCAGTTTCTTCCAAATAATCTTCTCGTAGCTCTGGTCTGAGATTTCTAACGAAGACCAAAATCCAGCGCATATAAGGCTGTGGCTCCATCTGAATCTACTCACCTCCCACTTTCCACTTATCTCTACTCCTTTCCTCAGTTCCTCTGCAAAATCTCCCTCTTTTTCTTTCAATGCCTCTCTTTCTTCCTCTCTTTTTAGTTATATAATCAGGCTTATTTGTGCATTTTAGGAAAGAATTATTTAGAGAATGAGAGAAGTAATGTGTTATCATAAATTTTCTTATTAAACATTCGTAATTTGATGGATTTTTTTAATTGATCAAATGTAGAATCCGAGATTAGAAGTTAATAGGCTCTGGAACTGAGGTTTTACCTCAGATATTTTCTAACTACAAAAGAAGAACTTGTTTAACTGCACCATACTATGAAATTGATCATTGTTTCTGGGATACACTAGGCTTTGTAGTTTCTAATTATAATTTAATAAACATTTATTTTAAAATTAATAAGTGTTTTTCAATCAAATGTCATTAACATCATTTTCTTTATCAATTTTTTCCATTTTCAATTTATATTGAAGTATAATTAATATAGTGTTCTGTTAGTTTCAGGTATACAATATAATGATTCACCCTACTCCATACATATTTCAGTGCTCATCATGACAAATGTACTCTTACTCCCCTTTATCTATTTCCTGTTCCATTTACTTCCCCTTTGGCAACCACCAGTTTGTTTTCTGTATGTGTCTATTTTTTGTTTGTCCCTTTTTGTTTGTTCATTTGCTTTGTTTCTCAAATTCCACAAATGAGTGAAATCATATGGTATTTGTCTTTCTATGACTTATTTCGCTTAACAATATACCTCTAAGTCCATTTTTGCAAATGACAAGATCTTATTCTTTTTATGGCTGAGTAATATTCCATTGTCTATATCACACCTTATTTATCCATTCATCTATTGATGGACACTTGGATCTATTCACGGCCTTCTAAAATGAAAGAAATATGGGCAACACCCCTGGATTTTTGTTAAAATTATTATAAAATTAAATCTAAGTTTAGGTTAGCATTAGTTTATAATTGTCACTCTACTTCAGAGGAGATCTTTTATAGTACCCTGAGTTCTTAAATACATTTTTGCTGTACAGAAACTCTGCCAACTATTACTGTCACAATGTTCATAAAAACATAATTATAAACAACTGTGAGCAAGAGTACATTTTCAATGTACCAAACACTTGTGTTTTTAATTCAGATCTACATCTGGTTTTATTCTTGTTTTACCACTGAAGGAGCAAAGGTTGATTGAGTAAAGAAAGATCAAGTACTATATATGATAAGTAATTATATATCCTCACAAAGTGCCCAATTATAATATTACTTTCAATTTATATCCGTTAATATCACTACTCTTAAATTTATGGTCATAACTTTAAAAAGTTCACTCTTTCAAAAATTGTATTAATAGTGTTTCTCTACTTAATATTATGCTAAATGTTTAGTGAATTAAACAGTAAATAGTGGGTGGTGAGATATTTTCTTATAAAGTTTGTTTGCTATTTTAACTATTATTTGCATTAAAACTAGCTGTCAAATCTCCTGCAGAGGTTTGCTTTACCAAAACATTTAAAAATTGTTTCACCTGACATCAATATAACATCACTTTTAGCAAAATATATACATGGATGGACAGATAGAGAAACCATGTAGATATGTGGTTATATTATACATATTGCTATCTCTGAGAGGACTTAGAAGCACCATAGTAGCAACAAGCACATCAAGTACTAAGGCTTTAATTTCTAAATATCATTAGCCAATAAAGGGAACCAAAGTTTCTTGGAGAAATAGGACTGAGGTAAGAAAAATACAGAACAGTTCTGGGTATTTTTTATTCTCAAAGACTAAGAAAAGCTGAAAAAGGAACAAAAGGATGATAACATCTCAGAGGGACACAGGAGCAAGCTGAAAGAGCTCCCAAAGATCAAAGCTGGAAAAGTTTGAGCAAAACAATAAATAATTATAATGTCGGGTTATAATCAAAGAATAAAATAAGTATCTAAGTTTATTTTGATATAAGTAAATGATTAAATAAGTCAGAGGAAAATGGACATATTTTCTGTACAGAACAATTCCAAATAATAAAAACAGAAGAAATAAAAATGCAAATAGAAGATCATTATCAGACAATCACAGTTAAAACTGTCATATGCAAAAAATCTATGGATGGATGCTAAAATTAGTGGATGAAACTTAAAGAAGAATCGAAAGTTTTACAGCCTCAATGTGTCATTATTTAAAGATTTATTTATTTATTTATTTATTTATTTATTTATTTATTTATTTATTTGAGAGAGATTGCATGTGCATGTATGTAAGGAAGGGGGAAAGGAGGGCAGAGGGAGAGAGAGAGAATCCTCAGGTAGATTCCCTGCTGAGTGTGCACCCCACTCAGGGCTCATTCCAAGACCCTGAGATCATGACCTAAGTAGAAATCAAGAGTCAGATGCATAGCAGACTGAGCCAGCCTGAAACCCCCAACATGTCATTATTGATCATTGCAGTGGTTTTAACCATTGTGGTGGATTTTAATTCCTTTTCCTTAAATGTGGACTACCCTTAGAGATTTTTTAAAGGAATAGAGTATGGAAAGTGAAAGATATTAATTTGCAATAGAAAACCTTGGGAAAAAAACAGCTTAATGGAATGATTTAGGCAAATATTACCAGACACAATCTATGCTGATATTATATATCCTCTAAAAAGATTTAATTAAAAGGACATTTCACCTCTATTCTATTCTTCCCCCAAATCCAAAGACTAATCACAAGAAAATATTAGACAAACCTTAGTTTGTCTAATTCCATAAACTATCTTACCAGAATTCTTTGTACATGTAAAAGTCACTTAAAAAAAAAAAAAAGAAAGAAACTGTTACAGATTGAGTAAACTTGATGGCTAAATGCAATGCAGTATCCTGGATTTTGATCCTGGGATGGAAAAATGACATTAGTAGAAATATTGTTAAAATTCATATAAAGTCTAGAATTTGTTAGTATGTTATACTAATATGAATTTCTTATTTTCTATTTTTATATAGCTATTAAAAAAGTAACATTATGAGAAAACAGGGTAAGGATTATATGACAACTCTGCACTCTAAAATTCTAAAATTATTTCAAAATAAAAAAGGTGAAGTCCAAATGATCAATTAAGAGGAAGTGACAATCAGATTCATTGGTAGTCAGGAAAATTTAATGAAATTCTCCAATAGACACACCATAGACTAACATGAAACTGAAGAGGCTGGAAGTAATAAATATTGGCTAAAGTATAGAATGAGAAGTTTTCTGAAATACTTCTGGTAGAAGTATAAATAAGTATGACCTCTTTGGAAAACTGTTTGACTTTATGTAGTAAATCTCAGAATATATATTTCCATGACCTAACAATTCCACTCTGAGGTGGATGGATACTCTAGGGAAACTCATACACATGTACACCAAAATAAATGTCAAATATATTTATATATAGCATTGTTTTAGTATTAACCCAAATCTCAAAACAGTTAAAATGTTCATTGGTAGTAGAATGGATAAATTGTTATAAAATCACACACCAAATTAACAAACATACAGCAATTAAATTTACTGAATTCCAACCATATACAATATATGTGTATATCATAAAAACAATATTGAGTGTAAGATGCAAATACAAGTTAAAATATGTAATCTGATTATGTTCATAAAAAGGTAAAAAAATACAGTATTTTATTAAATCTTTTAAGGTCCTATGCATAAGGAGTGTCTTAAGTAGTGTCCAATGGGCTGTTATAACAAAAATACTTTAGACTGGGTGACTTACACAACAAACATTTATTTCTCATAGTTCCGGAGACTGGGAAGACCACAGTTAAGGTGCTAGTCAGACTGTGTCTGGTGAGTGCCTGCTTCCTGCTTCATAGACTGTCTTCTTACTGTGTCCTTGCTATTGAGGAAATGGCAAGGGAGCTCTTTGGGGTCTTTTAGGAAAAGGCATTAATTCCATTCAAAAGGGTTCTGTCTTCATGACTTAATCATCTATCCAAAGCCCCACCGCATAGTACTGTCACACTGGGGGCTAGGATTTCAACATATGAATGCAGTGGGGTAGAGGGAGACACACAAACATTCAGTCTATAGCAGATGGTAAAGAGGTGAATAAAAACAAGAATTATCAAAGTCAGTGTATGTGTTACTTGTAAGATCCTTTTGGGATACATTGTAGGTGGCTAACATATAAAGTATGAAGCTACTTATCATAAAGGCTAGCATAGTTGTTACCCTTAAAGATGGAAGGTGAAATCAAACAAAAACATATGAGGGACTTTTTGGCAGGTGGCAAGTTTCTTTCCAACCTACATGGTAGTGACATGGACGTAGGTATTTGATATGCTGCATGATATAATTTCATGCATTATTTTGATATATGCTATTTTTCATGTTTTTAAAAGGAAAATGCATAGATACATTTCTGAAACCCAGAATCCAAGCTAAGTCTTCAAAATCAGTAATACTCCAAAAATATCATTTGTAAATTTTAGGAATAGAAGAAAATTTGGTTAAGCAGAAGTTAACACAGTGCTTACCAAAGGTGTCATTTGACTCTAAATTTGAAAATTAGGTATGGAATAAAGTCTCCATGAATGTGAAACACATTTCCCCTTACATTTTGTAATGTAAAATCTTAAATTTATGTGAAACTAGGCATAGCAGCTTGGCTCACTATCCAGTCTAAATATTCAAAATTACTGCCAACCTGAGAGATTTGATATAATATGTTCAGACTAAGTTGATACACTAAAAAAAGTGAACACCAATTACAGGGACACAATAAAATCATAGGGGAGGTAGAAGGAGAAGTAACACAATATTACAAGTTTCACTTTTGCATCATTTCCAATAGTTTATTTTTCAGGCAAATCATAATCCCAGAAAGATTATACCCTCTCTGTGGCTGACTTCAACAGTCCAAGTAAAATATTTTAGTCCTTCATGAACTAGGTTATATAGCTAAAATGAGGGTTAGTCACTAAATAGAGCTCTTTAAATCCCTAGGCAGACTTAACTCCTTCACTTGCCCACTGTGGAGCTTTTATTATTATTTTCATTTTTTTAATAATATCTGCTGCCATTCCCACTTGCCTGATTGTTCACTGAGTATAGGATTTAAATAAGCCCAGACCATGAGAACTTACTCTGAATCTTCCATTTGGTGTTGTAGTAAGATTTTCTCACCATCTTTTTTGATACTATAGCTTCCATTTAATAGATTTTCTCTTTTAACTGAACTTTTCTGTCATTACCAATCGTCCTTCATAGTTTATACTTTTCCAATTATGGCAGAAAGGGATGTAAGGACTTTCCAGTACACATGCTTATATCTTGACAGCTCTTTCTGTACCATTTATGGTATCCAAAACAAAAAATGCATAGATCATAGATATTCCTTTCTCCACTCCTGGATTTTGATCTAACTTTCATAGATTCATTCCAACTTATCTCTTCACTGGACATTTGTTCAATATGAAGCCTGATCTATGGGGAAATATAGCCACTCCAGCTGTACTTGGAAAAAACTCCCTTCTAATACCTGCCATTCTATACTAAGACGTTGCCTGTTTCTCCTGTATTCTATAGAACAACTTTCAAGTACATGAGGAATTTATCTTTTCATAGATTCAATCCATTGTTCCAGAATCCTAAGTGTGTATGCAGATTACCTGAAGCCATTTCATCAGTCTCTCTGTCTTGGGTGATAATAGTTCTAGACCAGTTGTTACATCAGCTTGATTTCACCCGATGGCCAAAAGACAAATTTGCATGTGGTAGATGTCTTAACAGCTTGTCTCTATTCTAGACATAAATAATTGTGGTCGAGGAACAACCAGTCAGTTGAGTGAAAATGACAGCCACTCATGGTGGCTGATACTGAAAAGTATCAGAGATAGTGGCTTTTCTGAAAAATGTAGGAGAGATTTTTTTTCTTATAGTTATGTAAGTAAACATTTGCTACTTAAAAAATATTTAAAGTTTTAAAAATATTTCTGAAGATCTTTCGTGTATAAATTTAAATAGCCTTATATTAAGTTTAAATTTTGAGTAATATTACTCTTTCTAGGCTATTAATGGGTAAGTATTTTTTCATCAAAAACCAAATATAATTTGTAACATAAATAGAAGGATAACATGTAGGGCGCAAGATAAGAGAATCTACCTGAGAAACCATATTTTGATTATTTTCAGTTACTGTAAAATTGGATTTTGAATTTGAAAGCAGAATTTTACACGAAAGAATGAGTACTCAGTTTTCATGGTAATCACTTATTTCTAGATTTTCTATTTTGCCTTTTCCTCCCTCAAAATAAAATGTTGTAAAATATTATGAGAGAGATAAATCAACAATCTTGCAATATGTTGTTGTCTGTGGCTTCTGAGGGAAATTAATAACATCTGTAATTGGAAATTTTGTTGAAACCAGATCTCCAATGAATGGCACCACAAGTGCTATTATTGACTCAGAAAATTACTGTCTAAATAAAAATGAAAATCCATGTTGTAGGCCATTGTTATTTCCTTGCCTCAAGTTAATTTCCTCTACGCCACCTTTCCCACTGATGACAACCACTAGAGTTTTGACTTACCACAGCATAATACTGTTCAAATGCCACAATAGCACAAAACATACCCATACAGGAAAAACCCTGAAGATAGCTTTGTTCTCATTCCAAGCTGAAAATACTTTTTCAGAATGATAAACAGATAGGACAGTTAACCTCAGTGGCATTCTGGCACTCATAAATGTAATATTTTCATGTAAATATCTGTTATAATATTATTTCTATTTAGCACTTAGCTCTTATTTTCATGTCCAATAAATATTATGAAAAGAACAACCTATCTGTAAAATAGTAATTATGTGAAAGACTAGCATACTATTACAGAAGGAGTCATATTGAAATCATGCCAAGTGTGCTGACAAATCAAATTTCTTAACTATTAGACCAAGAGGCAGTCTCTGGGGTCTTGCAAATTCATGAAGGAACATGGCATTTTGTCAGGTCTCTTGGCCTCTTCCTTGGATAATAGTTGGTATGCTAACTGCAAAAATCCATAGTTTTCAGTTAAAGAACCTACAGCTTTCAGAAAGTAAGCAATATTATTAGTGGTAAACAATTGATGGAAAAGCAGGATTCCAGATCTGGCCTATCTGATCCAAGGTCCGTAATTTTTCCGATCTTTGTTCTTTGCTCTCTTTGCTCTTGCAAAGAGAAGTCTCCCCTCTTCTCTCTATTTTAGATGAAAATGGCTTTAGGCCTGATCAATTTTGTTAGGAAGTGCTTTTAAACTTTCAAGGAATAAATAATCTCATTGGTATATGCTTGTCTACAGAAAATAATCTATCAATCCACCTGTCTATCATATCTATCTAGTGATATATATGTATGTGTGTGCTAAATATATCATCTACATATTTTTGACTTAACCTTCATCAAATAAAATTATTTTAAATGTAATAAATATATTGACAATAATTAGGTCAATCTTTTGGGTTAAAGCCTTCATCATGTTAATCTAGCTGTAGACAAAATCCTACATTATATCATATTATTGCTCACTTTGACGTAGGAGGTAAGTAATCTGCAGAAAAAGAATATAATTTTTTTGGTTTTATGCCATTAACATTTTTAATACTATCCTTAACCTGGCTCATATTATATCAATAATATACGGCTCCTATATTGGGTATTCCTTAGCCAAAATATTCTCTAGTCCTTCATTTTGAAATTCTGACTTCACTCATATCTACTTCTTTCTCAGAACACTAGGAACAGCTACATAATGATTAGGCAGGAGGTCTAAGTAGTTATGAAGAAGGCAGATGGGGAGAAGAAAAAGAAAATAAATTATCATCTCCTATTTTATGCCAAACACTGATGGTTAGTTTATCTTTCGTCCTCATAACCCAATGAGGTAATTATTCTCAACTGACAGATAAAAAGATAGGATCAGAGATGGTTATTCTGACTTCACCTCACAAATGATTCTCCCATACATGACAGCCTGCTGGCATGCTATTAAAACAGTGGATTCAAACTCAGTGTGAACATCTCAGTTCTATTAATGAAGGGCATTAGAGGATAGTGGTTAAGAACAGAGACTCTAGGGGCACCTGCAGGGAGTCAGCTAAAGTTTCTCTCCCTCTGCCCTCCCCCTCTCAAATAAATAAATCTTTAAAAAAGGAAAAAGAAAAAAAGAACACAGTCTCTAAGACTAGATGGCCTGGGTTCAAAATAAAATCTGAGATTTATTAAGTTTGTAACCTATTGCAAATTTTGTGAACTGTTTGTACTTTAGTTGCTTGATCTTTAAAAAGGGTTGGTAATAAATCTTTCCTCCTAATGTATTACGATGACTCAATCAGTTAATATATATGAAACACCTAAGAGAATGCTTGGTACACAGTAAGGGATTTTACAAGTTTGTTGATAACACTATTTCATAAAATTAAACTTGGTGGGAAAAAGAGAAGAATTTTCTGTCCCACAGATCAAAGCATATTTTCTATTCACTGTTTTGTATCTTCTATAAACATGACACTGAATTCCTAGAGAATCCCTTTTTTCTCAGTCTTTCACACAAGCTTTTAACTCTCCCAAGTAAAGTGAAATTTTCTGCAGTTTTCTTTTAAGTAGTAATATCCTCTTTTACTTAAAGCAATTGCCCTGTGTAATGGTTAATTTTACGTGTCACTTGTCTGGGGCCACAGAACCAGCTTTTTGTTTCCTTAGCTTATTTTTGGGTGGGATTTACATTTAAGTTGGTGCACTTTGAAAAAAAGCAGACTGTTTTCCATAAGGAAGATGAGGTTTATCTGATCCATTGAAAACCTGAATAGAATAAAAATCTTCTCCTCCCCTGAGCAAGAGGAAATTCTCCAGCCGTCTGTCCGGACTTCACCTGCAACATCGACTTTTTCTGAATTCTACGCAAGCAGAGGTTCTTTGGACATTGGCTCTTCCCTGTGTTTTCTGCCTGCCAGCCAACCCTACAGATTTTGGACTTCTTGGCCTCCATATTTGCATGAACCAATTCCTAAAAAATCTTTACACACACACACACACACACACACACACACACACACACACACACATCCAATTGGCAGTGTTTCTCTGTAGAAATCTAATTCACTCTGATCAAGAGGCAAATGTTTAACTGACTGATCCATCTATGCACATCAAGGATTTTTCTTTTTAAGTTTAAGAAATTTTCAGGCACCTGGGTGACTCAGTCAGTTGGGCATCTGCCTTCTGCTGGGGTCATGATCCTGGAGCTCTGGTATCGAGTCCCTGGGCAGGCTCCCTGCTCAGTGAAGACTCTGCTCCTCTGCCCTTCCCCTAGCTGGTGTTTTTTGTTTTGTTTTGTTTTTCTTTTCTCTTTCTCTCTCTCAAATAAATAAATAAAATCTTTTTTAAAAAGTTTGAGAAATTTTCCAGTAATTACAGTTAACAGTAAAAGTACTGTTCTAAAATATTTTCCTTGCTTGGAAATAGCATTGGCATGAAATGAGTCTGAAGAAGAGTGATGTAACATAATCTCACAAGGGGGCAAATCATTGCCCATCCATTTAATCTCCATGAACTCTCTGAGATGATAACCTTTTTCAACAAAATTTCATACACATTAAATCATAAAATTTTATAGTTGTGTGCTACTTATTGGAGTTAACTGTAAGGAATATCTAAATTAAAAATGTTAGAAAATTACCTCATACTATTAGAAAATGAAAGCAAACCAAAAATAAAACATTTTGGGGGGGTGGGTTTAGGAATAAACTTGAGGCCACACAGAGACAGGGCAAAATGTTGCAGGTTACTATAGTGTAGTGTTAAGAGTATGGGACCCAGTGGAGCCTGGGTGGCTCAGTGGGTTAAAGACTCTGCCTTCGGCTCAGGTCATGATCTCAGGGTCCTGGGATCGAGCCCCACATTGGGCTCTCTGTTTCCCCAGGGAGCCTGTTTCCCTCCCTCTCTCTGCCTACTTGTGATCTCTCTCTCTGTGTCAAATAAATAAATAAAATCTTTAAAAAAAAAAAAAGAGTGTGAGACCTGGAGACAGATAGTACAACTCTGCCACTCACTTGTGCTTTTTTTAAAAGATTTTATTTATTTATTCATCTGAGAGGGGGTGAGACAGCACAAGCAGGGGGAGTGGAAGAGGAAGAAACAGGCTCCCCACTGAGCAGGGAGCCCAATGTGGGGCTCGATCCCATGGATCATGACCTGAGCAAAAGGCAGATGCTTAACCAACTGAGCCAGCCAGGTGCCCCTACTGACTTAACCTTTACCTTTTATTATTTTTAAACTTTTTGCTTCGAATTAATTGTGGAATCACATGCAGATGTAAGAAATAATACAGCTTCTATGTACTATGTATCCATTTTCCCCAATAGTAATGTCTTGCAAAACCATAGTATAATATCACCTCCAGAATATTGACATTGATACTGACAAGATACAAAACATTTGAATCACCACAAAAAAACCTCATGATGCCATTTTGTGGCCACATTCATTCCATTCTAAACACCCAGTTTTCTTCTATCATCCCTAGTACCTAAAACCACTAATGTGTTACTCCATTTCTATAATTTTGTCATTTTGAGATTATTATATATAGAAATAATACAGTATGTCCCTTTTTGGATGGGCTTTCTTCACTCAGCATAATTATCTGAAAATTCACTAAGGGTATTGTGTGTATAATAGGTTAGTTTCTTTTTATTGCTGAGTATCATTCCATGGTATAGATGGACCATAGTTTGTTTATTCAGTGACCAATTGAAAAACATCTGGGTTATTTCTAGTTTAGGATTCTTACAAATAAGGCTGGTGTAAATGTACAAATTTTTTTGTGAATATAAGTTTTCATATCATTGGAAAAATGTACAGAAGTGCACATTTTGTGCATATTAAGTTTTTATCCTGCAGCTTTACTGAATGTATTTACTAGTTCTAGTAGTTTTCTGGTGGAGTCTTTAGGGTTTTATATGTATAGTATCATGTCATCTGCAAATACTAACAATTCTTTCTTATCAATTTGGGTCCCTTTTATTTCTTTCCCTTGTTTCATTGCTGTGGCTAAGATTTCCACTACTTTGTTGAATAAAGTGACAAGAGTGAACATTTTTGTCTTGCTTCGCATCTTAAAGGAAAAGCTCAATTCAGTTTTTCATCAGTGACTATGATGTTAGCCATGGGTTTTTCATATATGGCCCTTATTATGTTGAGATATGTTCCCTCTAAACCCACCTTGTTGAAAGTTCTTATGAGTGGATGTTAAATTTTGTCAAATACTTTTCCTTCATCTATTGAGATGATCATATGGTTCTATCCTCCATTTTGTTAATGTGATGTATCACACTGATTGATTTGTGGATATTGAGCCATCCTTGCATGCTGGAATAAATTCTACTTGGTGGTGAGTGATCCATTTAAAATATTGTTGAATTTGGTTTGCTAATATTTTGTTGAGGACTTTTACAACTGTCTTCATCAGGGATATTGACCTGTAGTTTTTTGTTTGTTTGTTTTTTGTAATGTGCCTGGTGCCTCTCTGATTTTGGTATCAGGATTGTTAGCTTCATAGAATACATTTAGAAGGGTTTTTTCCCTCCTATTTTTTGGAATAGTTGAGAATAGGTATTAACTCTCTTTAAATATTTGGTAGAATTCACCTGTGAAACAACCTCATTCTTGAGTTCTCTTTGTTGGGAGCTTTTTGATTCATCATGGTTTAAATTTGCATTTCACTAATGGCAAATAATGGTGAACAACTATTACTGTGTTTCCTTGCTATCTGTATATCTTTTTCAGTAAAATGTTTATGCCCATTTTGTAATTTGATTGTTTTCCTATTGAGTTGAAAGTTCTTTTTATGTTTGAAATACTAGGCCTTTGTCAGAAAAATTGATATCCAAATATTGTATCCCAGTGTGTAACTTGTCTTTTCATCCTTTTAACAAACTGTTTACCAAAACAAAAGTTTTTAATTTTATGAACTCTAATTTAGAAATTTTTCCTTTTGTGGATTGTACTTTCGGTATCAAATCTATAAACTCTGTCTATTTGTAGATCTAAGAGATTTTCTTTTGTCTCTTTCTAAAAGTTTTATGATTTTATGACTTACTCTTAGGTTCATGATTCATTTTGAGCTAGGGTGTGTTATTCTAGCCTTGAAAGAATGAAATTCTAGGCTCACCGCCAAACCTTTTCTGGTATATGTAGTCATGGGGCCACATTTTTTTTTTTTTTAATCTGTTTGAATGGCATATAGTCATTATTGTCTATAACTGTCCTGGCTGTTTGGTTACAGATAGCACATTTGTCTCTTCTTATTGGCATTCTGGATTGCTAGCTTCTTTAGCTCTATGTCTGGGACATATGAGGCAAAAAGAAAATCTGGAGAACTCAGCACTATATTACTCATCAGAGTCCAAAGTCTCTGGTCAATTTCCTTCATTTTTTTTAACTTCTAGTGTCTTCTTATGTTTGTTTTATATATATAATGGCCATGGCTTTTATTTGTGCTAACTGGTAGCAATAGGCAAAGTTGTGTCTACTACCTCTTCCCAGAATGAAAGTCATTACTTAAACTGAATTTGAATCTGTTTCTACATCTGTAAAAGAATATGAGTTTATTGTGAGAATTAAAACAGTTTATTTAAAGTATCTATAAAAGTGTGTGTCATATAATAAGCACTTAACATATGGTATATATAATTAACATATAATTGTTTCTCTTTTATGTCTAACTAATGAATCCCATGTTGCTAAACAGAACTCCCTATTCTTGGTCTGCATATTATTTAATTCACCAACACCCAAGCAAACACAAACAGAAGTTGAACTATAATGGATTTAAAATTAATAATTAAAAGTCCTGGAGATCACAAAAATTCCTGTTTTCCTAATATACACATTTTATCTTTTACTGTTAGTTCTGCAAGAGAAGGAAGTGATTGTATAAGAAGTCATAAGTACACCTTTATATTATATGAATGATTGAATAGATATTTCAGAATTTAGTTTAGGCTATTAGTACAAATCTCCTATGTTTAGAAAAAAAATGGTATAAAAAAGAAACTGAAGCTTCTTCTTTCTCTTTCTTTTTTTCTTTTTTGTTTATTTCCTTCTCTTCTGTTTTTCTTCTTTTTCTTTCCTAAACAACTTAGTCCTAAAGGCTTTTAGCAGGGCTGAACTTTGTATGCATCTGAGTTTAGGAGAAACACAGTAGTCCAGAGTGCTAATGCATGGCCAGCTTTAAATGAGGAAGAAATCCAAAATGGAGGTCATCTAACACAAGAGTCACAGCCCAAGCAGTCGAAGAATTTGTCTCATGGAAGGCAGATGGCATGGGATGTCAGAGCTGAAGTGATCTGGAGTGATATATGAGAGGCTGCCCAGCCTAGGGTAAAGGAGGATGATCAGAGCTAAGGAGGGTATTCACATATGAGGTAGCAGCCTAGCACAGGATGTCAGAATCCAACCAAAGAGAGAAGGACATCTGTGTAATAAGGCAATGATGAGAATTTGGTTAGGTATAGGAAGGCCATTCAAATAAGTAAATCTTTTGTATATAATGGGAGACTTCTCACCATCTGAGAACAGAGTTACAAATTTAGAAGAGAGAGAGAGAAGGCTAGTAAGTGCTGTGATTTTGAATTAATATTGGTGTTATCAATGTGATGTAAACAAGTAGAGAAATAAGTATAAATGTATGTATTTAATCACCAGCTTTATCCACTGACATCACTCAAGATTAATAAGCACACCCCAGAACAGAGCTTTATCAACTCTACTAAAAAAAATTAAAAATAAAAAGCCCAAGACTCCTTTAGAGAAATCATTAAATTATTGATTCCAAGTCTGAGTCAGGGAAACTGCAAAGAAGCCTAGAACATTTAGTTTTGCCATAAAATAAAGTGTTTAGAGAATAATTCATTTATGCCAAAAGGACCTAGAATAGGTCAAAAGTTCTCCCACTGACTAAAACAGAGACACTCTAAGTATCAAAAAATAAAATTATAGCAACAGATTATACATTTTTTCAATAAATTAAGGGTCTATGAATTTGTACTGACAAAAATTAATTAATTCAGAACATGATGATGAATGAGACATTTATTTAGATTCAAAGTACCCCCTGTCAAAATACCACATTTTATGAACTGACACGAAATGACAATGTTTCCCATTTCTGGGGATGTTAGCGTTGATCATTGATTAGGATTGGATTTTCCAGGCTCCTGCACTATATACTCTTTTTCTTTTTGTAGATAGTAAATGTTTTGGGAGGGGTTACTTGGAAGAAGGAAATTTAGGATCAGTGTGTAAATAATTTGGACTGCTAATCAGTAGATTACATTTCCTTGTGTTTATATTATTCTGTGGATTTATAGAATGCATACTTAATAAGAATTATTCTTTAAGGGCACCTGGGTGGCTCAGTGGTTTAAGCTTCTGCCTTCAGCTCAGGTCATGATCGCAGGGTCCTAGGATAAGGCCATGCATCAGACTCTCTGCTCAGCAGGGAGCTTGCTTCCCCCTCTCTCTCTGCCTGCCTATCTGCCTACTTGTGATCTCTCTCTCTCTCACTGTGAAATAAATAAACAAAATCTTAAAAAAAAAATTACTCTTTATTTTTGTGTACATAGCTTTAGATTCAGATGTTTTTAATATCAAATAGGTGATACTGAGATATAAATATTAATAAAGTAATTTATTCCTTAATCCTCATTTGTTTTGGAAATAGAGTGAAATCATAAAGACAACTTGTACTTATGAACTAAATTTTTCCTAGGATTTATGTCCTCTCTATGGAATATATAAGTCAATTAATTCACAAAAGTGGTATCAAAACTTCATAAAATACATAACCACTCCATACCACATCTGCTGATCACTTTACATTTTATCTTAGGCATTTTTTGTATCAATGCTTTTGCATTATGAATAATAAATGGAGTCCATTCTCACAAATATTTTGTTTTAGAGCTGGGATTTAAAACTATGCCTTCCAAAAAAATAAAAAAAATAAAAAAATAAAACTATGCCTTCCAGATAGACCTCTTTGTGCCATAACACTATAAGGTAGCAATTCATATGTTGTCTGGCAACTATTTGTGAGAAACTAAAGCATGAAAAATGAAACTTAAAATTCAAATAGTTTTTGCATGTTGCCCCTCATATCACCTCTACACTCAATAAGAAACATTCTATTCTTCCCCTTAATCCTGGGTAAATGTCTTCTCCCTAACACAGACTTTTAAATGATTTCATGACATAACACACATGCAACTTTAAAGTTTTACCATAATTCTTACACACTTAGAACTTCCTCTTTTTACTTTTTATTTCTTCCTAAATTACCTATTTTCGTATCTTGGTTATCCTCGTGAGATTAAAGGATCATTTAATAAACCAAATCTGTGCTTTGCATCAAGCAGTAGACTTTGAGTAAATACTGATTTAAAATTTTAATAAGGTGAATTTACTTCTTCAAAAATATATTCCAACATTTAGGTATATTGCAAGAGATATGATACAATTAAAAAGTCTAAGGGAAACTGCAGCTGAAATTTTGCTGGGATAACTTCATAAAGTTTATTTAATTAGCAGTAGGCATTTTCTGTAGAAACAGGGCAAAATTCTAACAAGTAAGGAATGTCTTTTTCATTTCTTAGTAGAGGTTATGTGAGAAAATACAGTCTTTTGGTGAGAAGAAACATATTTGAGGTTCTGTTTTAGTGGGTTTGAGAAATGTTTTCCATTTTCCTTTTGAGGAGAGAGAGTAGGAAAGAATAAGAAATCTTCCTTTCCTGTTATCTCTTCCATAGGGTAGACAAATGAGAGATGAAGAAGAAAAGTTCTTATACTATCCAATAGCTGGAGAGTTTTTGGCATCAAGGACAGAAAGAATTGGAGGGAAAAAAGGAGATTTTGATATAAAGTTACTGAAAAGATACAAAGCTTTCTTTGAAGCCAGTTACATACAATTAAAGAGAGAAGATCCAGGAAAGGACAGTTGCTTATAATCAAGTTGCTGATAATAAAAATTATACAACTATGATGAATCTTAATTGTTTCTGCATTTTCTATTGAAAATATATAAAACTCTTAATAATATTCTTATATGAAGAAAATTTGAGCAAATAATACGTCTAAATGACCTTAATATACTTTTGGAAATTATGCAGTACCTGTTGGCAGACTAGATCTCTCGCTGTAAAGTTTTAAATTAGTATATATAATGAAATTTCAATACAAATTAGTATTAGTATATATAATACTAATTTCAAGTCAACAAAAAAGTAACACTACAACGCTAAGAAAAGGGAAGTCTGCAAAGTGAACTTAGGCATGAATGTCCAACTTGCTCCCTAGTTGGGTCAGTTTTCTGACCATATTGCAGAAAGCTAGTTTATAGAACCCAGTGATAACTGTTGAGTTGATGATAACTGTTGAGTTGATGAGGCAATGATCAGATCTGTGAGTTAGAACATCTGAAAGAGGAGGGATTGTAAACAGAGGGGTCCTCAGAAGCACATCCAGGAGATTGTTGCAATACCATGATTGAGAGGTGGGCTATATGTGCAGGGGGTGTGATGAATTGAGGCTTTCCAGAAAGTAGAAACAACCAGGTTAAAACCAGGAGAGAGACACCACATTGGGTTGGCATTATTATATTGGTAAAAAGAAAAATGGAAAGATTTGAGTTCTGGCCCACCCAGAGTTGTTGGAACTTACCAACATTTATTAAAAAAATCCAGAAATAGCAAAATTAAAACCACCAAATTAAGGATTTTTTTAATGCATGTAAGAACAGTTCATGAACTGGGAGCTTTCACATTCAAAACTGATATGAAGCTCAGGTGCATGAATATAGGATGGCTTATAAAGTGAGAATGAGGAAGTTGTTTAGACTTCACAATGTTTGATTGTTACAGTGAGGATTTCTTGACAACTGGATATTTGGATAAGTGATTATTTTATATAATTTTTAGGAAGCTAACTTAAGTTCTTTTACATTTATAAGAAAACCTAGATTAAGTTTTGCATACATTCATAAAATAAATTTTGCTTATGTGGCTTAAATGGTTTTTGTTCTGGGAATTTTCATGTCCAGTGTCAATTTGTATTTAATTTTAACATGGTATCCAGCTGAGATAGCAGAAATACCATCATGTATTAAGAGTAGGGGGGCACCTGGGTGGCTCAGTGGGTTAAAGCCTCTGCCTTCGGCTCAGGTCATGATCTCAGGGTCCTGGGATTGAGCCCCACATTGGGCTCTCTGCTCAGCAGGGACCCTGCGTCCCCCCCCCCCCACGCCTGCCTCTCTGCCTACTTGTGATCTCTCTCTGTCAAACAAATAAATAAAATCTTAAAAAAAAAAAAAAAA
>CM053611.1:79873920-79924971 GCA_028646535.1 Procyon lotor
CATCCTCCCTTGCATAAAACATCCCCCACAATAAAAAATTATCCAGCCGAAAATGTCAGCAATGCTGAGGCAGAGAAACACTATCCTAGAATGGGACCTACTCACAACTTATCCCTGCCAAAAAGCCTAAAACTAAGCCTCAACCAAGAACCATGGGGGGAAAAGCATCTTATGTACAGGGTAACAGAGATAATAAATTCTGTTGATAATAAATTGACAATTGATAAATTGATAATAAATTCTATTTCACCAGAAATAGTGGAGGCCAAAAAATCAATTTGCGAGACGTTTCGAAGTGTGAAAGTTAAAAAAAGAAGAAATAGATAAAGGAAGAAAGGAAGGGAAAAAAGAAAGGAAGGAAGGAAGGAAGGAAGGAAGGAAGGAAGGAAGGAAGGAAGGAAGGAAGGAAGGAAGGAAGGAAGGAAGGAAGGAAAGGGAGGGAGGGAGGGAGGGAGAGAGGGAAAGGAAAGAGAAAGAAAGAAAACTGTTGACAGGAATTTTAAGTTCAGTGAAAGGCAAGATTTCAGTGACATTATTAGAAAAATGAAAACAATGACAGTTTGTCACTAAACACAGTGGTAAAATGTTTTTCAGTCTGAAAAGAAATGTTACAAGATTGAAACTAAAATATACAGAGAAAGGAAAGACCATTGGAAATGGAAGTCTGTGGAGAGGTTGGTCTTTAGAGGTGATTCAGTTGCTCAGTGTGGTCAGGAAGATCTTAGGTTGTTTGTTTGTTTGTTTTACCTTTCAATTTAGACAGCAGGAAATATCATAGGATGGCAACAGTATGTCTGCCACTGTGTTTTGCATCACTTTCTGACACAATAACTACAAGTAAGTAAAGGGGATGATCTCTTTGAGGTTTTAAGTAGTAAAGAAATCTTTCCCAGAGACTTTACAGCATGTTTCTTTGGTCCAATTGAGTAACACACCTGTTACAAAGCTGATCACAGGCATAGTTTGGCGATGATTGGTGAAGAGCTGTCACTTTACATGGGGTAAATTCCAAAATGTCACCTTCAAAGTCCTTAAAAACATTAAAGTGACTTGAATCTCCAATAGTCACACTCAGTCTAAATTTTTTTGTGGCCATCCACCTCCCACAAATTCACATCATTTATCTCTTCCTGGCAACCTAACACCTAAATGTTTGAAATGGAAATTGGTCCATTTCCTTGTGTAGATTTGTGGTTAACTGCAGGGTTTCTAGGAATATGTAATAACATAATCCATATTCTATCAACTATTTTATGAAATCTATAAACTAAGTCTTTTAGTTCTCAGGATGAAGGTTAGATTGGAAGAGGAGAGAAGAGAGAAACAAACATTTTTCTTTTTAAAGAAAGACATCTTGAATTCATTGTTATACAAAATACAAAAACAATAATAAAATCAACTCTTTGGAACAAGATCAGGAATTTACTCTCCAGAGTATGTGGGTGCACTTCCTCCTGAATGTGGGTGCATTCCCTCCTAAATGTGGAGAAGTAGGGACTGCATCCTTGGGCTCTCCAATGTAAAGTAGTCCCAAGTTCTACAGATCCATTGGTTGACTGGGTAAGAGAGCATTGGTGCTACTCATTCTATCTCCAAAATTAGCTCTGTCCACAGTAAATATTTCAGGGAAACCCTGGGTTGATCCTTGAAATTGTCTTGATTTTTGTTTAAACCCCTTTCCAACTTTTGTAGGAATATCTGTTGGATCTTGAAGTTTCTAAGATCTGATTTAACTCTACTTAACACTTAGATACAAGTAGGGCTGTCTTTGCCACAAGCCATCACTCTGAGCAAGAGCGTGCTCTTTACTATGTACCTGCCTCTCTCTACATATGTCAATTGTTTAGTTCTCTACAACACCCCTTACTGCATCACTGCATGTTATTCTCATTCCCAAATGTTTTTCTGTCTTATCCAGCTGCCCAAATCCTATCATTCTTGCAGATCTAATCAGTATCATTTCCTTCCATAAGAGATTCTTTATTTTTTTAAAGATTATTTGAGAGAGAGAGCAGGAGGAGGGGCAGGGGAAGAGGGAGAAAGAGAATCCTCAAGCAGACTCACTGCTGAGCATGGAGCCTGATGCAGTGTTCAACCTTAGGACCCTAAGATCTTGACCTGAGTGAAAATTAAGAGTAGGATACTTAACCAGCTGAGACAGCCAGCTGCCCCACTCTGAGGCATTCTTAATCCAATAGGTAGCATTAATTATTCCTAGAAGACCTTGAAATTTTGTCATGTCTATAAAAATGGTCATCTATAAAAAAAGGAAAAACATAAAACATAAATTGAAAGAAACTTCCTTAATCTTCTATAAAAAAGAAAAAATACTTAGAAAATATGTTATAAAACCAAAAGAACTAACCATCACTATGCCAATAATTGACTATATGAATGAAAATATGTACAAAACTATATCCTTTTGCTACATTATTCTTGCTGAAGAAAATTTGGGAGTATTTTTTTTAAATATGCAATAAGACAGTTATGTACACTATCTGATATTGATTAAACATTGTACTGCAGGTTCTATATAAAACATCAGGCAGGGCAAGTGGCATAGATTTTTCGGAAATGTTAATATCTAAATAGTAATGGTTCTAGTGTGTAGGAGAAAAATTGACACAATGAGAAAACCTTTAATATGAACTCTTGGGTAGTATAATTGTATCAATGTTAATTTTCCATGAATATGGTAATTACATTTTGTTTATGTCGGGAGAGGAGATACAAGCTGAAATATGTAAGTAAGGTCATTGTATCTGCAACTTACTTTTTTTTTTAAGATTTTATTTATTTTTTTGATACAGAGAGAAAGAGAGATCACAAGTAGGCAGAGAGGCAAGCAGTGAGAGGGGGGAAGGAGGCTCCCTGCTGAGCAGAGAGCCTGATGCAGGGCTCAATCCAGGGTCCCCGAGATCATGACCTGGGCCGAAGGCAGAGGCTTTAACCCACTGAGCCAAGCAAGGGCCCCACTGCAATTTACTTTTAAATGATGCCATCAACAATATACATAAATATGTGGGTGTGTCTGCATGTGTGAATGCATACATAGAAAAAAAAAGCAAATGTTATGAAACAATGACAGTTGTTGAGTCTAGATGAAAAATATATATGTGTTCATTGTATTATTCTTTCAGATCTTCAGTAGAGATTTTATATTTCTCAAAATAAAATGCTTTAAAATTCAATGAAGAACAAAATGGACTGTTCAGTAAATTGTATCAGGAAATAAAATATCCATGTTGAAAAAAAAAAAGAATTAGTGCCTTACTCAAAAACAATTGCCATGTGAATTAAAATCTTATTTGAAAAAGAA
Organism: Procyon lotor; assembly: GCA_028646535.1. Lineage (NCBI taxonomy): Eukaryota > Metazoa > Chordata > Mammalia > Carnivora > Procyonidae > Procyon > Procyon lotor. The sequence goes on from CM053611.1 coordinate 79,877,240, forward strand.
AACTTAAAGACTTACAATGTAGAAAAATGTCTTCATATGTATTATATATACATGCATACACAAAGTACAAAGGAAGTGAATGGTAAATTTGAATGCATTAAAATTAGCAAAAACAAAATGAAAATGAAAGCCACCCAATGTGGTTCTCCCAAGTGCATGTAACTGTCAACAAACTAGTATCCAGAATATGTTGGAATGCTTACAATAATTAAAACCAAAAAAATCACAATAAGAAATCAGACAAAAGATGTGTTAGACAATCCACAATAAGAAATCACAAATAACCAATAAACACACGAAAATGTTTTTATACTCACAGGCAATTATGGAAATTTTAATTAAAACTAAAGGGAAACATCAGCTGTTTAGATTGTCAAGAAACAAACAAACAAAAACAAACCAAAAAAACCCCCAAATACTGAAAATATCAAGTATCTGCCAATTATTTTGAGCCATAGAAAGTTTCATACATAGTTGGTGGGACTATAAATTAGAACAGTCATCATGGAAAATAAACTAGCACTAACAAAGACAATAATATTCCCTTCTACACATCAAATCCACTTGAGATACTTACCCCAGAGAAGCTGTCATACATACACAGGATAAAATATTCAGAAATGCTTATGGCATTTCTGTAATATATATAATAGTTAAATCTTGGAAGCAGACTAAATGCCCATTCACAATACAATGATGCTTTATTTTGTTGTATTTTTGCAATGGAATATAATGCAACAATTAAAATGTGAACATTACAGCCTACTATTGGGGGAAATATCATTTTAGGAAGATTTTTGTAGTATGATATCATTAGTGAAACATGGACATATGGGTTAAATGTTGTTATTTAGAGATGTATGTATGTATAGAGATATTTTCACAAAGGAAGAAAATAATGAAACTATGAAACACAAATATTTAAGTGGAGAGTAGAAGAATGAGCTTGGAAACAAGCCTAAAATGTTACAAGTTCATTTCTAGTCCACTTTGAGACAGCAAGGTGACTTTTGGGATGAAAGTCAGAATGAGAGCCCTCATCAAAAACCAGGTTTACCAGCTTTGATCATGAACTTACAGCTTCCAGAACTGTGAGAAAGTACATGTTTTAAAGGCAACCAGTGTGTAAGTATTTGTTAGGGCAGCCAAAGCAGACTCCTTATGAAATACACACTTAGAAAATATGTTCTAAAACCAAAAGACCTAGCCATGACTATGCTAATAATTGACTATATGAATGGAAATATGTACAAAACTATATTATTTCGTGTATATTCTATTTTTTGTAAAATATCAGAATAATATGACATCTACCCTCTTAATCAAATTTTTAAGTATATAGTAATGTTAACTATATGCATATTGTTGCATAGAAGGTATCTAGAACTTTTCCATCTTGCTTGATGGAAACCCTAACCCATTGAACAACTCCCAAATTCCCCCAATCTCCCCTAGCTTCTGGCAACAACCATTCTACTTTCTCCCTCTGAATCTGACTACTTCAGGGGCACCTGGGTGGCTCAGTGGATTACAGCCTCTGCCTTCAGCTCAGGTCATGATCTCAGGGTCCTGGGATGGAGCCCGGCATCTGGCTCTCTGCTCAGCAGGAAACCTACTTCCCTCTCTCTGCCTGCCTCTCTGCCTACTTGTGATCTCTCTCTCTCTGTCAAATAAATTAATTAATTAAAAAAGAGTCGGGGCGCCTGGGTGGCTCAGTCGTTAAGTGTCTGCCTTCGGCCCAGGTCAGATCCCAGGGTCCTGGGATGGGGCCCTGCATCGGGCTCTCTGCTCAGCAGGGAGCCTGCTTCTCCGGCTACCATTCCTACTGCTTATGTCCCCTCTCTCACTGTGTTTCTCGCTGTCAAATAAATAAAATCTTTAAAAAAAAAAAAAGGGTCTATGAATTTGACTACTTCAGATAACTCATTTAAGTGGGTTCATGTGTTATTCATTGCAGCTTATATGACTGGCTTGTTTCACTTAGCATAATGTTCTCAAATTTTATCCAAATTTGGATAAAATATGGCAGGATTAACATATGTTAATATGTAATACGTAACATATGACAGGATTTCCTTCTTTTTAAAGGTGGAATGATATTCCATTGTATGTACAATCACATTTTCTCTATCTATTCATCCACCTATGGATATTTAAGCTGACATAAAAATGACCAATAGATACATAAAAAGATGCTTAACATTGCTATTCGTCAGGGAAACACAAATCAAAACTACAATAGCCATTACGAAAGGAAAAAAAAGGCAGAAAATAATGAACCGTAGTGAGGATGTGGAGAAATAAGAACTCTTCACAATGTTGATGGAAATATAAAATTGTGCAACCATTGTGGAAAACACTGTAGTGACTCCTCAAACAATTAAAAATAGAACCTCCTTGGATCCAGCAACCCCACTTCTAGGTATTTATACAAAAGAATTGAAAAAAGGATCTCAATATGTGTATTCCCATTCACTGCAGCGCTAGTCATAATAGCCAAAAAATGAAAAAAGTCTATATCCTTACCTTTAAATTCTTTGAAATCATGGTGTGTAAATCTTCTGTAGACATTATTTGATATGTGATTTTGGCCTCCTTCAATAGCAAATAAGTGCATCGCAAATGACTTCATTTTGTGTCAGATTTTTCTTCATATGAACATTTAAAGTTTAAAATATGAAATATATAATCAAAAGATGACTTTTAAATCCATGAAAAGAGAGGGAAAAATACAAGCAAAATTTTTGGCTACCTTTATGTACCATATGCCATAAATTCTAAATTTATTTCTATTTTTCCTTAAGTTATACATAGCTCCATACGTCTCGAAACCACTGCCCTACATAGTTCAGTAACTTAGTTATTTATGCAAAGAATTCAGCTTTAGCTTTAATGAGTGAGATATATATATATAAGCTGATATTAAAAACAAACCAATGAACTGATATCTAACTTTGCGCATTCATATGTATATACATATATAGCGTAGAAATGATTGATTGTATTTGTGGACCTCACTAATATTTTCCATTATTTTACCTTAGTTTTGCTGTATGTAAGTTCTGTCAGTCTTACTGTCATGGAAACATTGATTCTCCACTGTAATCACTGCTGGTGTAAAACACAGCTGCCTAACAAATGTACACTGGAATGGGCTCCTTTTAGCATCTGTTAAATCTCAATACAGTGTATAACTGCTCTTTTTAGAGTGCATCAATCATGGAGGAGTGAGACAGAATTAAAGAGTTTAGCCCTGCTTGGCTCCCTTTGTATCTAATTTAGGCATGTATGACCCATTGCATTCGTTGTTGTGCTTACCACAGCTGTTTCTTATTATTAAGAAAAGCAGCTTTGCGTGCAGAACATAAAACAATAAACGCTAGCCATGTGGATAAAGTACATTTGCTTCTAAAGGTTATAAATATACACTTAATAAAAAAGCAAGGTGACACAAACCATATTTCACTGAGAACAAATGGTATCAAGTCAGGCGATAGAGTCTAACACCTCCTGCTCCTAACAAGCAACAACAAAAAACACAACAAATACTAAATCGAACAATTCCAATCACTGCAAAAAAAAAAATTACAATTAATAGTTACAATAAGCACAAAACATGGATTCAGTGCTTAAGAATTATGGTTCAGAAAGAGCATCTTTAACGTTTTTCCTAAAATGCCATCTAATTAACTTCTAGAGAATACTGAAAAGTACAAAACTTATAAAAATGTTAAGTGAATGCAAGGGTTTATACTGCAGACCATGAACTTAATTCTACTTATATGTGTGTACATCTGCAGAAAAAATTTGGAAACACTTTTTTTTTAAACATTTGCCTGGTCTAATTTGTAATGTGAAACTCCAGTACTTTAATAATTGTAACAAATAAGTATTAATACATCGACAGTTAATCCTACACTATAATTCCCTGCAAGGGGAAAGTTCATAAAGTTCAAATCATTGAGGCAATTTAAGGACTTCATTGGTTAGGAAACGTGAATTGTAGAGGTCAAAATAATAAAATTATAACGTAAATTCTTAAAAATTAAGTTTCTCTATATGTCCTCCCCTTTACCTGTAATTAAAACAAAAAAAGTTTTAAAATTATGTTTTCTGCATTATACTCTTTTCTTTCATCTCTTTTTAAGCTAAAGATCAGTATATTTCTAAGTGGTCTTTGCTGATTGTGAGTGGTAGGTGCTACATAAGAATGATTTTTTTTTTTTTAACTTTCTCTGGTAAAAATGCTGGCAGCTACTAGGAGTTCAGTAAGCACACAATTCATTTTTTTTCTTTTTTGATATGAATGATAACCTTTAATAGTCTTTACTTAAGATCTTTTTAAAATTTTGCTTCTCCAAAGTACCTCTCCACTCTCTTTTATGATAATGGTTTATCTTTTTAAATTTTCCCATGGTGCCTTCTTTATCATGCTTTCCTTTTTTATTGCCTTTCACTAAACATTCTTAAAAGAGGTTGTAAGGCTAATACTTATTATAAGAATATTTGAGGACTCTCCAGAAACCTGTATATCTTCGGCTTCAAAAACTCTATTATACACTGGTAGATTAGTCTGTGAGCTCCGTAAAACCAGAGGCTATGGTAACTTGGGTCATACTGTCCTAGAAGTAAAAAATGAAGTTTTCCAATAAACAAAATTTTGCTTTTCTCATCTGTTATTGCAACTACTAGTCTCTCTCAAAGTCTTTCTTACCTGTTGGAGCCCAAATGGGTTGTCTAATGAGTACCATGAGAAGACTTGAAGTTCTCATCCTCCTCCAATGGTCAGGATGCCTGTTACTCAGATACAGTATGGTTTCTGACTATCTGTCTGCCGGAGGGAGCCCTTTGTACCTGAGCCCGCATTGGGCTGACACAAAGAGGCTGCCTCTACCTTTCCCAATCTTGATACTACCTTATACCCTCCCTTATATGTTACCCAAATAATGCTACTTTCTGATTCCAATTAATCAGAGAAGTTTGTCTGAAAAGAGTTTCATCATTTTAAATTTGCTGCACATCTTTCTCTTCTCAGTATTCAGGTCTGAGTTCCAGGTATTGGGGTCACAACAAATTTAAATGAGAAACACCAAGCATTATCCCTTCTGAAGAGGGGAAATTGAGGGATCTTTAGGAAGCATGCTTTCCTTCTGACCCCTGAGGCTTTGTTTTTCACCAAGCATGCATATTTGATGGTTTCTTACTTAATGCCACTCCCATCACCCAATCCCCCCCCCACTTGAAGTGTGTCTGCGTTCTTTATACAAAGCAAATTCTATTGGCTCATCATGACCTTCTAGACGGGCATTATAGATTCAAGTTGGAAGTGTCTGCTGCACATTAAATTAACATTTGTTATTCCTGAAGCACCATCCAAATACCTGTGCTTAATATATGGGTACTGAAATAAAAGTTTTTAAGTTAAATAAAATTGCTTTACAGAATAAGGCAATTATTATACAGGACCGTGAATTTTTAATGATAATAACTAACACTGATTCACTTCTGTGTTTTAAAAATCTATATTGACACCTTCAGTATGTGCTACACATCATACTCAGCCCTACAGAACATGGGGTGAATACAAAATCCTGTAAGGAAAACTGAATTCACAATCTAGTGGAAGAAACAAACACTAAACAAGTGAACAAATACAAAAATAAATATTGACAACTTTTTAAAAGTTCTCTGAAGAAATAATAGTCTAATGAGAAAGAATAAAGCGGTTGAGAATAGGAGGTCATCAGGAAAGCATAATTTGTCAAATAAAAATTATTTTTTAAAAAAAGGCATGAAAAGAACTGGAAGGAGACCAGTTGAGGATAGAGCCAAAAAGTACATAGCCTCAAATACAGGCAAGAGCTTGATATGTTCTATCACGTGACAGAAGATGGTGTGACATACAACAAAGAAAGGACGATTGAAGGAGCTAGCCTAGGCAGAGCCTTATAGGAGCTGCTAAGAATTTTGAATTATTTTGAATTTTCAATAGGAAAATATGATGCTGTAAGTAAACATTTTTTGTATTTGCTATATAACAAAATATATTTGACAGTCCCTCATATATGATGATATGCATACTTAAAAAGCAATACTCATTTTTGTCTGTAAAACTGAAAATATGTATCCAGAATTTGCAAAAGAGATTGTGATGTACAATTTTAACAATTTCCTTAATATTTTAAACAACTCATTATAAATGCTCATAAATAAATAAGAAATTTCAAATATAAAATTCCAGAATATTCATCTTTCCATTTATTTCTATAAAATGACTTATGTCCATTGATGTCTACTATAAAATATTCATTGAATTTTTAGTGAAATGAAGTCCCCAGTTTACAAAGGAGTAGTATTTTATGAAAGAAAGCTTTTCCTTTGCTACTCTCACTTGTTAATTATTATTTTGTTGTTGTATATGTATGGACCTGTATATTCTTTAATAAATACACTAGAATTCATTTTTATCATTATTCACTATGAAGTTCACATTTAGCCAGTGAGAGCTGTTTAATCTGGTTTCTCTGTGGTTTAGCCAGATTTCCATTAGTCTGGGAGCATTTTCTGACTTTCTTGGACAATTAGGTAGTCCAACTTAGTTTCAAAATCCCCTGTCTCAGACCTGAAGCCAGTCATTTCTACAAGAAATACTTGTGGGTTTGCTTGTTGGTTAGTTTGTTTTGTTTTGTTTTTATTAACGAATAGTTCTGAAGTGGGCATGAAATGTGGTCATTGCTAATCAGCTTTTCTGTATTTTAATAATGAGTTGACCCCAATGCCTCTAACTCCAGTTCAATATCATTCCTCCCTCCCCTTCTTTATAAAGAGGAAAACTTCTCTCTCTCTTCATCTAGAGTAAGAACAATTGTTCCTAAGTATATAAATGTTTACTCATTTACTTATTACTCCCATAAACAAATTTAACTTAGGCTTTGATGTACAAAATAATAACATGGTTGAAAATTCAAAACTGACACAAAAGTTGAATCCACTTTATTACTTTCAACTCACCTCCGGTAAGTAACTATTTTTATTAGTTTCAAAGGTTATTATTATTGTATAAAATTCTTCCAAAAATAGCTTTATTTTTATTTCTTATGTAAAAAGTAACATATTATGAATACTGTTACACATAATTTTTTAACTTAGTAATATATCCAAAAAGTATTTCATCTAAGGTCACAAATTTTCTTATATTTTTTATGGCTGTATAGTATTCTAATGACTAGATATATCTCTTTTTCCCAATCACTAATTTATAAATACTATTAGATTATTTCCAGCATATTGCTATTAAAATTGCATTTGTGCATCCATTTTTGTTGTTGATATTATGTCATTGTTTATTTTTAAATTATTGAATGTGTATCTTCAGGATAAATTCCTAGAAATGAGATTTCTGGGGAAAGGGCCAAAAAAAGGTTTTTCATAGCATTTTTTACAGATTCTCTCAATAGGGATTGAGTCAATGTTCACTTGAAATATATGAATTTTTATTATCTTGTCAGTCTTGCCTTGTTTAATCAAGCTTTTGGAATCTTGCCAAAGAAAAAGGTGAAAAATATCTATCTCAAAGTTTTAATTTACATTTATCTTAGTATAAGTGAAGTCAAACAACTCTATATATAGCAACATATATTTTAGGGATAAGAATGACAATTTATTTCTTCTGTCTGTTTTTCTTTTTTAATTTTTTTTTAAGATTCTATTTATTTATTTATTTATTTGACAGAGAGAGATAGAGAGATCACAAGCAGACAGAGAGGCAGGCAGAGAGAGGGGGTGAAGCAGGCTCCCCACCGAGCAGAGAGCCCGATGCGGGGCTTGATCCCAGGACACTGAGATCATGACTTGATCTGAAGGCAGAGGTTTTAACCCACTGAGCCACCCAGGCACCCCAGCTTCTGTCTGTTTTTCTAATACATTTTTTACTTTCAGTTGCTCTATTATTTTGATAGTTTATTTTTACATTGAGATATAATTTATAATTATACTGAGATATACAATGAAATATACACGTCTTACTCATAGAGTTTGGGAAACTTGACTAATACTAATACTGAAATAACCATCACTTCAGTCAAGATAAAGAGAATTTTCCATGATCTGAGAAAATACTCTCATGCCGATTTCCTGTCAAAGCCTACATGCTCCCCAAGGCAAATTCTGTTTCCATTTTAAGTAGCATATGTTACATTTGTATTCTGCATGAGTCAGAGGTAGCTCATGTGTTTTTATTGCTGAGTGGTATTCTATAATCAGTTTATCCATTACTGTGTTGGTTGTTTCTAAATTTGGGGTATTATAAATTAAACTATTATGAGTATTTTGATATAAATATTTTTGATAACATGCTTTTATTTCTCTGATAAATACATGAGAGCATGTATGAGAAATTCATAAGAAAATGTTAAACAATTTTTCAAAATGGTTATGTTATTTTATATACCAATGACCACATATGAGAATTCTAATTGTTCTACAACCTTGCCAAAATTTTATATCATTTATTTTTAATGCTAGCTATTCTAAAGAATAATGATCATATTTTATTGTGGTTTCAGATTACATTCCTGATGTGATTAATAATGTTGAGAACCTTTTCATGGACGAATTGGCCATTTGAATATCTTGTTTATAAATGTAGGTTCACATTTTCATCCATTTTTATTACATTGTTTCAGTTATTTATATTTAGTGGTTTTATTTTATATTCTGGATACTATTCTTTTGTTTATAACAGGCACTGCCAACATTTTCTCTAAATCTCTGCCTTGTCCTTTGATTTTCTAAATGATACTTTTTTGATGTGGAAAAGTTTTTAAGTTTGTTGAAGGTCAGTATATCACTTTTATTCCTTTGTGATTAGTGTTTTTTGTCTTAAAAATACTTTCCTACCACAAAGATACCAAAATATGCTAAATTTTCATTGTAAATCTTTATAATTGTACCTTTTTTAAGCTTATGATCTATCTCGTATTTATTTTTGAAATGATGAAAGTTAGGAGTCAAGTTTTTCTTCCCCTATATTTCTATAGTTATGCAAAAACAACTTTTTCTAAATTTTCTTTTCTTTGAAGTCTTTGAAGAAAATAAAGTGACTATATGTCTTTGGATCTATTTCCATCCTCTGGAATTCGGTTCCATTGCTCTATCCCTATATTCTTAGGCCAATGCCATACTTCTTTGACTACTATAGATTTTTATTAAGTCTTGAAAGGAGGAAATGCAAATTCCCCAACTCTTCATTTCCAGTATTGCTTTGCCTATTTTAAGTCTTTATAATATCTTATGAATTTTACAATCAGACTGTCAGATTCTACTCCCCCCCAAAAAATATTGCAAGTGTTTTGATTGGGGACATTTAATCTGTAGATTAATTTAGAGAAGATTGATATTTTAATAGCAGGTCTTCCAATTCATTACCACAGTATATTTCCTTATGTATTTATTTATGTATTCTTTAATGTTTTTCTTGTAGTTTTCAACGTAGAGGTTTTGTATATTTGTTAAATTTATTCATAAATATGTTTTTGAATATACATTTAATGGTTATTTGTTAGCTTTCTGTCTTCCAACTGCTTGTTTCTTTTTTTAAAAAGATTTTATTTATTTACTTGACAGAGAGAGAGAGAATACAAGTAGGCAGAGAGGCAGGCAGAGAGAGGAAAGCAGGCTCCCTGCAGAGCAGAGAGCCTGATGCGGGGCTCCATCCCAGGACCTTGAGACCATGACCTGAGCCGAAGGCAGAGGCTTTAACCCACTGAGCCACTCAGGCGCCCCCCAACTGTTTATTTCTTAAACAGCAATGTAGTTGGCACATTGATCTTGTTTCATGCAACTCTGATCAATACTAGTTTTACAAATGTATGCATTGTTTAGAATTTTCTACTTGTAGAATGAGGTCCTCTGTAAATAAAAATGTCCCTGAGCAAGAACCACGTAAATAGCATGATGCTGAAATAATATACTTCATTCTCTTAGATTTCCTAAGTACATGATCACATTCATGAAATATCCTCATACTACATCAGACATTTTATTCCCTTCTATAAAATTATTTCTTCTTCTAGTTTTGTTTTTTGTCTGGTTACACTGGCCAGAATCTACAGTTCAGTGTTGAGTAGTAAAACATCTTTGTTATAGCTTCATGTTAATTGTAATGCTTCCAATACTTTATCATAAAGTGTACTGTTTCTGTTGGTATCCCATGTCTATCTCTTAAAATTTAAACAAGTTTATTGCTAGTTACATGAGTTTTATTTTTAATTTATTTTTAATTTTTAATTTTTCGTTATTTAGAACAACATAAAATAGCAAATAAAAAGACCATGATGAGAGAGAGAATGCAGAAAGTAAAAAGCTTTGATTTAGTATTTGTTTTAGCAACACTTTAGCACTTTTTTCTAATTTTTTGAACAAGGGTTCTACATTTTCATTTTGCACTGGGTCCTGTAAATTATACAGCTGGCCCTGCCCTGCTTCTCATGCTCTAGATTATATCTACTACATTTGTCTGCCAAGTCATCTCTTTTTGTTTGTTTGTTTGTTTTGATATGAATGTGATTGAATTTTATAAAAATTATTTTGGAAATTTATTTAGTTGTCGCATTACATTATCTGCTTTGCTCTATTATTCATAATGGTCTTGGCTTCAGAGTGACAGTATAACTCCCCAGATAGAATACGCTTCACACACATTTCCTTTTCTTTTTTAATGGCTTTGTTGGGTATAATTGATATACAAAAACTTCACAGAGAATTCAGTTTCCAGTTATATATCTAAGTCCTCATTCTGCTTGAGTAAAAAGCTAAACAAGCTGAAAAATCAACAACTCTTCTAGGATCTATAAAAGAGATGAGAACATAAGACAAACTCCTGATTCCAAGATTGATGAGACAGACAGAGAAATACAGGAGTGACAGGCTTACCTGAGCAGACAGTCATGAGAGAAAATTACCCTGGGAACCAATATTAGAGTAGGAAAATCTGTGATGTAATGACTGATGAGTTGCTGGAACAATGGCTATCCACATGCAAATAACTGAAACACAGGTTTTACCCCCTTTAAAAAATAAACTCAAAGTAAATCATAAACCTAAGTATAAAATATAAAATTATAAAGCTTTTAGGAAATACTATAGCATAAAACCTAGGTAACTTTGGATATGGCAATGATTTTTTAAATACAACACCAAGGGCTCTATCTAGAAGTAATTGATAATCTGGATTTTATTAAAATTAAAAAGTCTCCTCTGTGAAAGATAGTGCCAAGAAAATGAGAAGGCAAGCAACAGACTAGGATAATTTATTTACAAAAGACACGTCTGACAAAGAACTGTTATCCAAAATATTAAAAAAAAAAAAACCTTAAAACTCAACAAGAAAGCAAACAATTAAAAAATCAATTAAAATTTTTAAAAATGGGCCAAAAATCTTAACAGAGACTTCACCAAAGATATACAGATGGCAAATAAACATAAGAAAATATGCTCCACTTCATATGTCATCAGGGAAATGCAAATTAAAGAACAAGAACAAGGAAACACTAGTTCACACCTATTAGAAATGCCATTATCCAGAATACTGACAATACCAAATGCTGGTAAGGATGTGAAGCAACAGGAACTCACATTCATTAACGGTGAGATTACAAAATAGTGCAACCACTTGGGAAGACAACTTGCCATTTTTTGCTTTTGTTTTTATAAAACTAAACATACTTTTATCATAAGCTCCATCATTCATGCTCCTTGGTATTTATTTGCACAAAGGAGTTGAAAACATGTCCACACAAAAACCTATCCATGATGTTTAAAACTGCTTTATTTATAATTGCCAAAACTTGGAAGGAACCAATATTCCCTTTTGAAGGTGAATGGATAAACAAACTGTGGTAAAATTCCAGACATTGGGATATTAGTCAGTACTAAAAAGAAATAAGCCATCAACCCATGGAAAGACACGGAGGAAGCTTAAATGAATATGACTGAGGGAGAGGACCCAGTCTGAAAAAGCTAAAAACTGTATGATTTCAACTATATAACTATCTGGAAAATGCGAAACTATGGAGACAGCAAAAAGATCAGTGATTTCTAGAGATTGGACGGGTGGGTGGGGAGAGATGAATAGTCAGAACACAGAATTTTTAAGGCAATGAAAATGCTCTGCATTGTACTATGGTTGGAATGATGTTATTATACATTTATTCAAACTCGTAAAATGCCCAAACCAAGAGTGAATCCTAAACTATGGACTTTGTATGATTATGATGTGTCAATATAAGTTCATCAATTGTAACAACTGTAGTACTACTCTCTTGGGAGATGTTGAAAATGGGGGGGAGGCTATGCGTGTGTAGGAGTAGAAGGAATATGGGAACTCTATACCCTCCCAACAGTTTTACTTTGAACCTAAAATTGCTCTAAAAATATTGTCTTTAAAAATGCACATATTTAATATATAAAATTTGATAAATTTGGTCATATGCACAACACCCATGAAATCATCAGCGGATCATGGAAATAGATATTTCCATCACCTCCAACAATTTCCTATATCCCTTTCTTTTATTTTTATTATTGTGTGGTAATGACACATAACATGTTGTCTACCTTCTTAAAATTTTAAGCAAACAATATAGTATTGCTAACTACAGACTCATGGTACAGCAGGTCTCTAGAACTAATTCAAGTTGTATAACTGAAACTGTATACTGGTTGAACAACTCTTCATTTCCCCTCCTCTCCAGGCCTTTGAAACTAACATTTTATTCTTCTGTGAGTTTTTGTCAGGTACTTCCTACAAGTGGAATCATGCAGTATTTGTCCTCTTTAGACTGGCTCTTTACTTAGCATAATGTCCTTCAGATTCACCCATGTTGTCATAGATGTCAGTATTTCCTTTTTCAAAAACCGAATAATATTTTATTCTATGAATTAAGCACCATTTCTTTATCCATTCATCTATTGATAGACATTTGGTTTTTTTCCATAACTTTACTGTTGTGAATAGTACTGCAGTGAACATGATTCTGATTTCCATTCTTTGAGGTATATACCAAAAGTACAAGCAACTAAAGCAAAAATGGGTAAGTGGGACTACATCAAACTAGACACTTTTCCACAGCAAAGTAAACAATCAAGACAATAAAAAGGCAATGTACATAATGAGAGACAGTATATGAAAGCCATCTATCTGATAAGGGTTTAATATCCAAAATACATAAGGAACTCGCACAACTCAATAGCCAAAAACTAAAATCAAACAAAGAACAGATAACCCAATTTTAAAAAGGTTTAAGAACAAATATTTCTCTGAAGAAGATATCCAAGTGGCTAACAAATATTGAAAAGTTGTTAAATATCAATAATTATTGATATTTAATCAGGGAAATGCAAATCAAAACCAGAACAAAATATCACTTTACATCAGTTAGTATGGTTATTATCAAAACAAAACAAAACAAGAAGATAACCACTCTTACTAAGATGTGGAGAAACAGTGTCATTGGTGATGTAAAATGGTGCAAATGGTAGGAAAAAAGTATACTAAGTATACTTTTTTTTAGAAAGAATACAGGACAAGGATAGAACAGTATGTCCAGAGACACATGATGTTTCATTAAGTTTTTCTTGCAAAATTAACTCAATTAATTTTTAGGAAACTATGTATGCCAAATACAAGATAAATGATAATATAAGAACCATCCTAGAGTAATTAAGAAGTTCGTTATTCGGAACATATTAGAGGCCGCCGATGTCAGGGACATTTCTGAAGTGAGTGTCTTCGACGCCTATGTACTTCCCAAGCTGTATGTGAAACTACATTATTGCATGAGTTGTTCCATTCACAGCAAGGTAGTCAGGAATCTAAATACTAAATACTAAATACACTTTATTGTCAAGATTATTTATTGTGTGATGTGTAACATGTTTTGAGATCATATAGCTTCATCAGAAAATAAGATATAGTCCTATATCCTTGAGAGTATAATGTGACTGCTAGTCATATGTACTGATTAGTGAGATATAAAGGTGAAGAGACAGAGAATGATGGATTTCCTGAGCTATATACATCCAATTACTTCATCTCTCATGACCATACATGACCCACATATGACATGAGTGGGGCATGAAAAATTGCCTGGAACCATGATACCTTTGCTCTGTTCTTACTTTGCAAGTTGCACTGCTTTCTTTTTAGGCAGAAGTGAATATTTCTATATTCGTATCTTCTTTTACAACATATATTTCCTAGGATTATTTTTCTTATATAACCTCAACAGAGAGAGAAAAGAGAATAGAGAGAGAGAGAGAGTGTTTGGTAATACTGTTCTTAAGATTTTTATCCAGCCCAGCACACTGAGGACTATGATAAATGCTCGTGAATGCAGTGACCATGCATTTAATTCTGATCTGACTCCTAGGGCATAAAAAAGTTCTCCCAACCTTTTTCACATCATAGCACACACAGAAAGAGATAATAAAACTATGGTACATAGAAGTGATGGAAAGGCTAAGGTTAGTGCTGGCTGAGCCCTACTGGGTTTCAAGAGTTGATCATATCAACTTAAATACTGCTAGTAGAGTTAAACAGCGGTAATTACATTTTGTATATTTATTGTTCTTACTTTAACCTCATAATGTTGAAATAAATTTTACATGATGGTTATTCATTTTTATATTAGTTTCTTTTGATAATGTATAATTATTTTTGCAATTTTATATTTTGAGCATCTATATTCACAAGATTGGCAAATAGTTTATTTGTTGGTTGGTTGGTCAATCAGTTTGTTATTGGTACTCTCTTTGTTTTAGGGTAATTTATGTCCCGAGTATGTAGTTCTTCTAAGTTGTGTTGGATAGGTGTCCACATTTTTTGGTTTAGTTTTTTCCTACAGAATGTTTTATAAAAAATGAAAATGATCTTTTTCTTGAATGCTTGCTAAAATCTTCAAGACTGCCTTGGCACTGTCTCTCTTTATAGGTAGAAAATTTACAACCTTTTTATATCGACTGCAGTTATTGATCTCTTGAGGTACTATACTTGTTTCTGAGCCAGTTTTAAAAATGTATATTTTTTCCCAGAAAATTGACCATTTTGTCTATGTTGTCAAATTTATCACCATAAAGTTGAACACAGTATTCACTTATTATTTTATCTCACTTGCTTAAATCTTTAGTTATGTGCTTTTTTTTTTTTTAGTTATGTGCTTTTTTTGTTCTCAATCTTGCTTGTGTATGCTTTCACCCTTTTTCTTTTCTTTCCTTTTATTTCCTTTTCTTTTGTTTTCTAATCACACTTACCATAGATTTGCTGATTCAATAGTGTTTGTAAAGAATAGGAATTTTTTAATTAATAGACTATATAATGGTTATTCTGGTTCATTAATTCTGGCTTTATAGCAGTTACTCTCTTCTAATTATTTCATCCTTTTTATTTAAAAAGATAAACATTTAGCACTATATATTTTCCTATGAGTATTCTCTTGGCTCTTTCCAAGTGTTTTCAAAAGTGTTTCGTTCTTTTTTTCTAATATTGCTTTACCTTTAGACAATTGGTTCTTCTTGGACCCATGCTTGCCTTTATATTGTTAATTACTTATGTTAACTGAATTCTCTATTCACTATAGCCTTTTTATATAAAGGGATATGGTCATGCCAGGTTTCACACGAATGATTCAGTTGGGGCAGGGGGGTAAAGTTCAACTTCTGCTGTTTAAAATGAGCCAGTGTCACATCTGGGACAAGAATTGAATTCTCCCTCCTGAGTGTCAGTGGTCATCTTTGGCTTTGCTCTTTCTCTCTACTGCATTATTTCCCACTACTTATTGCTCCCAACTTTCTTTTTATCTCTTTATTCTCCTTCAAATGAAGGATCCATTTCTTTTTCTTTTTTTTTTAACATTTTATTTATTTGAGAGAGAAATAAAGAATGAGAGAGAGAGAGCACAAGCAGCGTGAGGGGCAGAGGAAGAAGCAGACTCCCCACTGACCAGGGAGCCTGATGTGGGTCTTGACCCCAGGACTCTAAGATAATGACCTAAGCCAAAGGCAGATGCTTAACTGACTGAGTCACCCAGGCACCCCGTGAAGGATCCGTTTCTTATTTTACATTGTAATTGTAATTTGTACATAGATTGATAGATTTGTTGGTCGATAGCTGTATGTGTATGTATTTACATATATATATATATATATATATATATATATATACAGGCATGGTGCATGTATATGTGTATGTGTAAATGCTTATGCATACTTGTGTATTTTATTTTTTTCATACATGTGTATTTTAATCAGCTACTCAAATACCTATATTATAGAAAGAGTGATAAATTTTTGAGAATTGAGGGGCTTAAGATATATATAACACAATTCATTTCTTGTATTCTGAACCTATTGAGGGATAGATAAAGAGTGTGGAAATCAAAATATCAAATCTTAGGAGTTGTGTGAATTATGTACTTAAGATGCACAGGCACTATGATTGTACCACTGAATTTAACAGCATTATTCCCCCTACCCAAAAACAGATAATACTAAAAAAACACTGTCCATTCTTCATAGAAAAAGAGAATATCTAGAAAAGCAAAACAACTAATGTGCTCTCTGTAGGTAGGCAGATCTGAAGACAATACCATTTAGATAGTTTATTCCTCTTAGTATGGGGAAAGGTGGGTGAGCAGAGAAAGGGAAAGACTGTCTTAGTACTGGATGTTACTTTACCTGAATATTTGGAAACTGAAAAGAAATATTTTCCTCTCTCCTTTTAATGAGTCATAGATTCAAAGCAGCTAGGAGCTAATAGAGAGGGGATAAAACATCTAAGTCATTGGTTAACAGTAGATGGTGGAATTACAAGAATCATCTGAGGAGTTTTATCAACATGCATCTCTAATTGTCTGGATTCAGAACTTCTGATCTAAGAAAACATATTGATGAGTTTAATAAGAGTAGCTAACATCTGTTCAGTGTTTAGGAAACTAATGCTCATCAGTTAGAAATGACTTATTAAGGCTGTTTAGCAATATGTGGTTAAATGAAGATTAGAATATAAAAGCCTCACTCATCATTGTCTCTCATTGCCTAGCCAAATAATTTTTTTAAAGCTGATTTTTTTATAAAGATTTTTATTTATTTATTTATTTGACAGAGAGGAGAGAGATCACAAGTAGGCAGAGAGGCAGGCAGAGAGAGAGGGGGAAGCAGGCTCCCTGCGGAGCAGAGAGCCCGATGTGGGGCTGGATCCCAAGACCCTGAGATCATGACCTGAGCTGAAGGCAGAGGCTTTAACCCACAGAGCCACCCAGGTGCCCTTTTAAACCTAATTTGTAACTTTTTATAGTAGCAGATGGTAACTACACTTAGCATGGTGAGAATTTTGCACTTTAAGTGTTCAATCACTGTGAAATTAATATAATATTGTATGTCAAATATATTTTAATTAAAATAAAATAATAATAAAAATAATAATACGCTCTGACAGCTATTTGAGAATTAAATGAGATAACATTCTACATGAAGTATAGTACTTAATACCCTTAGTAAGTGTCAATTATTTCACTTGAAAAATATAGGATAATTTATTTCAGTGATAATCTAGGCCTAAGATTGTCCTTGTTTGGAATACTGAAACAATTATGAAAAAGAATGAGAAGGAAGAAGGGAAATGGAGAACTCATATGGTGCTGTATGGAAAAATGATAAAGATAACAAAAAGAAGATGAAACAAAAGGAAGCTAACTCCAAGGTCCTAGCCCAAGATTTGAAGAAGACAGTGGCTATCCAAAAATAATTTGGTGGTCACAATATGACATTCAATGTGATACTACTTATTTAGTATTTGTCAAATCTTGCATTTGTTGAATTGTTGAATTATTGTGTAAAAAGAATTAAATAAGAAGAATGAGACACAGAAAAAAATTAACCAAGAAAGCATAGAGTTTCAAGGAGTAGATTTTTAATAGATAAGAGCCAAAGTGATGAAGGAAGATTTAGAACTAAAAATTCTATGGCATTTTTAAAGGAGTTTTTTTGGTAAGATTTGCTAGAACAAGTCATATCAGAAGGCTGCAAGGGATGGAGAAGAGCCTGTATGTAAAAGAAGTGAATAGCACCCTCTTCCTGTGTCTTTTACACATAGGTGGTTTACTCATGAATAGCAGATGACATACCTTGAGTTATTTTCCTTTTAGTGTCAATACATTTTGTTGAGTCATGTATGTTTTCTTCATAATGAAACATTATCTTTACTGACAGCATGTGTTTTGTAAGGTAATTTCCTATGAGCAGCATCAATCAATAATCTAACTTGTTCTGGAGTTGATCTGATAATCATTTGGCTTGGGTATAGCCAGAAAAGTTAGTACTTTCTTTTTCTCCCTCTTTCTTTCTCTCTTCTCACCCTCCACCTCTCTCTCATTCTCCTTCTCCCTTTCTCTTTCCTTCTTTCTTTTTCTTTTTTTATAGATAGCATTTTTTGAAAAGACACTTCTCATAAATAATCTAATTAATACTGTTTGGTTGTCCCTTCCAGGAATAATTTGTGACAGCTGGTGTGATAATGAATTTTCATCAAGAAAATTTTAGGTGAAATAAGTAAGATATAGTATAGTAAATTTCACAAATATATTGAAATACAGGATTTAACTAAAAAACTGTTTTGTACTATCAAAAGATAGGTGTTTTGTCAGTTTGGATCCCGGATCCCCTTAGATATCTTTGACAGTTAGTCTATTTTTCAGAGAAGGGACCCTCAGGCTACTAGAGTGTACTTCCCTGACATTTTCTGAAAGCCAGACAATGCCTGAGAATTTTTTTCTGTCTGGAGTTGCCTGTAACCGATTACTAACAGGCATGTGACAGTAGTAAGAAAGACCTGGCTCCTTTGCCTTAGGTCAGTTAAAATGAGAGATGAAACTTACACTTCATTGTTGCCCGATGGGTTCAGGCCTAGGCTCCCTTCTACATGACTCAGCTTGAGGTCTCATCCTTGTTTGGCAACCTCCTGTTTTCTACTCTGTCGCCTACGTTTCCTTATTGGTTTTCCCTCAGAACATGTCTTCCATGTATCATTTACAAACTTATCCTCAACTCAGGAGTCTCTTTCTGGGGAGACTAGCCTAAGAAAATGCTTCATGAGATTGGGTACTTACTGGATAGTATATAAAGCATGTAGTAATGAATAAATCATCTCAAGAAACTAGGTATCCAGCCGAAATATTTTCAGATGATTAAAGAGTTAATTAGCATAATAATATCTATTTAAAATATTTATTGAGCACCTGTATATATACGGTAATGTTATGAAATCATCAAAGCAAATGTCATATTGTAAAGTAAGAAGCAAGACTATGGAGGAAGATTTTCAAAGGATGAATTATAAAAGATTTTAATTGTTTTAATGCTTTTCCGTATTCACTCACATTTCTTTTATTTATTTATTTATTTATTAATTTATTTATTTATTATTTTTAAAGATTTTATTTTTATTTATTTGACAGAGAGGGAGATCACAAGTGGCAGAGTGGCAGGCAGAGAGAGAGGGAAGCAGGCCCCCTGCTGAGCAGAGAGCCAGATGTGGGGCTCGATCCCAGGACCCTGAGATCATGACCCAAGCCAAAAGCAGGGGCTTTAACCCACTGAGCCACCCAGGTGCCCTTCATTCACATTTCTGAAGTCTAATATCTGGAGTTAGAGGCTAAAATAGGATGGCCTCTAAGTTCCACTTCCCCACCAGAGGAGGAGGGAGTGAAGCTTTAAGAAAACTCAGTGAGTTTGATTAATGCCCTGTGAAGAGTGTACTGGCATTCAACTCATATAGAGATATCTAAAGGGAGAGCGATGAAATGACTAGCAGCTTTGACACACGAGTGATAGAAAAGTAGCTGCTTTGGGTGGCCCACCCTCCCAGAGCTTGTTGGGATAAAGCATCTGTTTTTACCAAAGACCAGATGTGTGCCAGGCTACAAGACAGTTAGTATGGTTTTATCTTGGACACCATCCAAGAAAACTGCCTTGAGGTGTAAAAAGATCTCAGTGAAGAGACATTTGAGATACCACTATAAACTTTAAAGCTGAGCAAAGACAAAATGGCTGAAATGTGTAGAGATGCCTTTTCAAGGCATCTTTAGATAACTAACAGCCAGCCTCTAAGTGATAGGCAAAATTCATAAAATTTTCCAAAGTGAAAATTCAATTAAAAATACTTTCATGTCCCTGAGGCTAATGGCATATTAGTACAAAACTAAGTTGAGTTATAACGTTCCTCTTGCTGCTACATTTTCTCTTCTTTATAGCAAAACCTTGTAAAGATCAGAAACTTTATCACTATAAGAAAAGGCAGATCACCCACTTTTTATGACTCCATTGGCATCATTCCCATTAAACAAAATGTGGGTGCTGTTTCAGAACGTATGCAAAATAGCAGTTCATGGATAAGAGAAATAGAAGTGTTGACTAGAAAAAGAGAAAAATGAACTAATCACCTTTCCCAATAGACTTGAATGCTAAAAGGGCCAGGGAATAATTTATAGCTTAAGTTAAGAATGAAATTTTGACAAACTCATGGCTACACAATCAGTCTCTACTGAGAATGTGTATTATGATTTGGAATGATCAGAATGTTTTTGTTATCTAATGCCACCATACAATTCATGTGTTTTAGGAGGCAACTTCCAAGATGGTCCTCAATGATCTTGTCTTCAAGTATTCATGCCCTCATATAATCTCCTCCCTCTGATTGTGAACTATGTCTGGTGACCCTTATCTAAGGAGTGGAAATATAGCAAAAGTAATGCACCATCACTACTGAGGTTAGGTTCCCAAAGACTGTAAGCTCTTGTTTTATCTGACCTTGTTCAGGTTCATTCTAATCAAGCCAGCTACCATGTTAAGAGCTGTTGTATTAAGATGCCCATATAGCAAGAAAGTGAGAGAAGCCTAGTGCAACAGCTTGTGAGACATTCAGGCCGTCTTTTTCAACAGCTTGTAAGGAAATAAATCCTGTCAACAATGAGTAGAATAAGCTTGGAGATTGATCCATACCCATCAGGTCTACAGATGAGAATATTTCATTGGTCAGCCCCATGATTGAGGCTTTGTGTCAGATCCAGCGCCTGAACACCCAGCTAAGCTGTGTTTGGATTTTTGACTCACAGAAATGGCAAGATAATAAACATTGTTATTTTAAGCCACTAAGTTCTGGGGTAACGTGTTACAAAGCAATAGATATCTAAACATGAACCCTGCCTTCGATTTCATCTACAGGGCTCAGAGGATATAAGTCTGTATAAGTCAGATATCTAAATGTAAGAACAGTAGGAGGCAAAGATAAAAAAAATTGTGTCTTCTCCTAATACTCCAGAGGATCTGGATTCATAAAGGTAACCATTTATGAACCATACATTCATAAATGGAACCTTTAAAAAATCTACATAAGATATATTATCTGATTTTCAGCAGTTTACAATCTCACAATGGAGATCTGCACCAAAGAGAATGTCCTAAGGAATAATTAAAAATGTAGGTACTGGAGAATTCCAGCGCCCTATTTGTAGAATTCATAACATCCTAGAAGGCTTTAAGTTCTTTTCCCTATCTCTAGCTCAAAACTCCCACAATAAATTGTCTCCAGTTAATGATCATCTCAGTACCCTACAGTTATCTTTGTTTCCAACAAACTTCCACATATAAAAATTCACATGGTGGGGGGCACCTGGGTGGCTCAGTGGGTTAAAGCCTCTGCCTTCGGCTCGGGTCATGGTCTTAGGGTCCTGGGATCGAGCCCCGCATCGGGCTCTCTGCTCAGCAGGGAGCCTGCTTCCCCCTCTCTCTCTACCTGCCTCTCTGCCTGCTTGTGATCTCTCTCTCTCTGTCAAATAAATAAATAAATCTTTTAAAAAAAAAATCCACATGGTACACACACACACAACCTCCAAAAGAGATTTAAGTGTAGAGGACTATATTGAAGATTAGAATAGCAGTGGAAAGAACAGAAGATGTACTGATATTCAAACAACATACACTGATATAAACAGAGCTTTAAAAGCAACAATTACAATTATTATTTCCCTCCAATTCAAAACTTTTAAAAGCTGCTTCATTTTATATATTACCCAATACCATATAATCTCAGTATTTAGTTATCCAGGCAATGCCCTTCCATTTATAATTCTCCATCTCTTCTTTCTTTCTTTTTTTTTTTTTTGTTTTTTATCCCTTCTTTCTTAAGAACAAAAATATATTCCTTTAATTAATTATCTACATTATACACTTGGTTTATCTTTTCAGTTTCTGAGGCCCTTAGCTAATACTCATACTCTAAAGGTCAACCCCCTATCCTAGACACCTATTAAAATATTGTATTACAAAAGCATGACAACTTTTAATTAAAATCAATTCTGTTTCAAGCTGGTAAACTTTTCACCTGGTAATGGAGGATGACAGTAATCTAATTTAGATGGATGCTACGGACACTGAAGTGTGCTCCCCATATTATTCTCTTTTTAAGACAGAAGGATTAATTTCCTCCTAGCTGCTTAGGCTATGACAACTGAACCTGACAGCTGAATGCCCTATGCTGAAGAGAGCTACATTGTCCAAATATGGGACATTCCTTTTGAGAGACAGTCTGCTCTAGTGACTGGCCAATGTTGGAGTGTAAAAGTCTCATCTCCTTGCCACAATATTTTTTCCTTTGCCTAAGTCTGTTCCTACGCTATCCCTGTATGTTAATCACTCTTAACTTTCTGCACATACATTCTATGTGTAGAATTTGTGTGTTGATCACAGTTAATAAATCTTTACCCTGAGTTTTATTACTGGGGAACCTAACCTGCAAATATTGGCTGGGTAGAATAGCAGACTTGAAGAGGATGTTAATGAGATGGATTTTGGATATATTGGATTCTGTGTACTATTAGACAGCTAGTGTAAAATGCTTGCTGGTAGCAAAGAGAATAAATAGAAGAGAAAACAAAGTTAAATATATAGATGTTGGAGTAATCAATATACTGATATATTTGAAATCACAGGAGTTAACTAGTTTCTTTTTGTTGAAAAAAAAAATCCACAAAGCAACAAACAAAACTTGTCTTTTGATTTCCAGGACAGCCATTTTTTTTCCTCTGGAATTTGTCCCCAAGCTCACTTCTTACTTCTCACCTGCTAATAAAACAATCTAATTGCTCATAAGTTAAATAACTAACTATTATCATTCAAATAATATCAACTTAACTCCTATAATGTACCATAGAAGGTCTAAGATATATTGCAATGAACAGCAGAGAAATGTTTCACCTAATAATCAGGAGGGAGACTTCAATGATGTGACAGAATAATAACCTGGGCAAAGATTCTGAAGGGTGAATTTGTTTGGTATACCTAGCATCATAAATAAGACCAATGTAGCTAGAAAGTAGTAAATGAAGCAAGAGAATATACAGAGATGAGTAAAAATTATAGGGCTTTTAGACCCTGCTTTGAATTTGTTCTCCTATTTAATAATAGTGGGAAGAAACTGGAGATTTTATGCAACACATAAATTTATGCATTAATTATTAAAACTTACTGAGCACCTACTCTGTGTTTATATCTCTTATTACTGGGATTCCAATGGTGAACAAAATAGATTACCTACTTGTATCTACATTCTCATGTTATAAGAAATTGACAATAGAGAAAGAGAGAAGAATAGAGTAGAAAAGTAACAATAAATGAATAAACAAGTAAATATTTGTATAATAAAATATCAGGTAGTGATAAAACTCATACAAAAGATAAAGCATCATAAGAATATAAAGAATGACAAAGGGTATTAATTTAAAATGTGTAATTAGGGAAGACTTTTTCCTCACAAACCTGAATAAATCACAAGAAAGAATATGAAAATAATTGCATTTGTGGTTATAATCATATTTAAACTTTAGAATATTGTATTAGCTGTAAAAATTTTGAGATTCACAAGCAAATAGATGACTTTTAGAACACTGATATTGGGTAAGTTCACTTTACAAGAGAATGTAGAAACGAAAGAAAAAACAGAAGCAAACGGAGTTCAACAAGAGTCTTTCTGTTGAAGAAAGAAGAGAGTCCCACTGAAATAGAGTAAAGTGAGAAGATGTAAAGTGGTGGAAAGTGTAGGTCTGAGAGAATGAGAAAGTTCTGAGAAATTCTTCTGGGAATGGAAAAAGATGTGATAGCTTGGGGTGGGTTCAAAGGAGTTTTTTGATGATCCTTTTATACACTCTGTATGCTGGTGAAATATGTTGATCATGTTGAATTTGGTGATATGGCAGAGCAGAAATAATTTTAGGACCACAGTTCTTAATAATGGACGAGAAATGCAGAAAGGCAGAAATGGAGGAATTAGCAATGGACAGGAAGAGAACTCTTCCACTGTAACAAGGGAGAGACTCCAAATTGAAAATAAGATTATCACTTCGAAATTAAAAGTACAAATTGAACATACCGAATTTCCCCCAACTTTTCTTTATGTCCTAACTCAGTCACTAGAACGAACTAAATGTCCAAGCAGGAAAAAAAAGAAAAAGACAATCTTCACATCCCTTTCCCCATCACTAAATTCCAACACAACCATCTAAATTATTTCTAAACCCTTAAACTTCAGTGAGAGTGAGACGTACTGGTGGGATAAAGGTGAAGCTCTTCAGTGCAGTCTCTGCCCCGGCAGAGGGGAGGGTTATCTTTCCTAAGGATTATGGTTGCTTTTTGTATCTGCTATGTTGTGTTCTTTAATGTTCTCTTTATTACTTACTAGTCAATCTCTCATTAATCCAATACCCTATTTTAGTTAATAATTCCTTAGTATCAATTTATCCTCTTCAAATCATTATGTAGATTCTCTCTCCCAATTTTACTTTGACCAGTATCTCTCCATCAGTTCACATGAGAAGTGAAACTGAAATTCAAACCCAGATCTATTAAAAACAGTAATATTTATGAAACTGTACCATCAACATTTTATACCTTACTTGAACAAGGAACTCAAGTTTTTATTAAATATCTTAGTGAGCGAACTTTTGAGAAGATGACTTTGATTACCCATGTAGATCTGTGCTGCCAGGCAGTTTGGTTATGACTAGAAAAATCATTTATTAAGTAAATATTGAGAGAGCTCTTACCATACTCAATGTATTGTTGTAGGCTTTTGAGCTAGAGAAATAAACTAGACTGATGAAATCTCTAATTTTATTACTTCTGCAAAAGAAAATGCCGTAAGTTTTACTACTGATGTTTTGGGTGCTTGAGCATTATTTTATAGAGGAAACGTGTATATATTATTTGTGTTCTTACGATTATAAACACTCATGTGCAAACTCTGTACTTTTCTGTAGACTATTATTAACTATTATACTTTACTCATCATATTCTATGTTACACTTAAGTTTACATATGTATAATAATGGGAGAAATAAAAATCAAATGAAGATAGAATTTTAAGTTAGTTTTATTGAGACTTTAACAAGCTTAAATTACAGAATATAAAAAGAGATTTGACACTTTTTCTTAAAGAGAGTGAAAATAGAATATATATAATGATGTTTTCTCTTCGCTCAAAGTACCATTCAAAATATATGATTTCGAAGTGCCTGAGTGGCTCAGTGTAGGTTAAGCATCTGCCTTCAGCTCAGGTCATGGTCTCAGGGTCTTCGGATCCAGCCCTCATAGAGAGCTCCCTGGTCAGTGGGGAGTCTGCTTCTCCCTCTCCCTCTGTCCATTGCCCCTCTTGTGCTCTCTCTCACTCTCTCTCAAATAAATAAATAAAATCTTAAAAGAAATGTATGATTTCACACTAAGTCACTCTTTCATAAGTTATACCTCTTGCAAATGAAAATTCCTGATGGTTTACTATCCCTAGTGGGCGCTTCTATCCCTTCCCGTTCCTTTTTGAAGATTATTGTAACAGAGGAATTCTTTCTGCTCAGAACTAATGGCAATTTGAAATATATGTTCATAAGGGGCGCCTCGGTGGCTCAGTGGTTAAGCGTCTGCCTTTGGCTCAGGTCATGATACCAGAGTCCTGGGATCGAGCCCCGTATCAGGCTCCCTGCTTGGCAAGAAGCCTGCTTCTCCCACTACCATTCCCTCTGCTTGTGTTCCCTCTCTCGCTGTGTTTCTCGCTGTCAAATAAATAAAATTTTAAAAAGTATATATATGTTCATAAGTATTTCTTATTTTTATGGAAATTATAATGAACTTTTCTCTTTATACTATTCACATCAAGCATCATACTTTTTTCAGGTGGAAATAAGTTATTTCTTGATCTCATACATCAAAATCTTGGCTTTGTGTGTGCATTTGAGGTGATATTCATTAAATATCAAATACATTAATTAAAACTTACTATTCTTTAATGAGATAGGTGTCTTACAAATTAGACAACTACAGAAGACACACATATTGAAAATCAGGCATTACTTTAAAAATAGTCACTCATGGGTTTAATAAACATCTCCATCATTTCCTATTTAAAAATGTAAATATGTCAAAAAAGATGTAAATAAATCTCCAGAAATGTGTTTCCAATCATAGTCTCTTGATGCTTTTTAAAGAGTCACAGGAAAATATGCACAGCGTGGTGATAAGAATCTGTTGGAGAATAGACAAAATATTAGAATCTAGGAATGCCTCTCTTCTCAAATATCATTACCTCTGTGCCTTATTAATTTCTAAATCCCTTTTTTATAATTTCAAAAAAAATTCAAAAAGAAATTAATATACTCTCAAACTTAGGAAGGATTATTATATTTGTACCACAAAATTAATTCTGAAAAATATATAATTTTTTAAATTTCTTTTTTCTTTTTTAAAGTTTTTAGTTAAATTCCAGTTGAACAATATATAATTTTTAAATGAAGTATTCCCTTTATCAATCAGCTATTTTAAACTAGGAGCTGCAGAAAATACAGAAACTACAAAAATAGTTATAAAAGAATGCCCAGTGGTGACTGAGTGGCTCAGTTGGTTAAGCATCTGACTTCAGCTCAGGTCATGAACTCAGGGTCCTGGAATTGAGCCCTGCATTGGGCTTCCTGATGAGCTGGGAGTCTGCTTGTCCCTCTCCCTGTGGCCGTCCCCCACTCATGCTCTTTCTCTCTCTCTCAAACAAATAAAATCTTAAAAAACAAACAAGCATAAAATTACATAAGTCAACACAATTCAGATTTATGCTAATAATTTGTTAGAATATCTATTCTGAGAAAATATATGCATGGTTGAACTTTCTTAATATGTAAATCAAAATTTCCAGATTCCTTGGTAGTGAAATATTAGACGTAGATTGTAATACAGTAAATCTGGTTTAATATAGCTTGTTTATAGCTGGAATATCTAATTCTAAACAAACATAGCAGTGCTTAATATGTTAGATGTTTCAAGCAAACAGTATATTTGGGGTGCCTGGGTGGCTCAGTCGGTTAAAGCCTTTGCCTTCAGCTCAAGTCATGATCTCAGGGTCCTGGGATTGAGCCCTGCATCGGGCTCTCTGCTTGGGAGGGAGTCTGCTTCCCTCTCTCCCTCTGCCTGCCTCTCTGCCTAGTTGTGATCTCTTTCTCTGTCAAATAAATAAATAAAATCCTTAAAAAAAACATACAGCATATTTAAGGACATAATATGCAGCAGAGGAAAATGTATGGGTACTTCATTTTTCAACCAGATAAAATTTAATCTTTACACTTAGTAAGGGTTCCTTATGTGCCAAGAAAAAAGAAGTGTTCTCTGTCTTCATTTATTTTTTGTGAATGTGAGACAGGGACTCTCAAAGTCTCTAAGACACTAGAAATAGAAGAGTAATCAGCTCTACCCTATTGTTTTATTTTAAACTATACTGTGGGTTATTAATATCCCCTCTACAATAGATCACAAAACTGGAAATAGTAGTAGTAAGTTGCAAAGTCACCATTACAGCCCATGCCTGTCTGTAGAAATAGACAATTTGAGGACAACAACGATTTACTACACTTAATAGAAAAAAGATAATAAAGTCAGCTTTGCAACCTTGTCCTATACTACCATTTGTTTAGGATAGACTTAGTTGGTGAAAATTATACAAGTTTTAATATTTATTCATTCATTGCCATGCCTGAACATTGATTAACTTAGATCTCATATAAACAAGATTCCTTTTTTTTTTCATTAAGGAAGAATCACTGTTTTAAACATTTATTTTCTCTGAGAAAGAAAAGAATTAAGGTGTTCAGATTAAAACCAATAAGAGCATGATTTGAACAAGATACTATTCTACAGAGTTACACAGGCAGGAACTATTATAATGATATATGCTTGTGACTGATAAATCTGAATATATATATATAACTAAGATCATAATTATAATCGATAGACATGCAAAGTTTTATACTTTCATCTAATAATATTTCATTACTTATTATTTTGTATTATACATTTTTATTTGAATGATTATTTGCATTCAGTTTTGCAAGTGCATATGTGAAAATTAAAAGAAATCTGTGATTAGTTAGGCTAAAAGATCAGCTCCCATTTTCTATACCACGTTCTTCATTCTTAAACTTTTCTTGTTGAAGTCAATCTTTTTCTTACTATAAAATTTCACTCCTTTCTCCAAGAGGTTACCTGCTTATATCATATGGAAGAAGCTAAACAATTATCTAACATATTTTTCTTGTTTCTGTAATAAGGTATTGTCAAAATTCATTGAGTAAAACTACCAAGAAACCATTATTTAATGTTCCCTTTAATTCAGATAAGAACAGAATTTTATCTAACATTTAACCATAAAAATAGTGTCTACTAGTAAGTATGTAAGTTATAAAAGTCATTTTCCCCTCACATATCTTTTCACCGATAGCCATATTTGGATTTTTGGTAGCATGATTCTCCTAGTCTCATCCATGATGAATCACTTGAATTACACTTTTTTTCTTATTTTCCACATTTGCTAAAACTTATATTCTACATTCATCATTTACTTTCCATTCCACAATCATTGTCCTTATATAATTCATGCCCAGACATCCACTTAGTGCAACCTGGTGACTCAGCACAGTGCTAGGTGCTGGATGTCACTATGCAGACATATTCCTAGCCCCTGTGGATCTTGTAAAAAAGTATCTCTTGTGTCTTTTAGAAGTTTTGCTACCCATACTTGACCATGTTCTATCATAAGTCTGTTGACTTCCCTTTACTATTTTTTTAATACATGATCAGATTACATGCCTGTCGAATGGCAGAGTTCATGGATCTTGTTTGTTTTGTTTTGGGTTTCACTAACTGTGCACTTATGTAAGATTGAACTCCTTCTCAGAACTACTCACAGAAGCAGAGTAATATGAAGTGCAATTTCTAAGGTATTTGGTTGCATCCAATATGATTAGCTCCTTTCCTCACTGTCTGAGTCTCAGGCACTTGAAAAGTAGACCAGGAAACTTTGTTCAGTCCTGACCATACTTTGCAATCCAGGATTTTCCTGACTTTTACTTTTGTACTGGACTTTATCATTAAATTGTACATTTTCCAGGATGCAATGTGGTATCATCAAATCCTTGATATTTCCTGCCATATTAGCTTGTAGGAATCGCACTCTCTAAAAAGATATAAAAGTAGTGTTGGGGAGTCAAGCATAGAAAACAGTAAACTCGAACAGATGTTTACTTTAAAAAGGTAGTAGCACGAAAGAAGAAAGAAATGGTTTCCAAGTTTTCTGTTTGATATAAACTCTGTTTCTTGGAATCGGGGCAAATGGTAGGAAAGAGTTCATGGCCCCGTGTTCTTCCAGTCATCCAGAGCTTGCAGTCGTTTCATGAGGTGATGAAAAGTTCTACCATTGATGGTTTTTATAAATGTAATTAACATTTAGTTGATATTTATCCCAATTTCTGGCATTTGTTTTTCTATTAGTCTCAGATTTAGTACTTTTAATGAGTTTTCATATGTTTCCTGTTTTGGGAATAGTTTAAAGGAATGTAGGAAGAAGTTGACTCCATTGTCATCCAGAAGTTACCCCAATTTTTTTTTATTGTAGTATAAATATTGAATAGGTTTATTTTACTTTTCTTTTGAAGATTCCATTAAGTAGTTGATATATTCATCATGCCATCTGTTTTTTCCCCCTTTTACTTTTAGGACACCAAAGGAGGAACATGTTTTGAAACTTTAATAAAGAGAGAGAAACAAAAAGAGAGAAAAAGCAGATGAACTTACACATGAACATGTACAGCAGCCAGCTGTGTTTGCTTTCTTTCGTATCTTTAAACATCAGTTTAATATTACTTTTCTTTTTTTTTTTTTTACATGAATGCTGCCATAGATTGCCAACAAGGCATTTTTGGACCACTTTCAAAGCATTATAAGAAAATATACCCACATGGCAAACATTTTTCTTTTCCCTTCATCCTAGTTATTCCATTTGTGATTGATGCATTACAATAAGAATGTATACTTCAAATAAAATATAATTTATTTTTGTAAATTTGGTCAAAATAGGTTTCCCTCTATAACATAAAAAAACTAATTTTTTATAATGGTAACTAGAAAATCTAGGAATAATTACTTTTGTAATATGTAATATTATTTTAACTACTTTTAGAAATCATTATTTAGTATAACACATCATATTTGTATTTTAAGAATATTATAAAATAAAACTATTATAAAAATTTATTAAAAATAAAATAATCAGAATGTCTGTTAAGATCTAATATAGAAGTAAAATACATTAGAAAAAATAAACAAGGAAATATTTCATGATTGCTTGCCAGAATAATTCTGATGAAATGAGATGTATAATAAGCAGCATGTCCTCAAAGAGTAAAGAAATCAGCTCTAACAGAGCTGTATTCTGAGAATCATCAAATAAACAAGAAATCCAAGTAGGCTTTAATTATTAAGCTAAAAAGTAAGTCTTATTTTTTTTTAAGTGCAGAAGGGTGTCACTTTACATAATTTCTAAAACTTTCTATTTTAGTTTTAAATTTACATATAACTCCTTAGACAATTCATGGCCTAAAAGCACTGTGGCAAAAACAACCTAAAAGAAATTTAAGAACCATTTAACAGATGAATTTTAATGTAGTTGAATAAATACTCATTTTAAATGTAATCATAATCCTGAAACATTTTATAATATTTATGAAAAATATATTCATTGCAGAAAATTTAGAATATACTAATAAGAGAAAAAATGTATTTTCTTTGTAAAACTTAAGGAAAATAAGTAGTACATGGTAATTATTCTACTTTAATTTTCTGTTAATAAATATATTACATATTATGCTCTGAATAAGTGTTCCTTGAATGACTAAATAAATAAATATCTAGAAATTTCCAAACTAGTTGACAGAAGCTATCAAAATTTATTTCATCTATGTATTCTTCATATACTTTTTAAAGATTTTATTTCTTAGAGAGCGTCTGTGCACATACACCTGCATGTGCAAATGAGAGAGAGGCAGAGGGAGTCCAGAAAGAGGAAGAGAATCTCAAGCAGACTCCCCACTGAGCATAGAGCCCAATTTGGGGCTCCATCTCACCCCTGTGAGCTCATGACCTGAGTTGAAACCAGAAGTCAGCTGTTTACCCAACTGAGCCAGCCAGACACACCAATATTGTTCATATTTTAGTTTTCATCTTCTTTTATTCTTTAAAAAAAAAGATTGGTTCAAAATCCATGATTTTAATTGATATTTATTCTGATAGAAATAATCACAACAGGTGTACACAAGGAAGATGAAGAAGATAAAATATATTTGCTTTTAATTCTTTACTGTTTGTTAGGAAAAAGAATGAGTTCAGAGCTGGTATTGAGGTTGTGTTCCACAAAGTCTACAAGGTTATAGCTTTCTCTTTGTTCCATTCTGCAAACCTCACTCATATTCTCCAAATTTCCCCAAAGTCAAACTAGGTGTTTTAACCTTCACATCTACATTTTAGCCAATCAGAAAAAAAGGACACAAGCTATAACTTAAAGGAATTATCCTGAATTCATACACATCCTTTCCCCTACAACTTCAATAGCCAGAGTATATTCAATTAGTCATAGGTAGATGCAAAGGAAATTGGAGGGGTTTTTTTATGTTATTAAATGCTATCTTATTCTGCATCAAAGGGAAAACAAGTATTAGGTTAGCATTAACAGTCACTGCCATAGGGAGATACATAGATATTATCACAACATACATACAATTTTTTTAAGGTTACAGTTTATATAGCTATTAAATGTTAGAGCTAGGGTTTGAGTTTAGCAACCTGAGTAAAGGCAATATGGCATTAAGGAGAGATACTAACCAAAAAAAAAAAAAAATGTTGATTCAACTGATTTGGATGTGGACAACCTTGGAACAAAACTATAATGAGTATTCATCTACAATATTAAAAAGAAACTAAAATAATTAATTAAATATAAAACCAATATTGACTTTTAGCTTTAGGTAAAATATTGCCTAAGATGAAGATATCTAATTTTCACTGGATAGAAAATTACACATATCAAAAAAAAAATTACATGGGGCGCCTGGGTGGCTCAGTCATTAAGCGGCTGCCGTCAGCTCAGGTCATGATCCCAGGGTCCTGGGATCAAGCCCCGCATCGGGTTCCTTGCTCAGCAGGAGGCCTGCTTCTCCCGCTACCATCCCCTCTGCTTATGTTCCCTCTCTCACTGTGTTTCTCTCTGTCAAATAAATAAAATCTTAAAAAAAAAAAATTACACATATCAAGCCCAGTGCAGTATTTGTTGAGAAATCATAAAATATACTGCTTTACTAAATATGAGGAAGATCCCACTAATAAATAGTTAGAAATCATCCTACCTATCAATAAATTATACTTCAGGCATGATTTCAAATTGGGTAAAAAGAAAAATATTTAATATTAAAAAGTTACATGCTTAAAATTTTTTAGACTACAAGTTTATAGGAGATTAATCCTAATTCTTTCCTTTGGCATATGACAATCTTACTGGAATTAAAACTTAATGAAAAGTAAATATCATGTATTATTGAATCCAGTGATCTCTAAATATCAATACAACTAAAGAATTTTACCTTTAAGAGAGATTATCTGAGGAAACTAATTTTTAAATCCAAATAAAGAAAAGAAAGTGTACATAATTCATGTATATAACCGCTTTTTAAGATGTTCATCCTAGTTTAGGTGTAAAAATCTTCTGTCATACTTAAACACAAGAGAAGCAATAGGCTTCTGCTCTTAAGCATTGTAGTAACCTTCTAAGCCCAATGAATCTACTCATATTCATTAGGATAAAATAAAGAATTCTGGGGCTAAGCAAATAGAGAGGAGGATAGAAATATAAGGATCAGTATAGGAGGAAGGAAGAAAAGTTTCACCCCAAAGTTCAAATAAATAATAAAGATAAATCTTAGGTACTTAGAGATTATTTGAATTCCCCGGAGTTTGGTACTCTATTTTTTTTAAAGATTTTATTTATTAGAGAGAGAGAGAGAGAACATTTTGGGGAGAAGGTCAGAAGGAGAAGCAGACTCCCCGCAGAGCTGGGAGCCTGATATGGGACTCTATCCCGGGACTCTGGGATCATGACCTGAACCAAAGGCAGTTGCTTACCCACCTGAGCCACCCAGGTGCCCCTGGAGTTTAGTACTTTATAACTAAAAAAAAGAAAGAAAGAAAAATCAACCCATGAAATAAAGCAATAAACACACTTCAAATTCTTCATCAAAGAAAGTAAGTTAAAATATGATTTAGAGAAGTCAAAGCTTCTTTTTGGAGAGAAACTACTCCTCTGGAAACATGCTGAGCAGTCATGACAACGAGCCATTCATGTTTCCTGCCTTGGGGACCCCATGGCTGACTCAGCTACCCTCATCCATCAACACATCTGTGCCAAGGTCACCAGTCCACAGGTTGCTCAGAGCAAATCACTGAGTAGGGCAGAATATTGATGTTGACCGATTTCTATGGGAAATAGGACTCTGACAGGTGACTTTGACTCATGGATTCACCTGGCCAAAATTTTCTCAGAACTATGCTGTCTCCTGAGACTTCCTAGTCAATCCTTTTTTCTTCCCATGTCCCTTCACAGGCCAGATCTGCATTGTGATCTGAAGTTTTCCCTACTTCCTTTCCTTTATTCTTTATAGTCAGTTTCCTTAATAAATCTCTAGCGTGTCTGATCCCATCTGAGGATCTGCTTCTTGGGGAAGCAGGACTAATGCAGTTTGTAGAGGAAATTACATCAGAGAGTGAAACCTAGAGCCAAGATGTAGGAAATTTTATAGTAGTATATAAATTCTTGGGATAATTTTTATTGTTAATGTTTATGAATCATATCATTAGAAAACAGCTGATTCTCCCAAGGTCTTTAAAGGTAAGAATAATATGAATATAGCATAATTTTGTATTTTTATTTAATGCTATTTTGATTAACTTAAGAATTTTATTTAATGTGGCATAGAACTACTTATATGGGAACATATGCCCTTAGATAATATAAAGCTTTGGAGATATTTTTTTTCTGTGTAAAATTTCTCTGGCAACTACAAATCTAAATTTTTAAAAGCAGTCAGTGAAAGTACAATAAACAAAATTGTTGAACAAATTCATGTGAGACATCTATGAGACTCTTTAGATATTTACATAATGAATGATTATGCTCTATAAGTAGATTTTGTTTTTTCTCATATAATCCAATGGATTAAATCAATCTCTATGAAAATCTTAGCTCATTTTCTATCGTTACATGTTTATTGTTTTGCCACTTCAAGTGATAGTTTTATTAGACTAACACACAAACATGAAACTGTTTATAGGTCCTCTAGCACAGACTATAAAAAAAGTTAAATTCCATTAAAATATCCACATGTGAGCCGAATTGAGATCAAGTAGTTTAAGAAATTTGGAATTAATTATAAGAAAAACAAATCTCGTAATCTAAAATAGTCTTTTATGTGATTTTCAGTGATCATAATCTAGTTAATATGAAATTCTTTTTCATTGCTGAACATAAGTAGTTGTCTATGCTAGGAATAAAAGCAAATTAAGAGCCAGTAAAAAGTTACCCCTTCCCCACTGTATACAGATTACTGTCCCTCTGATTTGAGTTACTTAGGAAACATCCAATAGAAATCATGATGTTATCAGTTGAAAAGGTGTAGCATCTAGACTGGTGAGAAGATGGTATTAAATAAGCAAATTCCATGACCAGAAGTGTATATTGTAGTCCTCCATCCCCCATGTCAAAAATTTACGTCCACCTGAAGCCTCAGAATGTCAACCTATTTGAAAATACAGGTTTACAGATATAAGTAGTTAGGATGAGATCATAGGGGATTAGAGTGGGACCTAAGTCCAATGACTGGTGTCTGTTGTAAGAAAGTGGAGAGGTTCAGACACAGACACATATGGAAGAAGGCTCTTTGTCAACAGAAACTGATTGATTGAATTGATACAGCTGCAAGCCAAGGGTTTAGGGCAACAACCATAAGCGAGGAAGGTGCAAGGAAGGATTCTTCCCTAGAGCCTCCAGAGGAATAATGACAGTGCTAACACCTCGATTTTAGACCTCTAGCTTCTATAACTGTAAGGGAATATATTACTGTAGTTTCAAACCACTTGATTTGTGGCAATTTGTTATGGCAGCAGTAAGAAATTAATACAGATACCTTCCTACACTAAAAAGTCATTTTAGTTACCAGCAAATATTTCCCCCCACATTGTACACACATTATTTTACCTATTTACAAGAGGATGGGTTACTAAAAATTTTAGGACATTTTTCATAATCTGTCACCAATATACAAAGGAAACATTTTCCTGATGACAGCACAACAGCATTATCTTTGGATGAAGCACACACATCTGAAACATTTTAACCTGTCATCAACAGTCAAAGCGATCTGTTCTCTCATGATGGAACAGCATTATCTATCTGTTAAATGCACACACAGACATACACACACACACACACACACTCTACACTTACATTAATAGTTTCCATATTAAACATAACTGAGCAAAAAAGAAAAGTTGATTAACTAAATCAACACACAGGACATAGTATAAGTAGCCTCTTACTCTAGTGGCAGAAAATATGATTAAATTTTGTTAAAACAAAATTAATAGGCTTTTCTCAGAGAGGTTTTAAGTTTATATTTTTATTAACTGAAGTCCACAGTATACATTAGAACACATTCTTTCTGTTGTACAATTCTTCATGTTTAGACAAATGTATGATGTCATACATTTACCACTACAGTAGCACAAAGAATAGCTTCACTGCCCCCAAAGTCACCCATACTCTATTCATTCCTCCCTCCCTTTCTCCCTGAAAACCTCCAGAAACCACTGATATTTTCACTATCGCTATAATTTGACATTTTAAGAATGTCATGTAGTTAGAATCATACAATATGCAGCCTTTTCAAATTGCCGTTTTTCATTAAGCCACTCGCACGGGAAGTTAGTTCATGCGCTTTTGTGGCTTGATAGCTCATTTCTTATTATCACTGAATAACATTCCATTGTGTGGATGTACAAGAGTTTGTTTATCCATTCCCCTATCAAAGGGCATCTTGGTTGCTTCCAATTTGAAGCAATCATGAATAAAGCTGCTATAAACATCCATGTGCAGGGTTTTGTGTAGACGTAAGTTTTCACTCATTTGTGTAAATACTTAAGAGCACAATTGCTGGATCATATGGTAAGCCTATGTTCTGCTGACATAGTTATGTTTAGCCTACATTTAGTAAGAAACTGCCAAAATGCCTTCCAAAGTGTCTATTATTTGCATTTTCACCAACAGTGAGTGAAAGTGCCTATAGCTGTACATATTCATCAGCATTTGATATTGTCAGTGTTTGGGGTTTTACCCATTCTAATGGATGTGTGGTATCTCATTGTTGTTTTAATTTGCATTTTAAATAAAAAAATCAATGATAGATGATCTTGATTTTTTTCATATGCTTACAATCTGTGGATCTTCGGTGAGGTTTCTGTTCATATCATTTTTTTAATCGGGTTGTGTATTTTCTCATTGTTGAGTCTGGAAGAATATGATGAGCTTCATTCTGGGAGTGCTGTAAAAACAAAGAAAATCTGAAAATTGGAAGCAACTGCCATTGTCAGCTAAAGGGCTGTTGGTAGGCTTTGCTGGCAGGGAACAAGCAATGGGGAAGTTTTTTCCTTCTTCTAATCGCTCTCTAGAGCCCTCTGTTGGCAGAGCTTAGCAGGAAACAAGCTTGGTAATGAAGGAGATAGTGTTTCTTCTGTTAAGCACAGGTGAAGTAAACTCAGCAAAAGTGCAAAAAGGTTTTAATGATGGGATAGCCTATAAGCTACCATATTAGTTTTCAAAATATTTTACAATTATATTTAGTGTTTTAAAAAAAGAATTCTCAGGAAGGAAGGCTAAAAACAAAATAACCACAGTAAAAAAGGAAACAATTTGTTTTTCTGAAAGTGTTTTAACCTTAAAATTTCTTCCTATCCAAGGACCTATAATGGTTCAGTATATTTCTTGGACTATTGGTTACTATGTTAGCAAGTGCTTTAAAAATATTATTTAAGTAAGCTAATTTTACAGTTTGACCTAAACTTACATTTATGTAGTGCATAAATTTTAATTTGGCCAAATTGCACATAGAATCCAATATATTATAAAAAGCTTCTGCATTTTTAAGGTATATTTTCTTTCTATGTTTATGAAAGGCAAATTCCTCTATTTGTATATACCTTGAGGTGTTTAGTTATTTACAAGTGCTCTGTGCTGTATGCCTTTTTAAATGGTATACAGAACCCATTTGTTTCAAAGCAGAGTTGTTAAAAATGTGTATGGCATTTATATTCCCATAGTCTCCATACAATTATTATTAAAGTTTGCAATTATATTTTTCTTGTATTAACACAAAGAAACTATGTAAATATAAAACACAACATTTATAAACATTACACAAGCATTTCATATTTTCCTGTATGTCTCTAAATAGAGAGTCGCTTAAAATTATTCGTTTATTTTTTTATATCTTAAATACCTAGAATATTTCTACAGTTCAATTTTCACAATATTGTTTAGAGTGATATTTTTAAAAAAGCATCTACTGTTTGCAAAATAGTACCATAATTTTTTTTCTATAAAAAAGATCCAGTAGAAATCAAACCATAAGGTCTGTGTGTCTGTGTGTCTGCATGTGTCTGAGTGTGTGGTATGTGTGTGTGTATTTTCTTTTATTTCTATCCTGTGTTTTGTTGGTGTTTTGTTTTTTTTTCCCCAGTAATGAATATGGTATTTTATCAAGTATTTGTGAATACATCACATATTGAAATGATCTTTAATATATATTAATATAATAATTTGTCATGTAGGGGTAAAATATTTAGTGAAATTATCCCATGTAAAATTTAATATTAGAAGATGTACCAAATATACTTGTGGCAAAATGATTCCTAGGAAAATGTTAGAAGTTGGAGATTATTTCTGCATATATGCTACCAGAAGAATTGGACAGATTTCAAGCAGAATTTAGAGGTAATGTAGAGATCCCAGAATGTTGGATGGAAAACTAAAATGGTCTCTTGT
Organism: Procyon lotor; assembly: GCA_028646535.1. Classification (NCBI taxonomy): domain Eukaryota; kingdom Metazoa; phylum Chordata; class Mammalia; order Carnivora; family Procyonidae; genus Procyon; species Procyon lotor. Next base: position 79,915,788 of record CM053611.1, read on the forward strand.
TTCCCATCTCTCCAATCAGTAACAGATTCTCAAATTAAGATATAGCCCGGGGACACAGACAAAATCAAAAACAAGGGAGGCACTTTGATAAGATCTCTGAAAGAATTAAGGTGACATTTAGTAGATCTTTTTATTTGGGCAAAAGGACTTATAAAAAGCATTAATAACATGGTTTTACTGAAGAAAAATATGCCTAAATTACTTGCAGTTAAATCTATAGGAAAATGTATGCCTCTAAAATTAATTATGGGTAGAACTGATACAGAAAGAATTGACTGGAACCAAATACATGGAAAGTCCATGAAGTCTTTTTTTTTTTTTTTAATTAACATATAATGTATTATTTGCTTCAGGGATATAGGTCTGAATCATCAGGCTTACACAATTCACGGCGCTCACCATAGCACATCCCCTCCCCAATGTCCATAACTCATCCACCCCATCCCTCCCACCCCCATGCCCCAGCAACCCTCAGTTTGTTTTGTGAGATTGAGAGTCTCTTATGGTTTGTCTCCCTCCTCAGTCCCATCTTGTTTCATTTTTTCCCTCCCTACCCTCCATGACCCCCACCCTGCCTCACAAATGCCTCCTATCAGAGAGATCATATGATAATTGTCTTTCTCTGATTGACTCATTTCGCTTAGCATAATACCCTCTAGTTCCATCCAAGTCATTGCAAATGACAAGAATTCAGTTTTTTGATGGCTGCATAGTATTCCAGTGTGTATATGTGTGTGTGTGTGTGTGTGTGTGTGTGTGTGTGTGTGTGACTTTTTTATCCATTCATCTGTTGATGGACATCTAGGTTCTTTCCATAGTTTGGCTATTTGGCTATTGTGGACATTGCTGCTATAAACATTCAGTTGCACATGCCCCTTTGGCTCACTGCATTTGTATCTTTAGGATAAATACCCATTAATGCAATTGCTAGGTCATAGGGTGGTTCTATTTTCAACTTTTTGAGGAACCTCCATACTATTTTCCAGAGTAGCTGCACCAGCTTGCATTCCCACTAACAGTGTAGGAAGGTTCCCCTTTCTCCGCATCCTCATCAACATCTGTTTCCTGAATTGTTAATTTTAACCATTCTGACTGGTGTGAGGTGGTATCTCACTGTGGTTTTGATTTGTATTTCCCTGATACTGAGTGGCACCCAGGCATGGATTGAGAAATTCATATCTCTCATGTCTTTACCAACAACATATAGTGTTAATTTTTTTAACCAACGTAGTGAGTGATTAATTAGGTTCTATTGAAAAATAAATTTCTAGAGTTCTAGTGATTTTTAGCACCTACTGTGCTACTCATATTTGAGTATTCAAATATGAGTATTCATTGAGTATGAATATGAGTATTCAATACTCATACTCATGAGTATTGAGGATTCACTACTCATATTTGTACATTTTCTTTTTAATTGGTACATAGGAGGTTTTTTGTATTCTTTATATAATAAAATTAATATTTCTTTATTGGCAATGTGAGTTCTAAATATTTTCCTAAATATGAATATTTTATTGTTATGTGCTTCATTAATCATTTTCACATCTGGAGGTATATAATTGTAGTATTGTCAAATTTATTATCCTTTATTTTGGTCTTTTAAAAATTTTTAGTATACCACAATGTCCAAAATTATTTCTATATTTTATCCCAAGATATTTTTTTGTGGTCTTGCTTTACAAATACATTTATTTGTTATGGGTTGAATCATGTCTCCCTAATAGATATGCTGGATCCTTAACTCCTATGTGATCTAATTTAGAAATAGGGTTGTAACAGATGGAGTTAGTTAAGTTAAAATGAGATCATACTGGAATAGGGTAGACTCTTAAACCAATAATGACTGATGTACTTATAAGAGGGAAATTTGGACACAGAAACAGAGATAAGACAGGGAGAATGCCATGTAATGATGCAGCCATGAGCTGAGGTATGTCAAGGATTGAAAGCCACAGAAACTATCAAAAGATGAGGGAGAATTTTGCCCAAAATTTCAGATGGAGTCTGGTCTTGTTGACATCTTGATTTTAGATTTCTAGCCTCCAGAACAGAAAGAATAAATTTCTGTGTAAGCCACCCACTTATGGTAATTTGTTTCAAAGGCCCTGGAAACAGATATAGATTTTGGGACTGGAAAGTAGGCTGCTGCTGTAATTGATACCTAAAAATATGGAAGTGGCTTTGAAATTGGATAATAGATAGAGCATGGAAAAATTTTGAGGTATATGAGAGAAAAAGCATAGGTGGCCTCAAAGATATTATTGGTAGAAATGAGGACATTTAGAGGTGATTCAGATAAGGACTCAGAAAAAAAAAATTGAGAAGAGCTACAGAGAAAACTTCTCTTATCTTACAGAAACATATATCATCATGAACAGAATGTTACCAGAAATGTGAATGAATGTTAAAGATGTTTCCAGTGAGGTCTCAGATGGAAATGAGAAACATGTTTTTGGCAACTGGAGGAAAGGTAATCTTTATCATAAAGTGACAGAACTTGGCTGAATTACATTCTAGTTTTTTGTGGGAAGTAGAATTTATAAGTGATGAACTTGAGTATTAGGGCTGGGGAAATGTTCAAGCAAAGGGTGGAAGGTACATCCAGTTCTCTCTGCTGTTTTTAGTAAAATTCAAGAGGAAAGGGATAAATTGAGGAATGAACTTTTAAGAGAAAAGAATCAGCACTTGGTGATTTGGAAAATTCTCAGCCTATGGTATAAAAAGGACCATACGCAAAAGAAGTTAGGTGTATAACTCATGAATCCAATCAACCATCTCAGCAGAAGCCAGAAAGAGAACTGGAATTGGTCAGGAAAGATTTGTGGAGGACTCTCCTTTTTTGATGGCTTTGATCCTTCAGAATTACGTGAAAGGCCAAGGAGGTTTTTGAGAATCTTATACCAATAGAAAAAATTCCAGTGTGAGCAAAAGGAAGAGAGATGAGAGGAAATGAAGGACAAGTGACTCTGAGGGCAGAGCCAGGTAATCAGAGGCCAACAGGGCTACTGATATTACCTTTGGCTGGAGGGCTCGGCCCCGGGGGAAGGGAAGGGCCTTCCTCAGTTTCCCTAATCAGAACTGGTAGTGCAGGGTTGTCCCAGTCGGCCCAAAGGACAAAATACAGAACCAAAGAGGATTATTCTTAGGCCTTGAAATCTAGTGAAATTGTCCTACTGGATTTTGGACTTGTTTCAGAAATGTGACTTATTTATTCTTCCCAATTTCTTTCATTTGAAATGTGGTCATTTATCGTATGCTTCCCCACCACTGTATTTTGTAAATTAATAACTTACCTAGTCAGAGGGTCACAGATAGAGAGGAATTTTGCCCCAGGTGAATAATATCTCAAGTATCACATATAATTAATTTAAATGATTTAATAATGAGATTAGAGACTTTAAATTGAAAACATTTACATGAGATTTTGGACAGAGTTGATGCTGGAATGCTTAAGACTTTAGGGGATATTGGGGTAGTGTGGATGTATTTTGCACATGGGAAGGACATGAATTTAAGGGGGAGCAGGAGGTGGACTGTTACAGGTTGAATTGTGTTCCCCAAAAAGACATGTTGAAATCCTAACTCCTTATGACCATGAATGTGATCTGATTTAGAAATAGACCCACTGTAGATGTAATCTGTTAAGATGAAGCCATATTGGAGTAGGGTAGCCTTCTAATCCAACATGACGAGTGTCCTTATAAGAGGGAAGTTTGGACACAGAGACAAGGACCAATGGGGAAAATGCCATGGGAATGACAAGGGCAGAGATTAGAGTGGTGTGGTTGCCAGCAAAGGAATGCCAAGGATTCTACTCAGAGCTTCAAAAGGAGCATGGTCCTGTTACCATCTTGATTTTGGAGTCCTAGACTCCAGAACTGTGAGAAAATAAATTTCACAGTTTATGGCACTTTGTTATAGCAGCCCCAGGAGACTAATACAATATTTAATACACCAGAGTATACTTTAAGTTATAGTGTGAGGTACAAATCTAAGTTTATTATTCTTTTTATGTGAATAGTTATTTTTTTCCAGCAGTATTACTTAAATGGCACATCTCTCTCTCTCTCTCTCTTTCTCTCTCTCTCTCTTTCTCTCTCTCTCTCTCTCTCATACACACACACATACATACATCACTTCTCACTCTGTAGGGAATCCTATAAAAACAACTCATATTTTTGTTTAGTTTTTATTTAAATTCCAGTTAGTTAATATACAGTATATTATTTACTCATTTTTTTACTTTGCATATTTATCAGTAATTTTATAATGAGTATAATTTTATAATCTTAACATCATGTGTCTCTCTCCTCCACCTACTTCAACTATTATATTTTGAATGTTTAATTTTATTAAGTATTTAATTTTTTATGACTTTTGGCTCATTATGTATCATGGTACAAAATTGGTATTTCATTTAAACTATAGATTATATTGGGGGAAAATGAACATTTTGCTGTATTTAGTCTTTCTATCCATAAGTCAGGTGTATGAATTCATATATATGGAAAAGCTCTTTCATTCTACATATGTTTCTTTTGTTTCTGTTATTTAATAAAAAAGTTTAATCAATTTCTTAATGAATCTTAAGTATTCTTTGAAGGATTTATTCACAGGTACTATATAGTTTTTCTTCCTATTATACTTTGCTTATTCTTGTCTTAGCTCAGACAGTTATACACTCTTTTTTTAAAAAACAAATTGTGATAGACTATTTGGCTAGACAAAAGACATTTATTTCTCATGGTTCTGGGGGCTGGAAATCAAAGATCGGGGTGTGAGCATGATCAGCGCACTATTTCTGGTTTACAAGAAGGGCTAACTTCTTGAATCTTCACATGCTAGAAGGTGAGTGAGTTAGCTCTCTGGAATCTTCTTAGAATGTCACTTACCCATTCATGAAAGCTCCGCTCTCATGACCTCACTACCTCCCAAAGACTCCACCTCCAAATAGGGTTTCAACATATGAATTCCGGGGTCACAAACAGTAAACATTATAGTGCTCAGAATAGTTCAGAATATATCTTTTATTATTTTTGTAGGAATCTTTATGGCCTTAGCCCTATTATTGCTTGTTAAAGTATATGATATTATTACCACTTTGCCAGGTATCTTTTGTTACTAAGTAATACTTGGTAAAACTTTTTAAAATTTTTTCTTACTTTTTAATCTAATTATTTTTATTTGTATCTTTTAGACTAAGAGCTAGCTGTATATTTTTTATCATCCAATGTTAGACTCTATACCTTTTGTAAATTGATACGTTTACATTTATGATGATTACTGAGAGATTTGGGATCTATTATCTTCTTTTGTCTCTGACTGAATTTAAAGTTTTCTCTCTCCTTAATTTATCTTCATTGATTTGAAAGTACAAATTGTATGTCCTTTTTTTAAGTGTTTACTTACAACCTTTAAATCAATATTTGACTTACCAAAATATAAATTTATTATTTGTATTACCTGGAGCCATGAAATATAGAGCAAATACTTTATTTTTTTAAGATAGAGAGAAAGAGTGCCAACAGGCAGAAGGAGAGAGAGGGGAGTAGGAGAGAGAGAAGCAGACTCCCTGCTGAGCAAAGAGCCCAACGTGGGGCTCCATTGCAGGACCATAGGATCATGACTTGAGCCTAAGGCAGATCCATGCAAGTACTCCCCGATAGTTCCTTTCTGGCTTGCCTATCTTTGCCTCTGCTGTTGTGCATTTTTACTTTCAGCCTTCCATGAGTACATTTAGTTGCATTTCTCTTTCTCAAGATTTATTTGTTTCTTTAATCTAGAATTCATATCTTTCACCAATTCTGGGAAATTCTTCCAGTATTTTCTGTAGCCCACACTATTTTTCCTGGTCTTACATTGTAGAAATTCTATTAGGTTTATATTAAACTGAAACATTCTGCTCTCCTTTTCTCCTAACCTCTCCTTCACATTGTCTTTTAGTTTCTCATTTTTCTTTTGTGCTTAGTTTTGAGCAATTTCTTCAGGTTTATTGTTCAGCTATATATCTCATATACAATGTGTGTATAATATACATGCTTATATGTAAATGTAAATAATTTAAATATATATAAATTCATATATGTGGGAAAGCTAAAAATCAACATTTCTTTGTTGATTGCTTTTATAACTACTTTAAGACAGATTCATCAGGGAACCCCCAAAGCATCCATGAAAATATCCCATTAGAGAAAACCACTTAAGGGACAAAGGTGTGCCAACAAAAAAAGTCATGGGCTTCAATTTCAATTGAAAACTGTCTATTTCCTTACCCTTCCAACCTCTCCTCACCTGTGTTGACCCTATAGAATTCCAAACACCATTTCCACAAGTTAATACTATCCCCACCATTCCCACGCAACATAGTCTTCAAGTCTGCAGTAGGGTTGAGATTGAAGAGAAGATTTTGACCCCAAACTGAGTCCAGATATTTTATTACTATCTTGGACTGGAATTATGTTTTTGAATTTTAATTGAGACTATGCTTGTGTCATATTTTTCATTAACTAAGGGGGAGCAAAAAGCAGCTGAACTGCCTTAGTTCTCAGCTGTAGTCAGAGCCAGAGCACAAAATTTCAATCGCAACACACATGTGAGACTCATTTAAGATACTGGTTACTTAATATTGCCATTAAAAAGACAGTGCCTAAAATCTTCAGTAGATTTTATGCAATCTATTTTAGAATATTCTAGTTAAGAAATCTAGATCCATTTCACGCTGTTATTTTTACTTTACAGTATAAGGCTATTTTGATATGGTATATGTAGTTAAATGAAATTATCCAGTTATAATTACATACATTTAGTAATTTTAGTAGAAGTTAGATCATACAAAATTCTAAAATTGAGCTTTATGTAGTGCATCCAACCTTGGCAATGGATGTTTACTTAGTAACATCAAAGGAAATACCTATTATTGTTAGATAACCCAAAATCTATGATCACATAAGAGGATGTAGAATTTTGGTATACAGTTCTATCATAATGATGTGGCAGACAGCAGTAAATATTAGAATAGTGCCCGTTACTGAAAGTATCAACTAAGCGAAGACCAGTGTTTATTATCTATGTTACCATATATTAACACTGACTAAAAACAATTAGGAAACTAATACATTTATACCCCATTTATCTTTTACAATTATGTATCATTGTCTTAGTTTAAGTAGTTAATAAAATTACCGAATGTGAAACCAAACAGAAAGCTCTCAGTTTTTATGAACTACAAACTTGAATACTTGTTGTCAGAGTATCTTAAAAATATGATTATCTAGAAACCAGTTTTATAAGATATATAATAATCATAGGAGCACCTGGGTGGCTCAGTCAATTAAGTGTCTGACTCTTGATTAGGACTTATGATGTCAGTATTGTGAGATGGAGCTCAGTGTGGAGCCTGTTGAAGATTCCCTCTCTCCAGGGCGCCTGGGTGGCTCAGTTGGTTGAGCGACTGCCTTTAGCTCAGGTCATGATTCTTGAGTCTCAGGATAGAGTCCCACATCAGGCTCCCTGCTCAGCAGTGGGTCTGTTTCTCCTTCTGACCTTACTCCTCTCATGCTCACTCACCCTCATTCTCTCTCTCTCTCAAATAAATAAAATCTTTCTTAAAAAAATTTAAAAAAAAGAGATTCTCTCTCTCCTTCTCCCTCTGCCTGTTCTGCACAACCCTCCTCCCTCCCTCTCAAAAAAAAGATGTATAATAATCATAAACACTTATATACATATGAATGTGGATAATACCTCACTGAGTTAAAAGAAAATCTGTTTTGTAAAGTCCTATGGGTTTTAATAAATGCGTTATGTCATGCGTTCACCATTATAGTATCATGCAGAACAGCTTTACTACTCTAAAAAAAAAATCTCTATGCTTCACCTATTTAGCCCTCCAAGCCTCCCTCCGAGCCTCTGACAACCACTGAAATGTTTTGGATTACTATAGGTTTATCTTTTTCACATGTCCTATCATAGGGATTATACAGTATGCAGATTTTCAGATTGGCTTGTTTCTATATCAGTTTTCATTTAAAATTCATCCTTGTCTTTTTGTTTCTGGATAGCTCTTTTTTCATTGCTGAATAATATTCAATTGTGTAGATGCACCATGGTTTGTTTATCCATTTACCTATTATTTGGTTCCCATCTTTGGTTAATATTAATACAACTGCTGTAAACATTCATATGCAGGCTTTCATGTGGGCATAAGTTTCAAATGAGCTGAATGTACACCTAGAGCACAATAACCAGATCTCATGGTGAGACTATGTATAGCTTTGTAAAAACGTGCTAAAGTGACTGCAACATGCCTCTTCTCCGGTGATGAATGAGAATTCCAGTTGCTCTGCTTCCTTGCCGGCAATGAGTTTTTTCCGTGTTCTTGGATTTTGATTATTTGTATAGTTTTGTGGTGGTATTTTGTAAGTGCTTCAATTTACAATTTACTAATGACAAAAGATGTTGAGCATCATTTCATTTGCTTTTTGTCATCTTTATATATTCTGTGAGAAAGTTTCTTTTCAGATCATTTGGCAACTTTTTTCATTTGGGCCGTTTGCTTTCTTACTGTTGAATCCCCAGGGTTCTTTGTATATTTTGGATGTAAGTTCTTTGCATTTTGCAAATTAGTCTCTTCCAGTCTGTGGCTTGTCTTTTGTTTCTCTTAATAATGTCTTTGGCAGAGGAGGCAAGATGGCGGAGGTGTAGGAGGCACAGAGAGCCCTGGGAATCAGAAGTCCAGCTAAAGAACAGGAAATCACTCTAAAAGCCGGCAAACACAACAGCAGAGAGAAGAGAATAAGAACAGCAATTCTAGGAGCAGAAAATCGACCTCTTTCAGGAGGTAGGACGTGTGGAAAAAGTGAATTTAAAGTGACGGGAAGAGAGACCCCAGGGAGAGGGGCCGGCTCCCAGCAGCCGCAGAGCCGCAGAGCACAAAATCCGGAACTTCTAGTCCGCTCCGCTGAGGGACATCGCTCCGCAGGCTAACCAGGGTTTCAGCCCTCGCAAGAACAGTGTGGTTTCAGGACCCGTGGGGTCACCAAGGGAACAGGGGAGCCCGAGTGCGGCAGAGCTCCCAGGTATCGGGGCGGAGAAGCCGGGGGCAGAGAAGGAGCCGCGCAACGCCACATAGGCCTACCTTGGACTATAGGAACTGAGACATATATTCCATATAGGGCTGCTGCAC
>CM053611.1:79925471-79949821 GCA_028646535.1 Procyon lotor
CAAAAGACAACTGACAGAATGGGAGAAGATATTCACCAATGACATATCAGATAAAGGGCTAGTATCCAAATCCATAAAGAACTTCTCAAACTCAACACCCAAAGAACAAATAATCTAATCAAGAAATGGGCAGAAGATATGAAAGTTATTAATTATTAATTCAACTTATTCAATAGATACAGGCCTATTCAGATGACCTGTTTCCCTTTGAATGAGTTTGATACTTTGTGCCTTTCAAGTAATTGGTTCATTTCATCTAAGTTATCAAATTAAAGAGCATAAAGTTGCTTATAGAATTATTTTATTGCACTTTTAATGTCCATACGGTTAGTAATGATTATCATCTTACATTTCTGATACTGGTAATTTCTTTTTTTCTCTCTCTCTTTTTTTCTTGGTTATCTGGGCTAGAGAGTCATCAATTTTATTGATCTTTTTAAAGAACTAGTCTTTGGTTTTGTTGATTTTCTCTATTTTTTCTGTTCTCAATTTCACTGGTTTCTGTTTTAATTTTTATTATTTCTTTTCTTCAGCTGCTTGCAGCTTACATTGATCTTCTTTCAAAATATATTCTTTAAATACTCTATGCCTAACTACAAATAACACTATCACTTCACAAACACATAGTCCAGGTACTTTAAATAAAATATTCCTACTTTATCCCCTCCCTTCCCTTAAAACATTGTTGTCATTAACTTCCCTTATTCATGACCTACAATAGCCCAATACACTAATCTGTTTTTAACATTCCACTGTCTACTAGTTTTGTTTGAACAGTTATCTTCTAAATAGTTACCTTTTACATATATTGAGAATAAGAAAAATAAAAGATCTTATTTTACCTCTGTTTTTTACTTCTCTAATATTCTTTCTTTTTGTAGACTTAAGCCTCTGTCCTAGATCATTTTCCTTCTGCCTAAGATCTTTTAAGATTTTCTAAGGGGATGTCTAGTAGTAACGGTGTTTTTTTGTTTTGTTTTGTTATTTTTTTTTTTCAGAGAATGTCTTTGTCCTTCACTTTTGAAGGGTAATTTCATTGAATATAGAATTCTGTGTTATTGGGGCTTTTTTTTTTTTTTTTGTCATTTGTACGCTTTCTTCAGACTGTGTCTTTTGATGAAATAAACTTTTCTTTTCCTTGCTCCTAAAATCCTACATGGGTAAGATTTTATTTTTTCCTCTGGCTGCTTTCACATTATTTTGCTTTGTCTTAGGCTTCCCACAGCCGAAAATGATATGCTTCAGTGTAATTTTGTTGTTGTTATCTTATTCTGTTTTTTATTTATCCAATATGATTTTTCTGAATGTCCTGTAACTCTGGTTTGGTGTCTATAATTAATTTGTCAGGTTCTCAGACATTAATACATCAAATGTTTCTTTTGCTTCCTCCTATCTATCTTCTCCTTCTGGTATTCCAATTATATGTGTTTTCATCTTTTGAAATTCTGCCACGTTTTGAAGGTCCTGTCCTGGTTTTTTCATTCTTTTCTCTTTGGATTTCAATTTGAGAACTTTCTATTGACCTAACTTTAAACTCACTGTTGTTGTTGTTGTTTTTCTTATCATTTACTGTTGAGACAATAACAAACATTCTTAATTTCTTACAGTATTTTTTTATTTCTAGTTTTCGTTTTTTACTTTTCTCAGAGTTTTTTCTTTTTGCTTAAATACGTATCTATTTTTGCCCATTGTCTACTTTCCGCCTTATTAATCATAGTTATTTTAAATCCCCTGTCTGATAATTCCAACATCTGTTTCATGTCTGAGTCTGCTTCTGATGCTCACTTTATCCATTCAGATTTTTTTTTTCTGCCTTTGACATATCTTGTACTCTTTTGTTGAATACCTAACATGATGAACCAGGTGAAAAAGAACTGAGAGAAATAGGACTTTACTGTGAAGTTTGTTTATCTGGCTAGAAATTTCTTTGTTGTTGCTGTTTTTTTTATTATGTTTAATGTTTGCTGTAGCTGTGGGTTCCAAAGTGTTCAAATTTCTTATGTTCCTTGTTTTTGTATGCCCTCTTTATTTTGGACTTCCCCAAGTACTCCTCTTCATATGTGGTCTGTGTCCCCCAGCTCTTTTAGGTATGATCTGCAGCCCTGTTGGTGTAGTGATAAGGTGTCGGAGAAGATAAATATTCTATAACTTCATGATTAAATCTCAGACTTGTACTAGGGCCTGGGTCTCTAGGCTGTGAACTTCACAAACGCTTCTTCATTGACATGGCTTATTTTTTCTCTTATGTAAGATGGGGAAGGTGGGGTTGTGGGGGGTGTTAAGAAAGGGGGAGAAAAGCCCTTCTCCAGCTGGAATAAGGCTTGAGTAAGATCTTTTCACCTAGGAAGTAGGCCTTTGTTACAGGAAACACTCTTGGTCCTTTTCCCTGCCAAAGCTAAAAGATCTTTGTCAGATCCCTGAGACCATAGTGGGGTGTCTGGAGGTAAAATCCATAAAAGTCTGTGCTCCTCTAAGATTGTAGCCCCCAGGAGTTTCTCACACTCAGGCTAGGCTGCTATTCTTCAGGCACTTTTTAATTTTTTTTTTTAAGACTTTATTTATTTATTTGACAGAGAGAGACAGCAAGAGAGGGAACACAAGCAGGAGGAATGGGAGAAGGAGAATAAGGCTTCCTGCTGGGCAGGTAGCCTGATACAGTCATCCATCCCAGGACCCTGGGGTCATGACTGATCCAAGGGCAGATGATTTTTTTAAATTTAATTTTATTTTTTCAGTGTCCCAAGATTCATTGTTCATGTACCACACCCAGTGCTCCATGCAATACATGCCCTCCTCAATACACACCACCAGGTTCACTCAACCCCCCACCCCTATCCCCTCCAAAACCCTCATTTTGTTGCTCAGAGGCCACAGTCTCTCATGAAGGCAGACTGAGCCACCCAGGTGCCCCAGGCTTCAAGCACTTACTACACATTCAGGTATCTTCTGAGAATTCTGGAGCATTAGTTTTGGGTTTTTTTGTTATTGCTGTTGTTTTGTTTTGTTTTTTTAATTATGTTCAGTTAGCCAGTATATAATACATCATTAGTTTTTGATGTAGTGTTCAAAATATTCATTGTTGTTGTTCCTTAGTTAAGCAAATGGCTGTCTTCTGTACTTCATTTAATCCATTTTTGAAGAGAAATGGCACATAAAACATGTTATAGGAGCCATAACATAAACAAAGTGTATGGAATCAGAGCCCAGAGCTAGAGATGTTACAAATCTACTATTCCCAAGAATTTGCACAAATCTTGGGGATTAATGGAAGTTTGAACTGATTTTATCTAGGTCTTAAGGAATTCTCAATTATTCCAGTTTATATACAACACAGAGGTATTCTCCACTTTTTTTTTTTTTTTTTTGCCTCTTCCCTAAGAAAAAATAATTTTTGCAGGGATAAATTGAGTCCTAAGATTTGGGAGTTTAAAGAGAATAATCTAATATCTGAGACCTCAAAAATTCTATAATTTTGGGAGGCAGGTTTGAAGCAAATGTAAGCAAAACGATGTTCTATTTTTATGTTTTTAAAAAATTTTTTCATTAAACTTTTTTTTTAAAGATTTTTAATTTATTTGACAGAGAGAAACACAGCGAGAGAGGGAACACAAGCAGAGGGAATGGTAGTGGGAGAAACAGGCCTCCTGCCGAGCAAGGAGCCCGATGCGGGGCTCTATCCCAGGACCCTGGGATCATGACTTGAGCCGAAGGCAGAGGGTTAACGACTGAGTCACCCAGGCGCCCCATGATTAAACTTTTAATAAAGTAAAACATTTATTTAGAAAAGTATACAAATTTTAAGTGTACATATCGACAACTTTTAAGTGAACAGCATGTATAGCCAGCCTTGATGAACTTTATAAGTCATACACACATGTGTGAACAAGACCCAGATCCTGAAACACACTATTACTAACGGCCCCTATTATTCCCTTTATGTCCTTCCCCACCCTAGAGCAATATAAGTGTTAGGATAGCAGCCATAGAACATGTTTTGGGACACCAAAGGAGAACTTAAATTACTTTTAGGAACAGCCACTGGACAAACACTTCATTCTCCACTGATTCCAATGGATCAATATCACTTATGAAAATGTCTCTTTAAGTAATATTTAGATTTCCAGGTCCCGTTCTTGGCGACTTTGTTGAAGAGTCCCTGTGGAGAGAGACCATTTGAACAGGCCAGCTCCAGCCATTATCCCAATTGCATGCTGCTGATGAGAAGCCAGAAGTGAGACTAGCAGGATAAACAAACAAACACCCAGCTGAGCCCCTGCCAGCAAGCACTATTATACAGTATAATAATTTGAAGTTATTTTAAGCCTCTGAACTTGGGGATGGTTTTCATGCAACCATACCAGGTAACTGAAAATATAAATCTGAGTCATGTTCCTAAGATCTCTAAAAATAATAATAATAATAATAATAATAATAAATCTCCCTAAGTGATTCTAATACTAAGCCAAACTTGGAAATAGCAGAATTAGCTGATAGTTGATGTATTTTCCAGTTTCAACATTTCAGGAGTCTAGGATCATAGTCTGGCCCAGAAATGAGTCAGTCTTAATGTGATTCGAACTGTGTAAAATTCTCGACATCACCTCCCAGTGATCTAGAGTTTAGGTAGTCTCAGTAGGGAGTGTCACAAATTCAGACTCACGACCTGATACGGCAATGCTTAATGAGAGAAATACCACAAAACTGCACCTTTAGCAACCTTCATTATATGTTCCCATTGGCAGCCTGGTAGATGATTCTTAGGTACCTTAGGAAGTATTATGTATCAGACGGCACTCAGGAAAATTGACTCTACCTTATAGGATTCTAATTTTAACATTAATCTGTGTTTGATTATTGACTTCATCACACAAAACAAAACAAAGAAATCTTAACAGTAAATTATTTCATCAGACACAGTGGTAAATCTAAGCAAATGTGGCTAGTGGGTAGTCAGGCATCAGAAGCAATGGTTGAAGGTTGTAAGAGACTTTCACAGCTAGTTGAGGTCAAAACACATAAGCTTATCATTTCTAAGTAAAAACATTGGGAAGAAGACTTCTGGTGTAAGAAGATAAGGGCTTAATTTTACTGTTCCTTGAGAGTCAATAGTAGACCTTTGGCAGCAATCAGTGCTATGAGCAATATTGTTTAAGGAAGCAAGAAACCAGCCTTTTAATATTTTCTTTTTATAAACTATCTCATAAAACTTGAAGGAAAGGAATGTTTTTTCTTAACTCCCACTACTAAAAAATTCTCGTATATAGAGCCAGACCCTGATAAGACAGGAGCACTAGTCGCAAGTCCACAATAAACTTAGTATCTGGGCTCATTTTTACCATTTATTTCTCTGGCCAGACTTTTGGCTTTGGGGATGAGAATTTTATCTACCTTCAACCTATGTTTATACAGCAATTCAAGATCCGGTTCTGTACAAAAGACTATTCCTTTCCTTTGCTTTTTTTTTTTAATTTGAAACAAAGCTAGTAATAAATTGTTTTATAAGTTAGTTAAATTATTTGTTGGGTCTTCATGAAAACTGTGAGTAGACACATAAACTCAACTCATGTGAATTATGGGTCTATTTTTCACCATTGCACAAAACGTTCTGCTCTAACTTCTGTTTGTAATTAGTTACTTTGGAAAGAACTAAGCAGATGCGTTACAGTTTTTTTTTAATTATCAGCATATATTTAAGACAAACTGCATCTTCTGAAGAAATTATGTCCTCAGGGGAATTATTTGTCTTGTGTTAACAGACTTTTATTTGAGATGTAGAGTTACTTTTCGGTTTCAGGTGTGCTGGCCTGAAGTTAGTATAGCTAACGGTTATAGCATAAATTTTTGAACATACAAGATCCTTACACTTGGTTCTGATCCTTTGATTTTTAAGAAAGAATGTATTCCAATGATTTAATAGCCGGAAATGATATCTGTACAAGGATTTACAGTAATTAGAATTGGTGCAACGAAATAATGGTAACTATGAAAGTTTTAAACTGATCGTGAAACCTTCACTATAGCACATTATGGGCTAATTCTATTACAGATGTTTATTATTATAGGGAAGAAAATGTTCTGGATAGAGACATATATGTCTCATCGAAATAAATTAACAATTCTCAACACATAGCTTTCAGAGAAATAGTACTTTTCATTTTCAGGAGAAAAAAGGTAGTATTGGGAAAAATAAGCTCTTTAATATATTGTATCATAAGCACAATAACAATATGAAAAAATTCAAAGCAGTGCCCATTATTTACTTGAATATATCTCCAATTATGATTTAACAGTCAGGAAATAACTTTACTCTTTCTGTTATCCAATTTATCATCAATTCTATTGCCAATTTATCATCATTTTTCTACTTCATTATTTATTTAACTGTTCTAAAATCCTATTAACTTCTCAATAATACTTTTAGTTCTTTTGGTTAAAGTAGTCATCCAGATATAATGTTATGCCATTTTTATTTTATAAATGACTCGGCTCCTAACCATTAGCCAAGCAAAGCACCTTTTGTTTGACAAATATATTTTGAACTGCATAATTAATAAAGTTATATTTGATGTAGGATAGCATCTTATGTTTTATCTAAGGTTTTCTCCACATACTTTATTCTATGATGTCTATTTCAAAGTAATAATCTAAAGCAAAATGTCAGAATTTAAAATAATCAATAGTATTTTTTAAAGACAATATTGTGTGTTAATATGCCAAGGCTTAAATTCCTTCAGGGCCTTGACTTTTATAAATTGTATTAATAAGAAGTTCATATTTGAAATTTTTCTCTAGCTTTTTTCTATTTTTGGCCATTTTACTTATGACAAAGATAATGACACCTTTTGAAAAAATATATTTTGTCAAATCTCAAAAAGAACATTTGAAATTATTAGTCCAAGCTTCTCTTATTTTTTTTTTTAAGATTTTATTTATTTGACAGAGAGAAACACAGCGAGAGAGGGAACACAAGCAGAGGGAATGGTAGCGGGAGAAGCAGGCTTCCTGCGGAGCAAAGAGCCTGATGCGGGGCTTGATCCCAGGACTCTGGAATCATGACCTGAGCCGGAGGCAGACGCTTAACGACTGAGCCACCCAGGCGCCCCGAGCTTCTCTTATTTTTATAATGAACATAATTGATTCCTTAATAAAATTTTAAGTTAAATATTAATTTGCTCAATAAAATATATCCGTTCAATTTAGACGCATGGCTTGTGGTTTCTGATTGGCTTCATGTTTACTCTCCATTCTAAATAAAAGGCTTCAGTAAGGCTACACTTAAAATATCATTAGAAAAGAAAAATGAGAACATCTTCTAAGAAATATGTTTTACCCAGACATTCTCCTCAGAGTAAGATCAGGCTTCATATGTTGTATACTGTTTCTTCCTGCTCTGTTAAAAAAAATAGACACAAGTTCAAACTAGAGGGAGACAAGGCAGGCTTTTCATCTCATTCCTAACATATACATAGTAAAAATGGGCATCCTATTTTTCTTGTTTTGTTTTAAAAATAAGACCTTGATTCTAATTTGGAAGACCATCAAAACTGTGAAAATGAGTAATGACTCTGATTTGGCTCCAACCTGCAATCCATACATTCGCATAACTCCCACTGAAACTAATTATTTTTTTTCCTTCCATTTATGTTAGAGGAGTTGAGCATTCAGAGGTTTCAATTAAATTGTGCATATTGAAGTCAATGGGAGTTCACTGATGTTGAGGGAGTTACATGCATGAAAAAGATATAAAAGAGGATGTTAAAATTTGTTCAGGTTAGATCACTTAGCAAAGAAATGTGTTCCCTAAAATTATTTACTTGTCCTCTAAATTGCAGTTTAAATTTTATGTATGCTAAATTTCTCAAACTTTTAAAAATAATTTTAAAATACATATTCAAAAAGACATATACAACTTCTACAAATTTATCAAGTAAACTATATGTAGTTTTCATCTTAGTGATAAACCTGTTTTTTTCTTAATTTTCTGTTCATGTATTATTGCAT
Source organism: Procyon lotor (assembly GCA_028646535.1). Classification (NCBI taxonomy): domain Eukaryota; kingdom Metazoa; phylum Chordata; class Mammalia; order Carnivora; family Procyonidae; genus Procyon; species Procyon lotor. Next base: position 79,933,473 of record CM053611.1, read on the forward strand.
CCATTATTGACTGAAATCCAATTTTGAATGTTGGGAAAGGCAGTCTTGTGTGTACAGTCCATTATTATTTATTAACAATTGATTTGGAGCCTGAGCACTTTCTTACCAAGAGATAAAGAGGTCACACAGTCTGTACGGGACCTGTACTTAATGGCTGGAATATCTTTTCTGAGTTCATAGTCAATGGGTGTTTCTTCATCCTACCTAAGTGTGTATGTCAGTGAACCTCAGTCATGCCCCAGCTTTCAGTATTACATACTCCACAGAAGTAAGGTTGGGTCCTTCTGCAGGGGCATGAAAGTGATGCACATAGGCCACTTGCCCTACATCAGCTGCCAGGAACACTTGTTAGCGATGAGGGCCTTACACACACTATTGGAGTTGATCTTGTTCTGTCTCTTCTCAATGTGAGTAAAAGCGTTGTTCCATTTAGTGTTGCTTGTGTTGTGTTTTCCTTGGTGACTCAAATTCCAAGGTACAGGGGACAAAAGTATTTGGACTTCAACTTCCGGTGGCTAGCCTGGGAACGGCCTCTACTATTCCCATGTAGTTGGAGAGTCCATCTCTGGCATTGGTAAAGGGGACACGGTTTTCTGCCCCACCTAAAGGCATTGAAAAGGGAGCAAGAAAAAAGCACATAATAACAACACAGCCAGTCCATTTATACATAAGAATTTCACTGGCTGTGGGTGCTGTCCATCTCAGGAACATAAAAACTATCAACAAAATCTTAATCCAAGACAAGATAGATAAACAGATGGATAGATAGTTAAACAATACATAGAAATATTGAAATATAGGACTTCTGGTGTATAATATCATGTTTTAACCCACAAAAGTTTCATGGTATATCTTTTTATTCAAAGAGAACTTCTATGCTTTCCTTGTACAAGACATCCCGTATCATTGTAATGTAGCTTATTAATTTAATGTTCAAAATGATTCTGTGGAATTCCAATTCTGTGGAATAGAAATCAATATCTCTATCATATAGAGGAGAAAACTAAAGCTTAGAGAATTAAAAAGCACACTCTGGATATCAACTTTGGTCTTGTGACTATAGTTTCAATTTTCCTTACATTACGCCAGACTGGCTCATGAATCATCTTCAAAATTATTGTACCTATGTATTTGATGAGCATATCATTCCCCATCTTATTGCACTTCAATAGATTCTAAATAGCTTAAACTCTCTCGTTTTTTAAATCCCAATTCCCAGTTAAATGTTATAAAAACCTTAGTAAAGGGATGTAACTCATAAATCTACACAGAATTCATAAACTTTTTTATACCAGTGTTTTGCTAAGATGTATGTGAGTAATTATGGCCATATGCTTTAAATTTTATTTAACAAGATAAAACAGTGAGAAATGTTGCTTGACAAAATATTTTTCTTAGACCAAGACACTCAAAATAATTTGGGGATGTTTTGTCAAATCAAAACCCCCAAAGTCATTCATCTATAGTTTTTCCATGTTTATTATTGTCACTTTTTTTTCTCAGCAAAAAGTAGCAATAAGAATTGGATATATGACCACCTCTGATATTTAACACCAATGCTATTCCCAGCACAGTGATGACTAATTGAAGGAAACCCTATTGTCTAGAGAATAATCTCCTTAGCAAGTAGAGGAGCTCACATTACTATTATACAATATAAATGTACATTGTAAAGTTAAATTGTAAAATTATAAAATTGTAAAATTTTGTAATTGTAAAGTTAAATGTAATAATGTAGTTTTAATAAATGAAGATGACATTGGAATTTAGCTTAAGTAAAAATAGGATGATATCGAATCTTTCAACTCCAAATTAAATGACTACTTTCATACAAAATTTAAAAATTTTATTTTCAAGATCTTTCCTTTTCTTTGTTCTTTTTCTGGCTTTTTCTGAGGTGTCAAATATGTCCTATATTTACTGAGAGTTGGTAGTTATACTTTCATCATAGTTTTTAATCACAGTCTTTTATGTATCACACTAGCTGAATATCAAAAAAAAGGGGAAATAGGTAATAGATGCACACATTATGACCATAAATATATCCATCTATCTTGATCTGCCTTATATTTTGGTCCAAGTTTTTCTCCATTTAGTAATCCTTTCTTCAAGTAGCCAAGTTGGTTACTTCCCCCACTCCTCTTTTTTTTTTTTTTTTTTTTGTAGCTTTTATGTAACTCCATAGCAGAATACTTAATTATACTATCTCAAAAATTTACTTGAAATTATGGATAACACTAAATCTCACTTATCTTTGTACTCTCTGTATCTAACACAATCCTCTACATAATAACAACTAAAGAGAAATACTTCTTGAATTAAACTGCCCAATTTACTATGTTGTAGCCCTGAATAATCTAAACTATGAATCTTGGATATACTATATACTCTTTGGCGAATTTCAGATGAAATCTAGTTATTACTGTAGTAATGATAACTAAATAATAGTGATTGGCATTTTAGTACCTGTTATGCATTATCATTATGTTGTAACATATAGACTTCTGTGTGTCATGCATTTTTCATAAATTGGCATATTTAATTTTTGTAATCATGTACAAGGCAGCAAAGTATTAACACATATTTTAGATATGGAAACTGAGACTTACAGACATTGAATGATTTTCTGAAAGACACAGGTAATAGAAAGCATAAGCATTTAAATTCATACTTTTCTGAACTTAGATTTTTCAACATTTTACTAAGCTTTCCTTAAAGACAATATGCTAACTTTAAATGCCTTAATTTTCTTCTAGAGATACCACTTTATTTTCTTTAGTAAAATTAAAAGACGATATTGTTGCTGTTCCTTCTACATATGCAACAGAATTACATGTCCCTTTGAAGATAGGTATGGATAAGGGACTTTCGTTAGCCAAAAAATATTAGTGATGTGACATGTGTCACATGAGTATATAATTGTCCATCTGGCATGGCATTTGACAATGACCCAAATAGTGGAGTCCTGGTTCCTAAGGAGACAATGTGAAGCAATTCTTCTAACCTACAAGTGAGAATCCTTGCTTTTTAAAGCATTCAGATTGAGGGATTTTTTTTCTTGCTGTGGCAAGATCTACCTACCTAGCAAATTGAGTTGTTATATTACAAAAACCCAATTTTAGACAAGTTTTGGCTTTTGTTGATTAAAATTCCAATGGAGCATTCAGGTATCAGTCAAGAAAATGCAGGGGATAAAAATCTCATCCTCTTTTTAACAGCTTTATTGATATATAATTGATATGCAAAAAAGACATTTAATGTATACAATTGAATAGTTTGGCCATATGCAAACACATGTGAACTATCACCACAATCAAGGTAATAAACATGTCCAATGCCTCATAAAGTTTCCATGTGTCCCTTTGTTTTGTTTTAGTTTTTTGTGGTAAGAACATTTAACATGTGATCTACCCATATAATAAATTTTGAAGAGCTTGATACCATATTGTTAACTATAAGCACTATGTTGCAGAGGTCTCTAATTCTTATTCATCTAGCATAACTCAGACTTTATACCTATTGGGCAACCAAGCAAAGAAGACATTTTTTATTTTTAAGATTTTTTATTTATTTATTTGAGAGGGAGAGAGAAAGCATGGGAGAGGAGAAGGTCAGAGGGAGAAGCAGACTCCCCATGGAACTGGGAGCCCAATGTGGGAGTTGATCCTGGGACTCAGGGATCATAACCTGAGCTGAAGGCAGTTGCCCAAACAACTGAGCCACCCAGGTGCCCGCAAAGAATACATTTTTAATTCAATTTTTTTTTTTTTTTTTTAGTTCAGTTGCACAGAAATTATTTTCTGGTCAAAGTCTCTCACTGGTAGTAAAGATAAATAAAATGTGGCTGGAAAATTAAAAATAAAATCTATTTTAAAATTTAATGAACAAAGCTCTGCTAAAAATAGCTATTTACAGCCAGAAGATGAAAGAGGTGTGAGAACCTCTTGTAAAACCTAAAGTGCAACATGATGACTATAGTGGATAATACTAGATTGTATAATTGAAATTTTCTAAGAGATTAGAACTTAAATGTTTACACACACACACACACACACACAAAGCGAGGTGATGAATGCGTTAATTAACTAGATGAGAATTCCTTCAGAAACACAATTTAAAAAACAGCTATTTTCAGAACATGAGGAAAGAAAAAGTCTTGCATTATTCTACAGAGAAATAAGTCTTGTTTATTTTCCCATTTAAATAAAATTTACTCCATTTTTAAGTGTGTGTGTGTGCGTGTGTGTGTGACTTACAAGCTTTCAGGACCATTCTTGTAAACTCCTTCTGAAATTGTAACAGTATAATGAAATAGATTCAACACAGACAAATTCACTTGACGAGAGATTTAGGCCTCCATTTGATATTATGCTCATATATCATATGACAAAATATTACTTTGAAGAATATTTATTCACCAATCTTCTATGGTTTAAATTAAATAAATTTGGGGCGCCTGGGTGGCTCAGTCGTTAAGCGGCTGCCTTCGGCTCAGGTCCCGGATCCTGGGATCGAGCCCCGCATTGGGCTTCCTGCTCGTCGGAAGCCTGCTTCTCCCGCTACCATTCTCTCTGCTTGTGTTCCCTCTCTCTCTGTGTTTCCCTCTGTCAAATAAATTAAATAAATTTAGAAATTGTAAAAAAAAATGCAATAAGGCATTCCAGATTGTACATTAATAACTGGAATCTGAGAATGTCAAACTCATAGATTAAACTTGAGTCAGTATAAAATTATACACTTTGTAAATATCTATAAAAATGGATATTTTTATCCATTTTTTATCCCATTTTCTTATCCCATTTATCCCATTTTTTATCCATTTTATCCTGAGCCTTAGGCTCGGGTCATGATCCCGGGATGCTGGGACCGATCTCCCTACTCATTGGAGAGCCTGCTTCTCCCTCTCCCCACCCTTCCTGCTCTTTTTCACTATCTCTTTGTCACATAAAAAAATTCTTTAAAAAAAAAGTTACTTTATCCATATATGTTAAAATAAAGCAAGCCATTCTTTTACGTCTATAAATAATACCAAAATACTTGACTGAAAATCTAGTCACTTGACAGTGTTATTGATTACATGACAAAAATTAATTTCTGATTTTTACAAATTTTAGTTTACTGATTGTGTTTTTCTGACTAAATTGTCTATAGTAATATTGTAAGTGATAATATCTTTAGATTTAAATTGCTACTATATTTTATGAAAAAGATATATAAATATATATATATATTTATATATATTTAGCTTTACAGATTTTTCAGTCCGTACTGGCTTAACTGTGATTGCTTTTATCTTAAATTATTCTTTTTCAGTTCCATGTCTTCTTTTACAAATTTTATAGAGCCATCTCTAAGCAATTAAAAACTTGAAAGTAGATATAATATTTTTGGAAAGAACTTAATTAAGAATTCTTGCTACACAGTTATTAAAAACAAAGATAGGATTCAGTCTTGCATAAGACCAGGTATATAAACATAAACAATGATAAACTATATTCCAGTTAATCCTCTTGAATGACAATAACTAGTTTTCCTTTTCTCTTTTATGTGTCTGTATTTACAAAGACATTGGCTATACAAAATCAAAAACATATTAACAAAGGAAATATATTTACATTAAGCAAGAGATACTTTACTAGCAGAAGGAAACAGAAGTAAATACAAAAGCATTTCTTACCACAGAATGAACTTGGAAATGTACTTTTATATAATGAGCTAAGATTGTATCAAAACTTATTCTTTTTACTAAAGCAGGGATATACACAGTTAGAATTATAAGGCTACTCCATAGTGCTCCATAGTGTACATCATTAGGTTTTCATCATTGGTATTTGGCTGTTTGTTTCTTGGTCTCTAATGAACTGTGAAAACAATAATTTTGGTGAAAAAGATCAGAATATGGCCAAAATTTATAATTGTGACATATTGCAAAGATTAGTAGACAAGATGTATCAGATTTTTGAATAAGTGACTGAGAATATTGACTTCAATGTCTTCCTTTGTAAACTCAAATTTGAGGTTAGATGAGCTCCAAAGATTTCTTTCAGTTCAAAATTATTTTAAGAATTATTAAAATTACAAGCCATTTATTATACATTAACTCTTAGAGTAATTCTTATGTGTTCTGGAATGATACCTATAGTAAATACAAATGAGTATTAGCTATTGCAATCATTAACTATGTTGGAAAAACATTTTTGAAACTCTAAATATATGTACTCTTTATACTCAGTCTTTTCATACGCTTGCCAGAGTAAGAAAAATCAGAGACTGTCAGCAGACACTAAAATTCTTTAGCACTTGACACTTCAAATATCTTCTGGCAACATCCCCAAGATGATGTCAGCCTCTTGTACAATACCAAACATTTAATACTCCCCCAGAGCATCTCACTTTCAGAGTTGGTGTACTTTCAAATATCAAGTGCAGTAATGTTTTTTCTCCAACCAGTGACTGAAATCTTTAGAAGTTATGAACTGATCTCAACAATGAATGATATTATGATATGGAAAACAAAGTCAAAGAAACATAAAATGCATATTAAATGTCTGAGAAAACATTTATAATGAACAGATGCCTTAAAAAGCATTCTAGAGACAGCTATGCTAAATGGTATACTTACAACTGAACTTAATTATGATATTTTAAAAGAAAATATACCCTTTAAGTGAAAGTCTAAGGAGTGTTGCCTTAGAGTATAGCTGTTCATCCTATTCCTTAATACCATATTTCAGAAAGGTTTTATTGTGATAGAGACTATGGACTCCAGAAACAAATGCAGGGTTTTTAGAAGGAAGAGGTGGGGGGATGGGTGAGCCTGGAGATGGGTATTAAGGAGGGCACAGATTGCATGGAGCATTGGGTGTTATATGCAAACAATGAATCATGGAACACTACATCAAAACTAATAATGTACTGTATGGTGACTTATATAACACAATAAATAATAATAAATGAATATTTTTATTATTTTATGTATTATTAAAATTACTTATTTTAAAATAAAATTACTCATTATTATTATTATTTATGCACTATGTATATATACAAATAAACTGTGGAAGAAACCTGAAAAAAATCATGTATTACATCGTATACTTAGCATTCATAGATAAATAATTTGTTCCTACATGCCAATTTTATATATTAATAAACATTTTTAAACTAGAAACTTAACTTTTTTTTAAATAAAACACACTTTTTTTTTCTGCTATCTTATAAAGCTAACTCCAAATCTGAAGTTTTTCGAAGCAACTGCAGTATATATAGTATTATAATCACCAGTTATTATAATAGACTGAAATACTTTTAGGGATTCTCACTTATGTGTGGCAAACTAAATGTTCCAACACTACATTCACTTTGATAGGAATGACCTTTGGCTTGTTTTGCTGATTTTAAAATATAATATACACTCATAAACAAGACATTGGGAATTATGGGAAGAAAGAAACTGAGAAAATCGGGGCGCCTGGGTGGCTCAGTGGATTAGGCCTCTGCCTTCGGCTCAGGTCATGGTCTCAAGATCCTGGGATCGAGCCCCGCATTGGGCTCTCTGCTCAGTGGGGAGCCTGCTTCCCCCTCCCCCTCTGCCTGCCTCTCTGCGTACTTGTGATCTCTCTCTGTGTCAAATAAATAAATAAAATCTTTAAAAAAAAAAAGAAACTGAGAAAATCATTTACTATTCCACTATCTACAACCATATTTCCTAATTTTTTCTTTTTGGTTTTCACATGGTTATAATAATATTTCTATAAATTTATGTATTCTGTATTCTTCCCATAACAATATATCATAACCACTCTTCATTAAAAGTTTGTTTTTGTTTTTGTTTTTTAAAGATTTTATTTATTTGACAGAGAGAAACACAGCTGGAGAGGGAACACAAGCAGAGGGAATGGTAGCGGAAGAAGCAGGTTCCCTGCTGAGCAAAGAGCCCGATGTGGGGCTTGATTCTACAACCCTAGGATCATGACCTGAGCGGAAGGCAGACGCTTAACGACTGAGCCACCCAGGCGCCCCTCCATTAAAAGTTTTTAACTTCATTTTAATGAAGTAAGATCCATTCTGTTAAGACACCATTACTGTTTTATCAGGTGATCTCTAGGGTTTTTTTCTCTTCATCATAATGTATGTTATATCACTAAGACAGTAAATATAATATTATTTAAATACCTCGTGTAAAAAGTAGTCTAGAGGAAGGTAATTTAGCAATTAAGTGACATGAAGCCTCTGTGCCTTTTCTTTTTTTTTTTTTTCACTTCTCTTAATCTTTCTCTGATCATTGCCAGGTGACTGCAAAATCTCCAGGCTTCATTTTCTTAAACAATTTTATTCAAAAACAGAAAGTGTAAGAGGTAACCAGGGTGACAAGAGACTTCTTAATGTATCTTTATCCTTTGGTCATGAAGGAAATAATCTCTCCAAGAGACCGCCAGCAATTCTCATGACTCATTGGCCAGAAATGAATCACATGAGAACACTTAGTTGCAGGAGAGAGACTAAGAACGAGGGATAAAGAATCAGTATTAGACTTTATTAATTGTGCTTCATCTTCTTGGTCTGGCACACTGATGTAGAGAGAAAATTGGTTTTCATGTGGCAAAGTAGGAGCAGGCATCACTGTTGGTCGGGAAGATAACTGTAGGTTAAGAAAATCTCTGAATGCCATGTTTATTACCTAAAGAATACTAGCAATTAATATATGCACTAGCAGTACATGAGAACATATTCAGCAAAGATGTGACCATTTTTTTTCTAAGTTCTTATTAGCTGAGAATTGAGTTGCCCTAGTGAATCTCCCTTTGGTAGTACTTTTTTTCTTGGTTGTTATTTGTGGATTCTAACACCTTGACTATTGGAAATATAGGAGACTTTTAAATTTTTGTCTATTAATATTTATTTTCTGAATTTTGGTGCTTTGGGGAAATGTTTTAAAAATTTACTCTTGCATATTCCAAATATCCCATTGTTTTTTTTTATCAAGTTTTTATTTAAATTCCAGTTAGAATATTACTATGTAATAATATTACTATGTAATATTAGTTTCAGGTACACAATATAGTGATTCAGTGCTTCCATACAAGACCTGGTGTTCATCACAAGTGCCTATGATATGGAAAACACTGGAAAAACACTGGAAAAAACTATTCTAGTTGTAAGTGATAATATCTTTAGATTTAAATTGCTACTATATTTTATGAAAAATATAGTGATTCAGTGCTTCCATACAAGACCTGGTGTTCATCACAAGTGCCCTCCTTAATCCACATCACTTATTTAACCCATCCCAACCCTACTTCTCCCTTGGTAACCATCAGTTTATACTCTATAGTTAAGAATGTTTTTCTTGGTTTGCCTCTCTCTCACTTTTTTCCCTTTACTCATTTGTTTTGTTTCTTAAATTCCACATATGAGTGAAATAGTATGGTTTTTGTCTTTCTCTGACTGGCTTTTTTTTTGCTTAGCATAATACTCTCTAGCTCTGTTCATGTCTTTGTAAATGGCAAGATTCCATTCTTTTGCATGGCTGAGTAATATTCCAGTGTGTTTATGAGTGTGGGTATGTGTCTATAGACCACCTCTTCTTTTCTTCTTTATCCATTTATCAGTCGATGGGCACTTGGGCTCTTTCCATATTCTGGCTATTGTAGATAATGCTTCTATAAATTCTGGGTAAATACCTAGTAGTGCAACTGCTGGATTCAGGGTAGTCCTATTTTTAAATTTTGAGGAATCTCTGTACTGTTTTCTAGAGTGGCTGCACCAGTTTGCATTCCCACCAACAATGCAAAAGAGTTCCCCTTTCTCACATCCTCACCTGCACCTGTTTTTTTCTTGTGTTGTTGATTTTAGTCATTTTGACAGGTGTGAGGTGATTTTTTCATTGTCATTTTGATGTGTATTTCCCTGATGATCAGTGATGTTGAGCATCTTTTCATGTGTGTGTTGACCATTCGTATGTCTTCTTTGGAGAAACATCTATCCATGTCTTCTGTCCAGTTTTTAATTGGATTATTTGGATTTGGTGTATTGAGTTTTATATGTTCAGGAAAAATAAGGTTTCTTCAAAAAATAGTGTTGGGAAAACTGGCAGCAACATGCAAAAGAATGAAACTATACCACTTTCTTACACATACACAAAAATAAATTCAAAGTGGATTAGAGTCCTAAATGTGAAACCTAAAACCATAAAAATCCTAGAATAGAACATAGGCAGTAACCTCTTTGACAATGACCATTGCAACTTTTTCTAGATATGTCTCCTTTGACAAGGGAAGCCAAAGCAAAAATAAATGATTGGGACTTCACCAAAATAAAAAGCATCTTTTATTTCCATAAAAAGGGAAAAATCAACAAAACTAAAAGGCAACTTATGGACTTGGGAGAAGATATTTGCAAGTAACATATCTGAGTAAAAAGGTTATATCCAAAATATACAAAGATCTTACATCCCATAGTTTAAAGTTACTGAGTTTCGAGTGTTTACATAGGAAGATGCTTCCTAAACATTCTGCTTTCTAGAAGTTAGAGAGAGAAAAACTAAGGAAATCCCATATTGCCTGTTCAGGGTTATGGAATTAGTTGATAATAATAAAATTTAGGGCCACCAAGGACTAGCCCATCAGATGTCATGATCATCCTTCTGGAGTCACTATCATTAAGAAGACGCAATTTACCAAAAGATGCAGAGAAAGGAAGCTCTTAGGGAAAATGAGAGTGAATCCTTGACTGTGATACAATAAATTCTGGTATAATTGGAGAACATTTCTTCTCTTCAAGGACCATATTGCTCAAAGGTAATAAGTAACTAAGTCAAGCAGAACTAAAACATTGATGATACGAAGTGTAGGAGTATATAAAAAAACTCTCCAAAAATTTAGTCTTAGAGACTTAAACACTGTCTGAATTTTTTCTGTTCAAGTTTACCAGAGATCTACATCTCTGCTTATGCCTTTGACCTTTATCCCCCTAATTCTAGTGATACTCAAAATAGCCACTGTATCTGAACCAGACCTTGTATTCCTTTGGCTAATTATTACTTAATTACTAATAATTACTTAATTACTAATAATTACTTAATTACTTAAATGTCTATATTGATCTTGTAAAATTTATTTCTTAAGGGAAAATATTTCCCACATAATAAGAATGCTTTAAATATATATATATATATAAAATTTATTTTTATGACTCTAAATCTTCTTTTCAGTATGTGAATACAAATCAATTGAGTTGACCATAATCAAAGCAAACATAGGCATAAATCAAATGGTATATAATATTAGAACAGATGTATAGAAACAATGTTCAATTCTCATTGAGGAGAACCACCAATGATATTTTCAGTTAATAATAGCAATGATAATGGTGATGTGTTGATGATGATTATTTTTGGACTTTTTATGCTTACTGTAGACCTGACTCTTAGAGCTACATTTTCTGTCATTCACTTTTAGTGCATGAGAAAACAAGCTTTGGAGGCTTAAGTAAATTTGCTAGGTGGTAAATAAAGAGGATTTTATTCCAGCATATACCTGTTTGATTTCATAATCTACAGGCTAAACTTGCAGTGAGAAAGGAAATATTATCAGTTCTAAAAAAAACAAATATGAAAGCAATAGATAGAAAAGGGAAAAAATCAGAATATAAAAATTTTTAAATTATAACAAGTTCTGCCAACTGAGAATATTTTTTCACCTTTAAATGAATTCAAAATTCTAAATTTAAAATATAAACTACACTAATTATGGAATATTTGTCTTTATAAATATTCAACAAAATATGTGGCTCATGAACTTGTAACACTACAATAAAAAATGAACTCAAAATAAATAAAATTGTTATTCAAATATGACACCACAGACTAATAGTCTAACTAGTCTAACACTGAAACATTCCAATACCTACATATTATATCTAACAATAATAATATAAATTTTAAACTTATAATAAAGCTATCTATATAATAGTAATTGTATACCCTGTTTCGTCAGAAAGTTTAGATTTAAAAATATCTTTCTATATATACAATATCAGTATACATCAATAAAGTCATATATATCTTTCTCGCTCCCTCTCTCATTTTCCCACTCTCTCTCTCCCTCTCCCTCTCTCCTCTCGATCTCTCTCTTTCTGAAAGAAACAAGAGTAATAAATAAGAGAGATTCTTCTAAAAAACAAATCCCCTCTACCAGCACCTTCCAGTAATCACTGACATCACTATCAATATTGAATTGTGAATAGTTAATATGCTTTGGAAACGGTCCTAAGAGATCCAAATTTTGGTTGTCATATTTACTAAATATGAGACCCTGTCAGTAGGCCTGATAATGGGGCCTAAAAAATATTAGTGCATCCACACGCATTAAGATTTCAATTATATATAAAAAAAAATTGGCTTCCACTGGAAAAGTGGGTAAACTAAACATGGTATATGGTACAAAGTGAAGCCATAAGCTGAAAACCATATACTTAGCCCCCAGTTTTAGAATATAGACAGAAATTTGAGCTCCATAATAGATGTACATGTATTCCTTTTGAAACAAAAAATTAATATACTACTCTAATTGTTCTCACCTCATTAATATAAATATGCATAACAAAATAATAAGTCTTGAAGTATATCCTACTTTCTAAACTGTTTTTTGGTTCTACTAATTTCCTAAGCTGACAAAATTGATTTCATATGTTGCAGGAGCTGACAATTAAATTTTTCAATTTAAGGAGGTCAAACTATAATAAAAAGTAAATGAAATTATAACACAAATTGAATTATTCAATATAGAAATATAATTTAGTTCACAGTGATCACTTTAGGTAGCTCCTTAGAAAGATCCAGAAAGGATATATTTTACCTAAACCTCAATTTCAGTACCTTATGTTTTGTACCATTTCCTTAATTTCTGTGAATCACTTCAAATCTGCACATGACCTCCTTGTCTATTCTGTCTTTCTACTCTTGTCTAATTTTGCTACTCATTCTTGTCCCTAGATTCTTCTTTGTGGAGTGTGAAATCCAGTTCTTTCACTGGCTTCCACAAGAACACCCTCAATCAAACATTTCTTAGTAACTTTACTGAAGAACTCTCTCTCATACACACACACACACACACACACACACACACACACACACACACACAATATGTTCATCGGGTTGTGCCACAGAGAGAAATTATTTACCTTGGAAATCTCAGGTCCTTACTACATATAGTTTGTCAAGGAATCCTTTCTTATAAATCCACTGCTATTTTTCAAGGACACATTGGTTTGTACCTAGGCTCATTTTGTTATGGCAATATTGCATAGAACTTGATGAGGTTGTAATATTCTCTGGGCTTGAATCTGGTATGTGCCAATGTGGGGAAATGCCACACAGAAGATGCCACTAGAGCTTTTAGGCTGGATCGTGCTTCTATTGGTAGTTGTGTTCATTTCTTACGTGATGCTTGTATAAAAAAATAGAGGCTGTCAGTCATTAAAATGGAAGGCATTCTGCTTTGTGCCTGTCTGAGGATAAAATTGGATTTCTCTGTCTGGGCTCTGCTGATTCCTTTTTATTCCACAAAGCAAATTGCTTTTCCAAGGCGTCAATATTAACGGAAAAAGCCTTCTCTAGGACAGGTAGTACTAAAAGCTTATTAGGAGCAATACTTTGTATTCTCTCCTGAATATCATACCATTGGAGAATAGATTTACGAAATACAAAACTCATTTTGAAAGTTTTCTGCAATTTCATGTGTTTTACTATTTTTTTATCTTTCATTTCCATTCCCTTCTCGTCTTGTTTGTGTCTAATGCTTCACATTTTTCACATTTATTGACAGTGCAGTACTTCATTTTGGAACCAATAGACAGCTTTAGCAAATAGCGACATTTGTGATAAAAAACAAGATTAAAATTTCAACATCAAAAATAAGATATTATTCTTTAGCCTTTATTGAGAAATTTGAGATGCTGTTTCAAGCATGTTAATTATTTCTGTAACATTATTTGTACAATTGACAGCCTTAAGTGCAAACTATCAGTATTTCCGTATGGAATTACTATGTATTTCTGTTACATTTATTCAAACAAAGGAAATTTATAATGCAATATGTATGATTTAAACACATATAATTAAATCAAATTTGATTTAAACAAAAAGTTTGAGTACATATTATGTAAATTGATATCTTCATCATTCACGTTCACTGACACCACAGTAATCTCAAAAAGGTTTGATGTAAATATAGTCATCAAGTTCAAAGTGAGGTACTTAGACTTTTTATCAACTATTTAAATTTACTTTTAATACCACTCGGAGATGCATAATGGCTTGTCATTGAGGTGAATGTAAATCAAAGTTTACTATGGTACTAGTGAATTCCATAAAGGTGTATCTCGACAGGGGCACCTGGGTGGCTCAGTGGGTTAAAGCCTCTGCCTTCAGCTCAGGTCATGATCTCAGGGTCCTGGGATCGAGCCCCGCATTGGGCTCTCTGCTCAGCAGGAAGCCTGCTTCCCCTTCTCTCTCTTCCTGCCTCTCTGCCTACTGGGGATCTCTCTCCTCTCTGTCAAATAAATAAATAAAATCTTAAAAAAAAAAAAAAAGAAAAAGAAAAGGTGTATCTCGACAAAACGAATTCATTGTTCTGGGCCCCTGGGTGGCTCAATCATTGAACATCCTCCAACTCTTGGTTTTAGCTCAGGTCCTGATTTCAGGATCCTAAGATCCAGCCCCACCTGGGCTCTGTGCTGGGCCCATGCTGTGGCCCTTGGGATTCTTTCCCTCTTCCTCTCCTTCTCTGACCCTCTCCCTGCATGTGGGTGCTCTCTTTATCTCTCTCTCTAAAATAAAATCGGGGCGTCTGGGTGGCTCAGTGGATTAAAGCCTCTGCCTTCAGCTCACGTCATGATCTTAGGGTCCTGGGATGAAGCCCTACATCGGGCTCTCTGCTCAGCAGGGATCCTGCTTCCCCCCCCCCCCCGCCACTTCCTGCCTCTCTGCCTACTTGTGATTTCTCTCTCTCTGTCAAATAAATAAATAAAATCTTTAATAAAAAATAATTAATAAATAAAATAAATAAAATCTTTTTTAGAAAGATAATTCATGGTTCATCTATCTCAGCTGTGGATCTGATTGAAGATAACTGTATTAAAAGCAAAAATTGGGTAGCCAATTGGATTTTTAAGTTTTATAATCCTAGAATTTTATTTGTAATATTATTTAGAGATAAGAAATCGCATGCCCCTTTGTGATCAATGCGAACAAAATACTGCTTATAAGTATAAAAACTTTGCTTAAAATGATTTAAAACTATTTTAAAGATTAGTTTTGATTTTCATTTAGTAAAAATTAGTAAACTTTTCTTAAATAGTTCTTTGTAACATCATTTGAAAATGTTAACAGTGTGTTGAATACACAAAATTAATATCTCAACCAAAGTATTACTGGCTCATCTTTTCTTGCTGACCTCATTGGAAAAAGTAAATAATGAGAATGTCTTGAATTGCAGCAAATATTTCAAAAGAATGTATCCAGGTAAGTGGTTTGTATGAAAATATGAACAATAACTGTGACAACAGGGCATTTTCATTTGTCATTGCAATACTATATTTTTGCTCATTTTATCATGGCCTCTTTGTTTTATAATACTACATTTGCGTTAATTCATACATTCAATTTTTTCTTGATTGATTACAACAGACTTATCTTTTCCTGGCTCTTTCCTCTCTGTTATTTTAATCTAACAAATTTGCTATAACTGGAGAGGCTTGGTTATTTAGAAACACTTGGAAAATTGAACTGTCAGACACTTCCTAACACTTTCACATTTCTGCTACAAACTAGGTAAAGAGGTGCTTTGTATATATTGCTGAATCTGTGTTCTTGTTTAGATATTAGCATCATGCATTATCTTACTTTTACTAGATACATGCTTTAACGATTTCTTGTTTTATATTAGTTTATTTTGGTTTTATTTTTTACCAAAAAAATAAATTGAGATATAATTAAGTTATTGAGTTATTGAGATATAATTAAAACAAACATATACTTAAAATGTGTAACTTAAAAATTTATGTACACATTATATATGAAACCTTGGAGCCATAACAACAATCAGAATCCCTCTCTTCCTTCCCTCTTTGCCCAATATCAATCTTAGTCCCCACATAACCGTTGGTCTGCATTCTGTAACTATAGATTGGATTCCAGAATTTTTATAAATGATTTTATATAATATGTATATCTTTTTGTCTGGTTTCTTTCACCCCGTGTGAATAATAATAATAACAATAACAATAACAATAATTATTGTGATATTTATCAATGTCATTTGTGTGTATCAATAATTCAGTTCTTGGGG
>CM053611.1:79950321-79975488 GCA_028646535.1 Procyon lotor
AATAATTCAGTTCTTGGGGCACTTGGGTGGTTCAGTTGGTTAAGAAGCATTTGCCTTCGGCTCAGGTCATGATCCTAGGGTCTTGGGATCAAAACCCGGGTCAGGCTCCCTGCTCATTGGAGAGCCTGTTCTCCCTCTCCCTGTGCTTGCCTCTCTGCCTACTTGTGCTCTCTCCATCTCTCTGTCAAATAAATAAATAAGATCTTTTTTAAAAGTAATAATTCAGTTCTCTTTGTTGCTGAGTACAGTTACACCTATGGATATACTACAGTTTGTTTATTCATTTACCTATTGAGTGACATCTGAGTTATTTACGGTCTGGGGCCATAAATAAATTACAAAGTTAATATGAACATAAAAGTATTTATATTTTACTTTTTCTTACGTAAATGCCTAAAAGTGGAATAGCTGATGCATGTGGTACTTTATTAAGCATTCTTAGGAACTCCCAAACAGATTTACAAAATTATTACAGTCCCACAATCAGTGCAGAGAGAGGGGAGGGAGGCCTTGCTTGCCGGGTCCCAGGAGAGCTCGGGTACAGGGTGTGAAGGGTCGCTTCGGTGTTCCCTTGGCAAATTAAAGTTTTATTTTAATATAAAAAAAAAAAGGGGGCGCCTGGCTGGTTCAGTGGGTTAAAGCCTCTGCCTTCGGCTCAGGTCATGATCTCAGGGTCCTGGGATCAAGCCCCGCATCAGGCGGGGGTTCCAGTTGTTCTATAGACTTGCAAAAGTGGGCGGTGTCAGTGATTTTAAACCTTAGTTTAACACATGTAGTAGTAATTTGTGGCTTTAATTGGCATTGTCCCTACTATCTACTGATATTAAGCATTAATGGCAGAAAAGGTTCTCCTGTCCTTATTTGTAGTCATAAGTATGTCTTCTTTGATGAAGTATGCACCAATCTTTCAGCCACTTTCACTTTTTTTTCATTGTTGCTAAGGTTTTTTTTAAAGATTTTATTTATTTTTTTATTTTTTTGTTTGTTTGTTTGAGAGAGAGAGAGAAAGAGAGGACAAGAGCTGGAGGAAAGGCAGAGGGACAAGCAGACGTCCTGCTGATTGCTGAGCCTGATGTAGGGCTTGATCCTAGGACCCTGAGATCATGACCTGAGCCAAAATCAAGAATCAGTTGCTTAAATGACTGAGCCACCCCAGGTGTCCCTATTATTGAGTTTTAACGATTCTTATTATATATTGTGGATCTAAATCCTTTATCAGATATAAGATTGGCTAGTATATTTTTTTTTCTTGCCTGAACATACTATCTAGTACCTCTAAAATGATGTGATTGGGAGTGGACAACTTTGTGTTTTTTTTTCTGGGGAAAAAAAACAGTGGGGAGCATTTAGTCTTTCACTCTTTTTTAATTTAAATTTAATTAGCCAAGGTATCATTGGTTTTTGACATAATGTTCAATGGTTCATTAGTTTGGTATAACACCCAATGTTTATCAAATCAATGATAAGCAGAGAGGGACACAAACCATAGTCTTTCACTATTAAGTATAATATTAGCTTTGGGTTTTTTGGGACAAGCCTATATCAGGTAGAGGGATACCCTCCTTTTTATTTCTCTTAAAATCTACATCATGAATGGATGTTGAGTATAGCCATTAGATTTTTCTGCATCTAATGAGATTATTATATGGTTTTCCTCTTCTAATTTCTTAATATGTTATATCACATGACTAGTTTGAGGATATTAGACCAATCTTATATTCCTCTGATAAACTTAAATTAGTTTTAATGTGTTATTCTTTTTACATATTGTTGGATGTGGTTAGCTAAAATTTTGCTTTAAATTTTAAATTTAAATTTTATTTAATATAAAACATAAAATAATTATGTTTCCTGGACATACATATATGTCCAGGAACAATATTCATCTGTAGTTTTCATTTCTTATTATGTGATTATATTATTTTGATATCACAATAGAGGCATCTTCATAAAAGAATTTGAGATATATTTTCTTCTTTTAAATTTTTGTAAATAATTTGTGTAAAATTGGTATTAATTATTTCAAAATATTTTATAGAATTCGTCAGAGAACATCTAAGCCTGGAGTTCTTTTTCATGATAATATTTTAAATTAAAGTTAAATTGTTTTAATAAAGAGTTGTTTAGTTTCCCTGTTTCTTCTTGAGTGAGATTCAACAGATTGTATCTTTTGATGAATTCATACATTTTATCAACATTTTTAAATTTATTGACATAAAATTTTTATATTTTCCTCTTACTATCCATAAAATCAGTGGTAATGTCATCTGTCCCAATCGAGACATTGGTTGTGTTTTGTGTATTTTTTTTCCATAATCTGTCTATGTGGATGTTTATCAGTTTTACTGATCTTTTCAAAGAAAGGTCTTTTGGTTTCACTGAACTCTATTATTACCCTCACTAATTTCCATTCTGAATTTTATTATGTATTTTCTTCATGTTCTTATTTGCTGTTATTTTTCTAGTTCCTGAATGTGGAAACTGAGGTCAACAAATCATGGCTGTTTTTTGTAACAGAAACATTTAGTGCTACAAATCTTTCTCTGAACATTTAAAACATTTAAAGCTGTGCTTTCGTATTCATTCATTTCAAAATACTTTTTTATTTCTCACTTGGTTACTCCTTTAAAGCATGAGTTATCTAGAAAAGTGTTATAATAGATATAGTTACAATAGGTATAGAATAAATATGCAGACATTTTGGGGCGCCTGGGTGGCTCATTCGTTAAGCGTCTGCCTTCGGCCCAGGTCATGATCCTAGGGTTCTGGGATCGAGCCCCGCATTGGGCTCTCTGCTCGGCAGGAAGCCTGCTTCTCCCTCTACCATTCCCTCTGCTTGTGTTCCCTCTCTCGCTGTGTTTCTCTCTGTCAAACAAATAAAATCTTTAAAAAAAAAAAAAATATGCAGACATTTTACATAAATCTTTTTATTTTTAATTTCTGATTTAATTCCATTATAGTCAAGACACAATTCAGTATAACATCAATTTTTTTTAATTTTGAAAATTGTTTTTGACCAAAGTTATAGAATATATAAGTAAATATTTCATGTGTACTTGAAAATAATGTGTATTCTGTTGTTGTTTGGTAGAATGGCCCCTAAAGTCAATGTCATCTTGTAGGTTGATATTTGTTCAAATTGTCTATATTCTTACTGATTTTTTCTTTTCTTGTTCTATCAATTATTCACAGAATAGTATAAAAAATCTCTGATTATGATTTTAGATATGTTTGTTTCTCTTATCATTCTTATTGTTCTATTTTGTTGTGGGTTTTTTATTCAGAAGCTTGTTTCGTAGGTACCTACCAGCTCCTTTTTTCAGTTTGAAAATGTATCTTTAGTAACTGGGTTGTTCAGACCATTTACATTAAATGAGTTTATTTCTATTGTTACATTAAAGAAATCACTATTTACTTGTTTTCTGTTTGTTCCATGTGTTCTATTCTTTTTTTGCCCTTTTATTTCATTATTTGACAATTTTGTTATTTAATTTTACCTCCTTTGAAATCTTATTAAGCAAAACAATTTTGTTTTAGTTTGGTGGTTATTTTAAGGCTTATTATATTCACTTTTAACTTATCAAAGTCTAGCCTATATATAGTACAAGAGATTTGAGTTATATTTTTTGTATTATTTGTATTGTATTATTGTATTATTTGTATTGTATTAATAATTGTTCCAGTGTGATCTTTCTCCACTGATTCCCTTCTATTAAAGGTCTTATTCTTTATGTGTGAAAGAAATAAAATATTACTGTCCTTTAACTTCTCATCTGTCTTTGAGTTTATATATGAAGTGTATTTCCTGTAAACAGCATAAATTTGGGTCTTGCTTTCTTATCCAATCTAAGAATCTCTACCTTTTAATTGAGCAGTTTACATTTACACTTAATGTAATTATTTACATGACAGGGTTTAAGTGTATCATCTTTCTATTTATGTTCTATTTATCTTACATTTTTCCTTCTGTTTCTCCTTTCCTTTATTCTTTTACCTTAAAATGTAGTATTTTTGATATGCATCTTATTTCCTGTATTGCTATTACTTCATATTTTTTTTTATTATTTGCTCTAGGAATTATAATATGCACTTTATCTCACCCTATCTTGAATTAATTATATACCACTTAACATTTAATGTAAGAATCATATAACAGTATAATTTAATTTAGCCCCCTCATCATTTATCAACATTTTATCATATATTTTGTTCTACATGTTTTAACCTTCCCCTAATAAAATATAATTTTATTTAAATGGTCCAGTTGATTTTAAGTAATTAAGGAAAATTTTTAAAAATAACTTAAAGTGACCCACATATTTATCAGTTCTGGTGGTCTTTATTCATTCATGTACATTCAGATTTCCATAAGGATTTTTCTTCAGCTTAAAAACGCCTATTAACATTTTTTGAAGTGTGAATCTGTTGGCAACAAATTCTCTTACCTTTGTTTTATATAAAAATTTCTTTATTTCACTTTTATTTTTGGAAGATATTTTCAATGAATATGGAATTGTTGATTAATATTTTATCCCTTAAGAGTATGTTGTTCCATTGACTTCTGGCATATACTTCTAATGAGAAGTCTGCTGTAATTCTTATTTTTCTTTATGCAATATGTCTTTTGAGTTGTAATTTTTTTCCTTAACTTTGAATTTTTCCAGTTTGACTATGATGTATTTTACTCGAAACTCTTCTTCTTGATTATATTGTTTTTCTTTGTTGTCGAGTTAGTTTTTTCATTCAAATTCAGGGGAAAAATCAATTATCTTTTCATGAACATTTCTCTCCCATTATATTCCTTTTCCATGTAGATCTCCAATTATACAATCTCCCCTTGATATTGCCATGTGAAACTCTTTTAAAATTAAAATCTTCTGGGGCTCCTGAGTGGTTCAATTGGTTAAGTGTCTGCCTTCAGCTCAGGTCATGATCCTCAGGCTCTGCCTAGCAGAGAGACTTCTTCTCCCTCTCCCTCTACTGTTCCCTCCTGCTAGTGCACTCTCTCTCATTCTCGCTCTCTCTCTAATATAAATAAATAAAATTTTTAAAATATTAAAATCTTATTCTTGAGTTCTAGCTTGCAAAAAATTGTATCATTTGATTGCATGTTTACCAACACTTTCTTCTGCAATGTTCAATTTGTTGCTAGTACCGTCCAATACCTTCTTAAGTTTAGACGTTGTGTTTTTCATTTCTATAATTATTATTTTTTTCTTTTTAGAAATTCCACTTCTCTACTGAATTCTCTAAGTCTTCCAGTTATAAAATCCATCTTTACATATAAATTCTCTACATATTAAAATAGTTACTTAAGAGTCTTTATTTACTAATTCTAATTTAAGAGTCTTAACTCATTCCTTTGTAGACATGTGGATCCATTTCTAGTTACCAAATTTTCATGATACTATTATAGGTTCTACTTTTGATCTTACCAGTATGTCCATCGGGTTCTAAGACTCGGAGTTGGCAATTATTGAAATGGAACATTTGCCCATTATATCAGACCCTTCCTGTATTGTTATTTTTAAATTTCCATTTTTTTTTTTTCCTCTCAAAGCATGCTGAGAATCCCTCACACTCTACACTATACCTTTTATTCCCCATTGAGGGAATTAGAAAATACCCTGAAGAGGGAAAAAAAAAAAAGTTGACCAACGTGGGGATCAACTTAATGCATTTTGTTTTCTCAAAGAACTTGCCTCCTCAAATCTTATCTTCCCATGGATGTTCTCCAATGCTTCAAACTGCTTAATTTTTATATTTCTTTTAGTTTATTAATTTTTTTATGTAATTTCAGTAAGAAGCTGAGTCTGATACTATCATTTCAAAATAAGAAAGTCTTCCCTTCTTTCTGTTTGTGTTTATTACTGCAATGATATGTAGTTGAAAAGATTTGGTTATGTATACAATATTCATTTATTTCTTTGATCTGCCATTCATTCAGCAATTATAGTTTATATACCATGCATTGTGTTAGTTACTGAGACCACTGGTCAAAGTAGATAACAATAATTCATAACAGCTTTGCATTGACACAAACATATATATTATCTAGTATTTACTAAATACCTAAGCACTTAAGCATATTAAAGATACACTTATTTGCATACACATACATACCATGTCATTGAACTTTTTAAGTAACATAATTATTATCTTTTGAATTTTTGGTAAATTGAAGCTTGATGTTCACACATTTAATAATACATTAGATTCTGGTCCTACGTGCATATAACTTCACATAGCATGCACCTTTATTGGATTTTAAGCATAGTAACATTAGTGAAAAGAACTATATTTTCAAAGATTATTATAATACCTGGTACAAAACAGGCATGATGGAAATAATTACTTCATTTACAAATGATTGAATCTCTAAAATAAAGCATTCTGCTTACACAGAAACCGAATCTGTATCAGTTGATCTAAGTTTTAACATTTATACAGAATTGTTAACAATTAAACAATTGGCTCCTTCATGTTCACCATCTTGACTAAAAGGCCTTCCCTGCCTTTCCCACATACACACACTATATGTAAATAGAATAGACCATATTTTTAGAGCTAAATTCAAATCACTCATGAATATCCTACCATACTTAGAAAATGGATACTTATACGATACTTATCAATACAATACTTATCATTCTGTGACATTTTATGCAAAAATTTATTAACCACCTTATATACATCCCCTGTGTCTTTTTCACAGGTTAAATATAGAATTATGTAAACCAACCATTTATTAAACAGTCAGGGATTGATTTTAACCAAAACTGGAGTTCCTAGGCACTAAGAATATAAACATTGATCAAAACCATGTTCTGACTAAAACAAAATCTAGAAAAAGAATCTATCTATAATTTTGGATCACAGCCTGATTAATTAGAGGCAAATATTTTAGTTACATTTGGTTTCCCTAGTGGAACTATGACATTTCTACAAATCTATGGCATTAAACTATTAACTTAAATTTTATTGAACACAAATATTATATTATATGAACACATCACTCTCTTTGTACTTTTTATTAAATAATATCACCTATGATTTTACCACTTATATAGCTTTCTACTGGGACTGTTATGATTATAGGAATTATTTGCCTCTTGGGACTATTGAATTGCATGATTTTTATCAAAGAGGAACCTCCAGTATAGAAAGCCCACTTTTTTAAATTGTCCTTTTGTAAAATATACAATTATATTTTCAAGGTTTTATATTTTAATAAAGAGTGTATTTTGATGTAAATATTTGTTAGTTCACAACTCCCTCAGGGGCTTTTTAGGTATAATCTGAAGCAGCCCCCATAAGTGGAGAGCAGGGAGAAACCAAAAAAAGAGATCTGTGGTCTGGAGACCACTCCAGATTGGTAGGTGGCAGCTTTAAAAAGCAAGGGAACTCACTTACAAGGTTTGTTTTGGGCAGTCTCAAGATGAATAGATCTTTGGGCCTTCCTGGCAATTCTTAAAAGTTTACATAGTGGCCTTAACTGGGTTCAGACACGTATACCATCCAAATAATCTCAACACCACATTTCAGCTTCAAGGTTATATC
The DNA here is from genome assembly GCA_028646535.1 of Procyon lotor. Classification (NCBI taxonomy): domain Eukaryota; kingdom Metazoa; phylum Chordata; class Mammalia; order Carnivora; family Procyonidae; genus Procyon; species Procyon lotor. The sequence goes on from CM053611.1 coordinate 79,957,882, forward strand.
CTTGAGATAGCTTCTGGGAATGGGGAAGGCAAGTAGAATGCACATTCCAACATCAGGGTGATCATCAATTGCCTGAGTCATGTCTTCCCATTGACTTTCAGGTCAACCAGTGGTCACGTCTTCTCATTGACTTCCCCAACAACCTCACTGGTCCCCTTGGTTATCTATATGGAAGGAATGGCATTAGGACCAAAGTAGTCCAATAAGACATTACCTCCATCTGTTGACAGAGAACAATTTTTGTATTTTTTTTTGCCAAAAATTTTTGGCACAGCCTCAAAGAGAAACTAATGAGCTTCCAAAGAGAATGAACTTTTTTGCTTTTTAGCTAATACAGAATATAAGAGACCTGATCTGAAGATCTGCAAAGTTCATCAAAAAACCCATCTGCTTTATTGGGTTGTAGTAAGATTTTGCTATAGTCAGAGAACATAGGACACAGCTGGGCTCCAGCTGGTGCTTTGTACTATTTCACTGAAGTGGAATGTTTGTTACACCAACCATCATTAAAATTAAATTCCACCTTCACTCTTTTTTTTTTTTAAGATTTTATTTATTTATTTGACAGAGAGAGAGATCACAAGTAGGCAGAGAGGCAGACAGAGAGAGAGGGAGAAGCAGGCTCCCCGCTGAGCAGAGAGCCCGATGTGGGGCTCGATCCCAGGACCCTGGGATCATGACCTGAGCTGAAGGCAGAGGCTTTAACCCACTGAGCCACCCAGGCACCCCCACCTTCACTCTATTTACAATGAAAATTAAAATGTTTTGTAAGGCAATGCTCATGATTCTACAAAATAAAGCCTAAGAATAAATAAAATGGAGTATGTTATGTAAAATTTAATAGAGTGAAGAGAAAGATTTGAAAGAAATTTTGAAAGAATTATTTAAAGGAAAGTTAGTATTTAGAGATTAGTAATATCTACAGTTTGATGAAATTATTCTTGATGCTGAGAGTCCTATAATCAATCAAACTAGTTGAGTAGTAGACTTGAGCTCAAACTAGGGAAGAAGCAACTGACCATAAATGTATTTATTAAAATAAATAAATATACAAAAATAGAAATATGATTTAAAAAAGGGGAACATTTATCTATTAATAGTAAGGTAAACACAATATGAATAACTCAAATATGAACCTAAGATCTGAGACTTAGGAAAAGAAGGGCAAATGGTAAAAGATAAAGACAATGAAAGCAGAGAAAGAATTCAGAATTTGTTTCTAGTCTGACTGGCTTTAGACTGTAGCCATTCACTTTTTGCTATAAATTATAGAATACCAATAAAATAATTGTCTAAATAATTCAGACATTTATTATATAAATTGACAAGGCTGGAAGGGAGCCATTTCATAGTGCAGTGACCTATGGACGTCCTTAAGGATCCAGGTTTTTCTTATTTTGTCCTGTTATCATCAGCATAAAAATAATATTCACGTGTCAGTTGCAGTGGACCTAAGCATCATTTGACAGGCAATAATAAGAAGGGGAAATGAGTTTTAAAAAGTTGCTCTTTTCAAAAAAAAAAAAAAGTTGCTCTTTTCTCTGCTCTCCTTTCCATTAAGGAATAAGCTTTTCTTGTAAAAACACCTGGCAACCATTCTTTTTAAGATCATTGATCAGGAAACAATCATTGTCTGTCAAGAGACAAATGAATGGTAGCAAGGACAGAGTTTCCATAGTTGGCTTTTATCAATAGATTAAAAAATAACCCACAGTAAAAAGGTTAGTTTTATATAAACACTCTTACCCACAATTTGTATTTTAATAAAAACAGAAATTCTATAAAACTATATTTACCATACACTGGGAAAAAGCACTTTGATATTTTCTTTACAGTTTAAATTGGTTTTGACCCACTAAATTAATTTTATGACTCACAGTTGGGTAATATTCCATAGATTGGAAAATGCTGACTTACCTATTTCCTGGGGCTGGCAAGTTGTTAAATAGCTTTCTGTGAGCCAGGAAGTTGGACAAACGATTATTAGGAATGTATTCAACTCCTGTCTCACTACCAGAGACACAATATGGCAAAGTGGCTTTCCTTTGGCTTTTCTCTGCTTTCCTTTTGATAACTTTCTCCAACCAACTGCTTGCCCAGTGTGGATGTCATCCAGACTGTCCCCTTTATAAAGTTCAAAGTTGCTCTGAAATTACCAACATTCTTGATCTGGGAAACCATGTTTATTAGCTTAGGGTGTGTAAAAAAGCAAAATTTTTATTCAGACAACATGTGAAAGATTATTAAGCCCTCACAACACAGCATTTTAAAAATAAGATGATTTCTAGCCAAGCAAATATTCACTTGGTGTCAAGTAATACAATTAACTACAGCAAAAACAAAAATCAAGCAGTATAAGGAAAATGCTTATTTACAGAAGTGTTAGCCACTGAACAAGTGAGCTATTTCTAGGGTTGTTAGCTTATGTCTGCCTTTTAGGCCATTCTCAGTTTTCATAGGTATAATTTTTCCTTTTCCTTCTCTGGCCACACCAGCAGTATTTTACTCTAAATGTGTAAAATATAGAAGAACAGAATGGGAAATAAGTATTTTGACCTACTTGTTAAGTTTAAGAGTAACATGGCTTTATAAAGTTAAGTATTGCAGATAACCCAGGATAAGGCATTAACATTCCATCATTGAGGTCAAATGATTGCCCTTATAGAAACTATGTATTCAAGTTTGTGGTTTTGTTTTTGTTTTCTGATACTAGATTTTACAGATATAGATAGGCAAATGCTGTGATCCCTGCTTGGGAGTAACAGGAGAAGCAGACAAGCTAAGAACCTAATAAGCAAACTAAGTTGTAAAGCAGTCTGTTTTTGATTAAAGACAGAATTACTTTTTAGGGAGGGTCTTCTTTGTATAGTCATTGAGTTCTAGATTTTCTGAGCTATTTCATGTAAATATTTGATTTCATGAAAAGATAATATTTGTGATTATTATTGATCAGATATGTAAATGTATGCTATTCATTGTCCATTTCTGGGTTTTCTATTCTGTTCCATTTATCTGTGTCTGTTTTTGCGCCAGTGTCATACTATCTTGTTCACTACAGCTTTTATTTTTTTAATTGTATTTATTTATTTGAGAGAGAAAGAGAGAGCACGAGCAGGGGCAGGGGTAGAAGGATAAGCAAACTCCCCACTGAGCGTGGCTCAATCCCAGGACCCTTGATCTCAAGACCCTGAGATCATAACCTGGGCTGAAATCAAGAGTTGGACACTTAATCCACGGAGCCACCCAGGTGCCCCTTGTTCAGTTTAAATTGGTTTTGAGGTATAACTTGAAGTCTGGAATTATGATGCCCCCAGCTTTTTTTTTTTCCTTTATTTTTAAAAATTTTTTATCTAAATTCAATTTAATTAACATATAGTGTATTATTAGTTTCGGAGGTAGAATTTAGTACTACATCAGTCACATACAACACCAGTGCTTATTACATCAAGTGCCCTCCTTAATGCCCATCACCCAATTACCCCATCTCAGCACCCACCTCCTCTCCAGCAACCCTGTTTGTTTCCTATAGTTAAGCGTCTCTCATGGTTTGTTTCCCTCTCTGTTTTTGTCTTATTTTATTTTCCCTTCCCTTCCCCTATGTTTATCTGTTTTGTTTCTTGCTTTTCTTTTTCAAGATCACTTTGGCTATTTGGGGTCTTTTGTGGTTCCATACAAATTTCAGGATTATTTGTTCTATATCTGTGAAAATTGCTGGTGATATTTTGATAATTACATTTAATGTCCTTTGACAGATGAATACATAAAGAAGATGTGGTATGTATATACAATGGAATATTACTCAGCCATAAGAAAGAATGAAATCTTGCAATTTGCAGCAAGGAGGATAGAGCTAAAGTGTATAATGCTAAGTGAAGTAAGTCAGTCAGAGAAGGAAAATACCATTTGATTTCATTCATGTGGAATTTAAGAAACAAAAGAAAGGAACATAAGGAATAAAAAAAAAAGAAAGAGACAAACCAGAAAACAAACTCTTAACTATAGAGAACGAACTGAAGGTTACCAGAGGGGAGGTTGTCCCCAGTATACTTAATCATCAAGCTTCCATCACATAGAAATCATATGTCTGCTATTTGTGTAAAAGGAAACATACAGTTCCCTATACACTTTCCCTAGTATCAGTTAGGAAATTGTTATATTTGTCACTGCATTTTCCGGGCATTTTGCAAAAAAGAATAAAGCTCAGGCTAATATATTTGCCTTTTGAAATAATGAAAGACCCATTCAGGAGGCTTCATCTATGAAGAATATGTTTTTCACAAAATGATACATTTTATAGATAAAAATCAAAAAGTGAGGTGGGGCAAGGCAGATACATGTGTGTTACTTTATTTAAAATGACATTTAGAAGCAGAATAAGAAAGGTCTCGTTTTAAGTATATTCAGTATTGGAAATGAAACACCGTGTATCTGTTTTTCTTAAATTTGACATTTCTTGTTAGAATTTTAAGATCTTGCCCCATTGGAATGAAAAAGATCACAAAAAATTGTCATGAGCATTAAAGCTTCATTCATTAACCAGTTACTTTTATGAGTTTTGGAGTAATATTTGCTTGAATACATTTTTTTTCAAGAGATAGTGTAACATGTATAAAATGTTAATATCCAGGAAATTAATATCACATACAAATTGTAGTAAATGTTTCAATAATACCTGGAAGTCAAATGCATAAAATAATTTGCAGCTTGATTTCTTCACACCTCTATTCTTTCCTGTGTTTCTATCTCGGATGAACTGTTAATTTAGACTTTTAACAAGAAGTAATTATTCTAAGGCACAATGATTTTCCACAAGACATTATTTTCTGCCTCTTTTCAATAGCATTGTCCTCCACATCTCACATAGTCTGTTCTTGTACTCAAAATAATTTAAGCTAATAGAACTAAACTTTCTGTGTTTCCAAAATAAGATAAACATATTTTTATATTACATATTCACTGTTTTCACAATGATGTACTTATTCAATGAACATAGTCAATGTTAATGTACTCTAATCACAATATTTTGATTAGAAAAAAATTGAGTAAAATAATATGATATAAACTATTCTATCACACATGGATGAAAATTACAAAAATATTGATTAATAGCTTCAATGATTCAATCTAGCTTTTTTTGTTGTTTTGTTTTGTTTCTTTTAGAAAGAGAGAGAACAAGCATGAGCAGTGGTGCGGGGTGCAGAGGGAGAGGGAAAGAGAGAATCTCAAGTGGGCTTTATGCCCAACACAGAGCCCAACATAGGGATCAAGCTCATGACCCTGAGTTCATGACTGAGCTGAAATCAAGAGTCAGACATTTAACTGACTGAGTCACCCAGATATCCCAATTCGTTCTAATTATTAAAATACTAAAAATAAGTTTGTTTTGGGTTTTTTTTTAAAGATTTTATTTATTACACAGAGAGAAACACAGCTAGAGAGGGAACACAAGCAGAGGGAATGGTAGTAGGAGAAGCAGGCTCCCTGCTGAGCAAAGAGCCCTATGCAGGGCTCAATCCCAGGACCCTGGGATCATGACCTGAGCCGAAGGCAGACGCTTAACAACTGAGCCACCCAGGCGCCCCTAAAAATAAGTTTTAAAAAGACTTTTTTCTAGTAGAAGACTGTGTAATTTTTAAAATTCACATTACCTATTTTCTTCTATTAATTTGTGGCATGATTATCAGACATTTTAGACTATACTTATATATTCCTAGTGTACTGCCTTGGAATATTATTAAAATTATTCACCCCAAAACATTATTACTTACATTGGTTAACCAAAAAATATTACACATTCTTTTATTACTCAAAGTCATTACAGCAATTTTTTTATTTTTATGTTTTTTTTTTTTAATTTTGTTTATTTATAGAGAAAGAGAGGCAAGCTGGGGGAGTGGCAGAGGGAGAGGGAGAAAGAGAATCTCAAACAGCCTCCATGGGAGCCAGACACCGGGCAAGCCAGACACTGGGCTCATCTCGTGACCCAGAGATCATGACCTGAGCTGAAATCAAGAGTCAGATGCTAACTGATTGACCCATCCAGGCACCCCAAGATCATAAAAGTCAATTTTCATTGGCACTAGATGTGACATACGGTGGGCTTTTGAATGCCTAGACAAAAACATTATATAAATATTTATTCAAAGCAACACAAATATGTAATAAAAGTAGGAAATTTTAGGCAGCAAATACCAACCATTTACTATGTTTATCTTTTTATATTAATTGGCATTCAAATTTGAACATACACATGTAAATGCATATATGTATTTACATATGATTTTTCTGAATGATTTTGGAATTACAGATGTACATGCCACCGTACCTCAAAATATTCAGTATCCACTTTGTAAGAACAAGAACATTTTTACACATAATCTTAGTACAACTATGAAAACCAGGTTATTTAACCTAATTTACCCTAAATACAATTAATAAATACAAACATAATAATTATAATTAATATTTAAGAACAAATTTATTAATTTATAAAATTTAATCTAATACATTTATCTGGTTTACAGATTACAGATGCTTTGCCAATTCTCCCAATAATGTCTTTTTATGTAAGATAATTATCTGTTCTAACCCATGGTCGAATCAGGATCACACACGCCCTCAATTTTCATGTCTCTATAGCCTCCTTATTCAGAAACAGTTTGTCAGTCATTTGTCAGTCAGTCAAATTCTTTCATGAATTTGGCATTTTAGAAGAGTGAAGGCCAGTTATTTTGCAGACTGCTCACTTTGGGTTCCTGTATTACTACTTCCTTATGATTAAGAGTACCACAAAGAGTATATGTTGAGCCCCTCTCAAGGCCAAACAAAGTCCTAATTCTCAAACAAAGGCAAAGCAAGCCTGTGTTAATCTGGCATCTCACATGATCCGAGGTGAGGATAAAGACAGTCACAGGACCCACTCCATTTTTTGACCATGTTCTGGGTTTGTTCTTTTTTGTGTTTAAGTTCCTAGGTTCAAAGCAGTCAGGTTATTGTAATATCTTTGTATTTCTTATTTTTGCCATGATAATCTATTGTAGCAGACCCTCAGCCTATCAAAAACTTGACTTCTAGAGGCACCACAGGCTAGTTAACTGTTTTGCCATAATATCTTATAAAAATGCCAGTTTCCATTTTCCCATGCTCATGAGGACATCAGGGACTTCAAATTCAGCCAGAAAGATAACCAGTCTCATACCGCCATGTCCATGAGTGCCTGTTGCCTGTGACAACTTCTAGTAGCATCAAATGTTATGACAGGATAAAGGGAGCAGAAAAAGGAGTGAACTCTTAGTTTTTAGGAATGTCTCCTACGCTACAAATCACAGAAGGAGGACACCAAATTGCCACTGCCTTATCTGTAATTCAGAGAATGTTGGCATTGTTGTGACTTCAGTCAAAATCACAATTATCAGAAGCCAATCATATTCAGGAAGCTATGTGCTCCAGAAATGTGTAACATCAACAAAATGAACGTCCCATGTTTTCTCTCTTGGCATCCTCGAGTTAGTGACTGATGCTGCTGCTTTAATGGAAAAACAATGTCTTCTGCAACTGCACATGTCAGTAGAAACTACAGAATCAGGAGAAGTTGGAGCCCCAGCCTACTTCCAACTTCACTATCCCCCACAAATACATCTGGTTGGCCAAATCGAAATTTTATCTGCAACTGAGCCACAAAGGAATCTGGAAAATGTGAATTTTAGCTTTTCAACGTCTATTAATAGAAGCCATCTAGTGCCAGGAGTGCTGATGCACCATCTCCACTACTGTTGGGGAGAATGTCACAAAGTCCTCAGAGTTTCAACTCTTAGCATCTTCTCCTACAGTTTGCTTAACGCATGTTGTGGTCTTTGCCTCTTTCTGTCAGCAACTTTGAATCCGCTCTTTAGCTCTGACATCTGGGTTGCCTCTTTGTTAGAATCATGTCACTGCAAAGAATCCTTTTGGGAAGCTTCTTTTTAACAGACAACTCTAAGCTGATTCCCTTCTCTGGGACCCTGTGAGTACAGGAAACAGTTAATTTCTAATTTAGGATGAGACAGCCAACTTCTTGCATAGCCTTTACTCTCATTGCTCTGGTACCAGGCAGCATGAATAGTAGACCAAACCTATATGCCTTTCTCTTCTTACAGGATACCTATCCTATATAGGTCTTAAGCAACCACCCTTATGTAGGGCCCTATCCAGTGGCTACAGATGACACATCCTGTTTATATTCATAAATAAGCTCATGATGTGGTTCCTAATATGCATTGTTATTTTCTAATATTCAAAGTATTTACATGTAGATATTTTCCTCATTAACAATGAAGAAGAAAGTGATCAGAATAATAAGCAATTCAACAAAGGACAGCTAGCTGTCCAATTCCAAATTCTTTTTTATTTTAAGATTTTATTTATTTATTTGAGAGAGAGAGAGAGAGATCACAAGTAGGCAGAGAGGCAGGCAGAGAGAGAGGGGAGAGCAGGCTCCCTGCTGAGCAGAGAGCCCGATGTGGAACTCGATCCCAGGACTCTGAAATCATGACCTGAGCTGAAGGCAGAGGCTTTAACCCACTGAGCCACCCAGGCTCCCCCAATTCCAAATTCTGAATCTTTTTGTTATATTCACTCTCTCCAGAGCTTTTAGAAATTATTCTAGATTCAACAAACTTCCAGTCACTTCCTGGATATTAATGCACAAAGTCTGTGATTTAGTATTGTATTATAATTTTCATATTTCATGTCATATTATTAATTTTTTCTCTGATTTGAAATCTAGGTAGGCACCAGCATTATTTTTCTCTCCAAGATGTATGAATTTTCTCAAAGGTATATCATCTACTATTTGATAAAGAATATCACATATTGGCAGGCTGAATGGGGAAAAAATACTTTTGTGAGTACTTTGAAAAATGACAAAATTGAAAAAAGTCTACCTATCCTCTATATATTTAAGTTAATTTCAATAAAGTAATTTTTTTCTTATAGGGCATTTTCAAAAACTTCTATTCAATGTTTATTTCCTATAGCGGTCATTATTATTTTGTTTTCTGTCACTAAGCTGATGATTATCCTTAGATTATGTTTCATTTAAATTTAAGGCATTTATTTTCCCATATTCCTGGCCTGGTTTAACTGCCCATTTCTCTACATCATGTGTACTATGCTGGGGGTTATATAAGCACTGACAAAATTAATAGTTTCACAGAAATGAAGGCGAGATATTAGGACTCAGAGATTTTCTGTCTTTGCCTTTTCTTTACTTGCCAGGCATGTGTACTAAAATCTTTCATAATTTATATCAGCTCACATTGCCAGTGCCTGAAATGGTCAGCACTGCTTAATGGTACTTTAGGACTTACTTTCCCATGTGTGTAAGATGGGATTTTGAATAAGACTTCTCATTCTTCTCCTGGGTATCTTGTGGGATTTAATGAGAGATGAGTTAAATTTACTTTCCTCAGCTCTTAGGACCACTGGGTTGCAGCTCGCCTACCCATCCCTTGGGTGCAGCCAATCTGTTGGCTAAATTACTGACATATCATCCACCTCCAGTTAGTTCCCTGCTAGGATTTCACTGAGCTCTATATTCTGGCATGGTCAGCTGAAAGTTCTGTTCTCCTCATTTGGTCTCTGCCAGTAATTCCCCTCAGGGTCAACGGTTGCTTCTCATATCCTCTGAATCAAACAAATGTTGTCCAGCACATTATCTTTCATGAATAATATAAGCCTTTCACCTTATTTCCTGGCAATTCGTTCATTGACTCTAGGTTTCATATTGAAAACTGTCTCAGTCCATATTGAGTTTTCCTTGTTCTTTATACACTTTTTTTTTTCCTTTGTATTTTCAATCAAAAACTATGGTCTTAGTGGATTTTAATTCCCTAGCTTGTTCTCTGTGTTTCCTAGTTGTCATAGCTCAGTCCTATGCCTTTCCTCCCTATTCCTTCTCTAGTGAGTGGATATTTTCATCTATTCTTTTCTCACAAGTCACTATGCAAAAGGATCCAATAAGTTTATTTACACACAAAAAAATTTAATATATTTGTATTCAAAGGAAACAAAGCTTGGGCCAAAGGAAAAAGGATTTAAAATGTAATATGACTCAAGCCATGATTGATGGATTTGGCCTACAAACCACACCAAGTACCTTCTACATTGTTGAAGTTTATGACCATCATTATAGAGAGATATGTTGCTTTTAGGGAATAATTAGTCATTCATGTATGGAGAATAATCTGGTTTTATAAATCTTTAAAGAAGAAGAAATTACACAGCCATGGCCTAAGAATATTTGGTGGGCTTTTGGCCTCTGATGAAGCAAAAAGTATTTTGTGTTTCAATATATATTCTGATTCAATAGGATCAGTTCTTAACAACTCCAGAATCTTAGATTTAAATAGCTCTTTTGGGGACCAAGTTATTTTATTGGTCTCCAATTACTAGTTGTCCAGACCTCAGACTAAATCAGTTCTCTATTTTGGTCCATTATGATATCCACCAGTTTTTCCTGAAAAGAAATTGTAGGTGATAAAACTAATAACTCAAGGGAAAGGACAACTGTGACATTTAACAAGGACAAAATAAATGGTTCAATTTAAGGCCAATATCGCTTTGCAGAATATGAAATGCCATACCCTTAGTAGTCCCAAAAGGCCAACATTTTTCAAAATCTCTCTGAAATGCTAAGGAATATTTGATAAGAGTCTACAATCTTTATAAAATATATATCTTTATATTAAATAGGTTATGGCCTCCCATTTAACACATATCTTTTCAAAGTGTAGAATTCAAGAATATTGCAGTCTTCTTCTACATTCAGCTTACTTATATTTTAAAGATGCACTCCTTTTTCTAAACATATAATAAAATCGATTTCTTTTCTCTCTAAGATTGCATTATACTCTGAGAAGTTCAAAGCAATTAATCATCTCAGTTCATTTGATTGTTCTAAGTGTTCTTATTTTCAGAAATGCAGAAACCAAGTCTGAAAGAACTTTGTACACAATAAGATAGGTACAAATGTGCTTACCAATGTACAATGAAATCTAACCAATCATCCTTAGTATTGTTATTTGTTCACATTAAAAAAGAAAAAACTTAATACTTACTATTTACTCTAATGCTTTTCAATTTGTAGCCCACTAATAGAAAACAATCTTTTAAGAATGATAACTTGAAAACTAAGTTTAAATTTCTTATGAGTCAGCCATGTTAATGGGAAAATGGGAAGTTATTACTACTTGATATATTTCCAGAGTGTGTTAGAAAACACAAGGCTTTATAGATAGATTGAACTAAGTTTAAAATTCAGTTATACTGTGACTGAGGAACTAGCATAACCTGTATGACTCAGTTTATTCATCTTTAAGAGATATATTACCAACTAATAAAGTCTGTAGGAATAGATACCAGAAGAGCCTTGGCCTGAATCTATAAAGGGTGTAGCAGTGTGGGAACATAGACCTGTTTCATTCACCAGTTCTTGTAATTATCACTTAGGCTAATGGAATTCAAAACACCTACTGGTAACTGGTAGGCAGTCATGTAGCCAAAGCTTGAGGGCATAAAAAAAAGCATTAAAACTAAAATACCCTTAAGAATGACAAAGAAAAAAAAAAAGAGCTACTTAAATGTTCTTCATTCAAATCAGGGAATTTCCAACAGCCCCTGGGAATCACTGTGAGAAATGTCCCGCCCCCTAGTCTACATAGCTCTCTTCATGATGTACCTCTTTCACAAACCTGTATTACTCTTTGTATCTGTTGGTCTATGCATCATTCTTGAGCCAACTATGTGTTTTATGCTGACATTATTGAAAAACATATGTTAAGTGTCTAACACATAATAAATAAACCCTTAATAAATGTTATATTCATTTGTTCTGTTTTCAATACATACTATGTGCCAGTGACCATACCTCCCATTTACATATAAAGTTTCTCTTATATTTCTCATAAAAACTCTGAGGGTCACATACAACTTTGATTTTGCAGATGGGGAAATTAAACCTTAGTTTAAAAAAAAAAAAAAAAGACAGATCTAGTAATTGGCTGAATCGTTTGGGGCCCAAACCTGACACAAGTTTTTTTTTTTCCCACTGTCGTGTAAGCCTTCATTTTTAGTGAAGCATACAAGTGCATAAATAAATAAATAAATAAATAAAATAATATTTATTCTTTATATCTAAGGAAACAGCATTAGTGAAGAAAACTGGTGCACTATAGATTATTCTCAAACTGATGCATAGAGTAAGAGATACAATTAATATAATATAATCATTATGGAGATAATGATTAATGATGATGAACTCAAAAAGTCAGTGATTGTCTATTTCACTTAAAGAAGTGAGATAGAGATAACACTAAGGAGGTAAAGGGAAGGTAATAAAATTATATATAAAAAATGAGAAGTTCTATAACAGATCTGAAAACCATTCTCTTTTGGTGGTACAAAATGGAAAAGTAGACTGGAATTGCATCTAAAACTCTTTGGCTAAAGATCTAACATTTGTATTTACTCTATGTATGATTTGTCATCCCTTAACAAATTTAGTCAGCCAGGGCACCCAGGTGGCTCTGTGGATTAAGCATCCTACTCTTGATTTCTGCTCAGGTCATGGTCTCAGGGTCCTGAGATTTGGCAGCTCTGGGCTCTGCGCTCAGCAGGGAATCTACTCAAAGATTCTCTCTCGCCCTGTCCCTCTACCCATGCTGTTATGCAGGCACACACATACTCTCTCTCTAAAATAAGTAAATAAATAAATAAACAAAAAAAAACAAACAAACTAACTTTTCAAAATAAAACAAATGTAGTCAACTGACCACACAAAGGAGCAAAGGCAATTCAATAGAGAAAAAAAGAGCCATGTCAACAAATAATGCTAGAATAATGGATATTCGTGTTCAAAAAAACACAAACTTAGACAAGATCCTCTACTTTTCACAAAAATTAACACAAAATGGATTGTAAACCTAAATGTAAAACACAATATGTATAAATTCTATGAGAAAACTTATGTGAAAATTTAGGTGACCCTGAGTTTGGTAAGGAGTTTTTAATCCTGTTTTTTTTCTTTTTTTAATTTTTATTTATTTATTTGATGGAGAGAGAGAGAGAGATCACAAGTAGGCAAAGAGGCAGGCAGAGAGAGAGGGGGAAGCAGGCTCCCGGCTGAGCAGAGAGCCTGATGTGGGGCTCGATCCCAGGACGCTGAGATCATGCCCTGAGCTGAAGGCAGAGGCTTTAACCCACTGAGCCACGCAGGCACCCCAATCCCTTTTTTTTTTTTTATTATTATTAACATATAATGTATTATTTGCCTCAGGGTACATGTCTGTGAATCATCAGGCTTACACATTTCACAACAATTACCATAGCACATACCCTCCCCAATGTCCATAACCCAGCCACCCTATCCCTACCCCCCCTAACTCCCAGCACCCTCAGTTTGTTTCGTGAGTTTAAGAGTCTCTTATGGTTTGTCTCCTTCCCGATCCCATCTTGTTTCATCTCCATCCCCCACCCCCCCACGACCTTCCACCCTGCCTCCCAAATTCTTCATATCAGAGAGATCATATGATAATTGTCTTTCTCTGACTGACTTATTTCACTTAGCATAATACCCTCTAGTTCTATCCACATCGCTACAAATGGCAAGATTTCATTACTCTTGATGGCTGCATAGTATTCCATTGTATATACCGCACTTCTTTATCCATTCATCTATTTATGGACATCTAGGTTCTTTCCATAGTTTGGCTATTGTGGACATTGCTGCTATAAGCATTCTGCTGCATGTGCCCCTTCGGATCACTACATTTGTATCTTTATGGTAAATACCCATTAGTGCAATTGCTGGGTCGTAGGGTAGCTCTATTTTCAACTTTTTGAGGAACCTCCATACTGTTTTCCAGAGTGGCTTTACCAGCTTGCATTCCCCCCAAGAATGTAGCAGGGTTCCCCTTTCTCTCCATCCTCGCCAACATCTGTCGTTTCCTGACTTGCTAATTTTAGCCATTCTAACTGGTGTGAAGTGGTATCTCACTGTAGTTTTTATTTGTATTTCTCTGATGCCGAGTGATGTTGAGCACTTTTTCATGTGTCTGTTGGCCATTTGGATGTCCTCTTTGCAGAAATGTCTGTTCATATCTTCTGCCCATTTCTTGATTGGTTTATTTGTTCTTTGGGTATTGAGTTTGAGAAGTTCTTTATAGATTTTGGATACTAGCCCTTTATCTGATATGTCATTTGAGAATATCTTCTCCCATTCTGTCAGTTGGCTTTTGGTTTTGATCTTGATTAAGTCCCAATAGTTCACTTTGCCCTTGCTTCCCTTGCCTTTGGAGATATTTCTAGGAAGAAGTTGCTGCAGCTGAGATCTAAGAGGTTGCTGCCTGTGTTCTCCTCCAGGATTTTGATGGAGTACTGTCTCACATTGAGGTCTTTCATCCATTTTTAGTCTATTTTTGTGTGTAATGCAAGGAAAGGGTCCAGTTCCATTCTTCTGCATGTGGCTGTCCAATTTTCCCAACACCATTTGTTGAAGAGACTGTCTTTTTTCCATTGGATATTCTTTCCTTTCTTGTCGCAGATTACTTGACCATGGATTTGGGGGTCCATTTCTGGGCTCTCTATTCTGTTCCATTGATCTATGTATCTGTCTTTGTGCCAATACCACACTGTCTTGATGATTACAGCTTCGTAATAGAACTTGAAGTCTGGAATTGTGATGCCACCAACTTTGGTTTTCTTTTTCAACATTCCTGTGGCTATTCATGGTCTTTTCTGGTTCCATATAAATTTTAGGATTATTTGTTCCATTTCTTTGAAATAAATTGATGGTATTTTGATAGGGATTGCATTAAATGTGTAGATTGCTTTAGGTAGAATAGACATTTTCACAATATTTATTTTTCCAATCCATGAGCATGGAATGTTTTTCCATTTCTTTGTGTCTTCCTCAATTTCTTTCATGAGCATTTTGTAGTTTACTGAGTACAGATTCTTTGCCTCTTTGGTTATGTTTATTCCCAGGTATCTCATGGTTTTGGGTGCAATTATAAATGAGATCGACTCCTTGATTTCTCTTTCTTCTCTCTTGCTGTTGGTGTAGAGAAAAGCAACTGATTTCTATGCATTAATTTTATATCCTGACACTTTATTGAATTCCTGTATGAGTTCTAGCAGTCTTGGAGTGGAATCTTTTGGGATTTCCACATAAAATATCATATCATCTGCAAAGAGTGAGAGTTTGACTTCTTCTTTGCCAATTTAGATGCCTTTTATTTCCTTTGTTGTCTGATTGCTAAGGCTAGGACTTCTAGTACTATGTTGAATAGCAGTAGAGATAGTGGGCATCCCTGCTGTGTTCCTGATCTGATATTCAATTGAGTGATGATATTTGCTGTGGTTTTTTCATAGATGGCTTTGATGTTGTTGAGGAATGTACCATATATGCCTACACTGTGAAGAGTTTTGATCAAGAAATGATGCTGTACTTTGTCAAATGCTTTTTCAGCATCAATTGAGAGTATCATATGGTTCTTGTTCTTTCTTTTAATGTATTGTATCACATTGATTGATTTGCAGATGTTGAACCAACCTTGCATCCCAGGAATATCCCACTTGATCATGGTGAATAATCCTTTTAATGTACTGTTGGATCCTATTGGTTAGTATTTTGGTGAGAATTTTTACACCCGTGTTCATCAAGGATATTTGTCTGTAATTATCCTTTTTGATGGGTCTTTCTCTAGGTTTGGGATCAAGGTAATGTGGGCCTCATAAAATAAGTTTGGAAGTTTCCCTTCCATTTCTATTTTTTGGAACAATTTCAGGAGAATAGGTATTAATTCCTTAAATGTTTTGTAGAATTCCCCTGGGAAGCCATGTGGCCCTGGGCTCTTGTTTGTTGGGAGATTTTTGATGACTGCTTCAATCTCCTTACTGCTTATGGGTCGGATCAGGTTTTCTATTTCTTCCTGGTTCAGTTGTGGTAGTTTGTGTGTCTCTAGGAATGTGTCCATTTCTTCCAGATTGTCTAATTTGCTGGCATATAGTTGCTCATAATATGTTCTTATAATTGTTTGTATATCTTTGGTGTTGGTTGTGATTTCTCCTCTTTCATTCATGATGTTATTAATTTAGGTCCTTTCTCTTTCCTCTTTGATAAGTCTGGCCAGGGGTTTATCAATCTTATTAATTCTTTCCAAGAACCAGCTCCTAGTTTCGTTGATTTGTTCTACTGTTCTTCTGGTTTCTATTTCATTGATTTCTGCTCTGATCCTTATTATTTCTCCTGCTGGGTTTGGGCTTTCTTTACTGTTCTTTCTCCAGCTCCTTTAAGTGTAGGGTTAGGTTATGTATTTGAAATCTTTCTTGTTTCTTTTTTTTTTTTTTTTAAGATTATTTATTTATTTATTTGACAGAGAGAGATAGAGCACAAGTAAACAGAGTGGCAGGCAGAGAGAGAGAGAGAAGCAGGCTCTCTGCTGAGCAGGGAGCCCGATGTGTGGCTTGATCCCAGGACCCTGGGATCTGGGATCTGATCAGGGAGCCAATGTGGGGCAGGATCCCAGGACCCTGAGCTGAAGGCAGCCACGTAACCAACTGAGCCACCCAGGCACCCTAGATCTTTCTTGTTTCTTGAGAAAGGCTTGTATTGCTATTTCCTCTCAGGACCGCCTTTGCTGTGTCCCAAAGATTTTGAATAGTTGTGTTTTCGTTTTCATTTGTTTCCAGGAATTTTTTAAATTCTTCTTTAATTTCCTGGTTAACCCATTCGTTCTTTAGTAGGATGCTCTTTAGCCTCCATGTATTTGAGTTCTTTCCAACTTTCCTCTTGTGATTGAGTTCTAGTTTCATGGCATTGTGGTCTGAAAATATGCAGGGAATGATCCCAGTCTTTTGGTACCAAATGAGACCTGATTTATGTCCCAGGATGTGATCTGTTCTGGAGAATGTACCATGAGCACTAGAGAAGAATGTGTATTCTGTTGCTTTCAGATGGAATGTTCTGAATATATTTATGACGTCCATCTGGTCCAGTGTGTCATTTGGAGCTTTTATTCCCTTGTTGATCTTTTGCTTAGATGATCTGTACATTTCGGTGAGGTGGGTATTAAAGTCCCCCACTATTATTGTATTATTGTTGATGTGTTTCTTTGACTTTGTTATTAATTGGTTTATATAATTGGCTGCTCCCATGTTAGGGGCATAGATATTTACAATTGTTAGATCTTCTTGTTGGACAGTTCCTTTAAGTATGATATAGTGTCCTTCCTCATCTCTTATAGTCTTTGGCTTAAAATCTAATTTATCTGATATAAGGATTGCCACCGCAGCTTTCTTTTGATGTCCATTAGCATGGTAAATTGTTTTCTACCCCCTCACTTTAAATTTGGAGGTGTCTTGGTCTTAGATGAGTTTCTTGCAGACAGCATATTGATGGGTCTTGGTTTTTTATCCATTCTGATACTCTGTGTCTTTTGATTGGGGCATTTAGCCCATTTACATTCAGGGTAACTATTGACAGATATGAATTTAGTGCCATTTTATTGCCTGTAAGGTGACTGTTAACTGTATATTGTCTCCGTAACTTTCTGGTCTATGTTCCTTTTA
>CM053611.1:79975988-80001767 GCA_028646535.1 Procyon lotor
CCCCCGCATGCCTCTCTGTCTACTTGTGATCTCTCTCTCTCTGTCAGATAAATAAATAAAATCTTAAAAAAAACACACACACACTCAAAACTTCTGATCAATACTTCTTAAAATTACCAAGATAGATGATAAAAAAAAAGAAAAATTAGAGAAACTATTAGTCAAGGGGAGCTTAAAGAAGCATAATGAATATATGTAATGTGGTAATCTCAATAGGCTGCTCCAACAGGTAAAAAAAAAGTTCAGTAATAAGGATCTGAACAAAATATGGACTTCAGTTAACCGTAATGTACCAATATTGTTTCATTAATTATAACAAATACCCCATACTAATATAAGATGCAAAAACAGGGGACGCTGAGTGCAGAATGTATTGGAACTCTCTCGGCATCTTAACGATTTTTCTGTAAATCTAAGACTGTTCTTAATAACAATGCCTAAAAACAATGTTTTATAACTTGTGTTGATACATGTAGAATGTAGAAGAGCCAGGATTTAAACCTAGGCATTCTGACCCCACAGCCATCTTTACTACCAAGTAATGCTAACTGTGAAGAGAGAGAGATATAAAAAAGAATATAAAAAGAAATACCCTGAACTGGGCTTAGGTTGAGAAAGAGTTGGTTAACAAAACTAAATCAGCTTCTTTATCAAATTAAAAGATTTCTAGGTATCTTCAGTGGACAAATGTAACCATGATTGCTCAAGAAAAGAATAGCATTCAACCATAGAATCATTTCCCCACCCTGAACCTTTTGGTCTTAGAGCACATCCTGGGACTTCTGTTCCATAAAATATTCATATTAGGGAATAAGATATGCCACTTTCACGTATCTGGGAGGTGAATGAAAGATTACTCTGGGCTAAATCCTGGGCATTGCAGAGAATATGTTAATTTTAGTTTGTATATTTGTATTTCTTATTTTCAAACAAGGAAAAAAGACATACTAAGACTAGAGTATCTAGTTTATATCATCAGTTTCCATTTAATAGAAAAACCAAGGAAATGAAAAATACAAAATGAAATATTACCTAGTGTTCATTATTGGAATATTTCTCTATTTAATTGAACCAGTTTAAAAATAATGATGTAAGTTTTTCTATAATTAATCTTAGTTTACCATTCTATTTTCCTCGGTAGCTCTTCGTTCTTTTTTTTTTCCTGATGGTACAGAAATGATCAGTTTAAATGTGCTATAAATTATAGAAGGGGGAAGAAAGTCTGTATATATCTTCCACTTCCATATTTTAAAAGCACAAAATGATTAAGCTATTTTAGTGGCTATGAAATATTTGACTGAGCATTGATTCTGATATTTTTCAGGACCTTTCTCTCCTCTGGTTCCTACTCTTCAGTCCTGGGACCAGATAGAAAACAGTTCATCTCAAGTGCTGCTCTGAAAATATGAAGTGCAATAGTCTATAAAAATATAAAAATACTGGGATGCCTGGATGGCTCAGTCGTTAAGCGTCTGCCTTCGGCTCAGGTCATGATCCCAGGGTCCTGGGATCGAGCCCCACATCGGGCTCTCTGCCCAACAGGAAGCCTGTTTCTCCTGCTACCATTCCCTCTGCTTGTGTTTCCTCTCTCGCTGTGTATCTCTCTGTCAAATAAATAAAATTTAAAATATATATATATATTGATATATATATATTGATATACTATGAATAAATGCCAGTTGTAAAATTAACTCAAGAGATGGAGGGAACAGGGGCACCTGGGTAATTAAGCATCTGCCTTTGACTTGGGTCATGATCCCAAGGTTCTGGACCCAAGAGGTTCATGACCCAAGAGGTTCTCCCTCTCCCTCTTCCCCTGCTTGTGTTACCTTGCTGTGTCTCTCTCTGTCAAATAAATAAATAAAATAAAATAAAAAAAGAAATTAGAGAAAAAGTTCTATAGGGACAATGTAAATATAACTCATTAACTTATTAACTTTTATTTTGTATTTATTTCTATTTATTATATTTCAGTAGTATTCTAACAGAATTATTCTGTGATGATTCTATTAAATAATAAAGCTGGGATAATAAGGATGATAATAATGAGTGTACTTCTGTGAGTCCCTCTTATGCCCTAAGCATCATTGTTGGCTTATGTTAGTTCCCCTAATAATCACAAGTCATATGAGCTAAACATTATTATCTCAGTACTTTGAAACAGATGGGTTGCATTTGTTGTATGCAATCTAGAAATTTAATGTGGCTTAAAAGTTATTTTTACAATAACAATAAAATTGATATTTATATGGTGTTTTACATTTCCTGGTAGCATGGGTAGATATTTAGTAAGTTAAACACAACTGACTACTTTTAATATTTAAAATATAAATATGTATGTAACATTTTGAAAAATATAAAAGATTGAGATACTCTAAAAGGAACCCAGGGGCGCCTGGGTGGCTCAGTCGTTAAGCGTCTGCCTTCGGCTCAGGTCATGATCCCAGGGTTTTGGGATCGAGCCCCGCATCGGGCTCTCTGCACCGCAGGGAGCCTGCTTCTCCCGCTACCATTCCTTCTGCTTGTGTTCCCTCTCTCACTGTGTTTCTCTCTGTCAAATAAAAAAAAAAAAAAAAGAACCCAAAAAACCTTACCAACTAGCATTTAATTTTTTTAATTTTAATATAGAGTACTGATAGTATATCAATAGAGTATCAACCTTGAAGCTTCCTTTAAAATTTTGAAATCACTTTACAGAGAAAAGACATACATTTCCAAAATGATTCTTATAACCAATATTTATTCTCAAATGTTGAAATGTAGTAAGAATGGTGAAGAACTCTATAGAGACTCTATAGAGAAAAACTCTATACCCATTAATAGAGTATAAAATGATTTATTTAGCACAAGTTATATGCCAGAGATTATGCTGATTGATTCCTTTTGTTGTTTATTTTATCCTCACAATGAGATTATGAGATTTTATTATGTCAACAAACATGAGAACTGAGATTCAAAGAGTTGAAATTGGAGGAATAACAAGAAAAATATTAAAGAAAAATCTAAGTAGAAACACTAGAACTGTCTATGACTTTTTAATGTACTAGAAGTAACTACTTAAAATTCAGAAAAATAAACTATAAGATTAATGAATCTAAGCATTATGATTAATAAACAAGGGACATAAGCACCTCTTCTTCCTGCAGACCAGCAGGGCTTTTCACACAGTGATCACTGCAAGGTACCCAAGAGGCACAAGAGGGGGAAAGTCTCAAAGAACAAGCACTTTTTAGGAGGTGAGTTAGTTAACAAACTTCTCCCACAAAACAAGATTGCTTTAAATTTCTTTTTTTAATTTTAATTAACATATAATGTATTATTTGCCCCAGGGTACATGTCTGTGAATCGTCAGGCTTACACATTTCACAGCACTGACCATAGCACATACCCTCCCCAGTGTCCACAACACAGCCACCCTATCCCTACCCCCCCACCTCCCAGCCACCCTTAGTTCTTTCGTGAGTCTAGGAGTCTCTTATGGTTTGTCTCCCTCCCCATCCCTTCCTGTTTCATTTCTCTCCCCCCCAAACTCTCGCCTTGCCTCTCAAATTCTTCATAGCAGAGAGATCATGTGATAATTGTCTTTCTCTGACTGACTTATTTCACTTAGGATAATACCCTCCAGTTCCATCCACGTCATTGCAAAAGGCCAGATTTCGTTTCTCTTGATGGCTGCATAGTATTCCATTGTATATATATACCACATCTTCTTTATCCATTCATCTGTTGATGGGCATCTAGGGTCTTTCCATAGTTTGGCTATTGTGGCCATTGCTGCTATAAACATTCGTCGTGATCTGAAGGGGCATGTGCACCTGAACTTTTTGTAAAGCCAAATTGCCCAAGGAAGCTGCAGTTTCCATCTGGAGCAAATCGTCATTCTCTGTGCCCTCCCCCAGAAATCTGTCAATCATTTACTGATGCAAAACATTCACCCATTTAATGACTGAGAATTGAGCCTTAACTTGAGATTACCTTGTGTGAATCAGGAAAATTCCTTAAATTGCATTGCATCCTCATGGACCACGGCTAGAAAAGGGGGATTTCAGGTCTCTCAGGGCCTCCCCAGTAACCCCTTAAATAGAACTTCTTAAAACTTGTGTTTCCACCACTTCTAAAAATTTAGCAATATTAGAAGACAACACTAAGAAATTATTCTCATTGTTTTGCAAATGAACTTGAGTCACACATACACACACGCACACACACGCACACACACTCATGTTCTCCAAAGAGTTCCAGTTGAGAAACACAGAGGTTGTTGTAAATGAAATTAAAAGAGCTTCCTCCCACATCCCCACTGGCTATATTGGGGGAGGGTGCGTTTTAAACATCCTAAATCTGAAGGGTGGTGGATCGCATTTTTTTCATGGGTTTTTGTTTTCATTCTGGACTGAATTTCACATCACCAAATTCTTTGCTTATACTTAGGGGGGAGAAAACAAGGCCATATGTAAAAAACCCTAAAAAAAAAATGTTGGTTTTGCCCAGTTAGTTAAATCGGGTCACAGTCACATTGATTATTGTCATGGTTAGGAACATAATCAGTATGGGAAAAGACTACCACAGGTAGTAGCTATGGGGAGGTAAATTATTTGCAAGGAACTTAAGGAGCAAATTGATTTTTCCCATCTTAAGCCTATACTCTGTCCACCACAGGGTCCATATCTGCAAAACACAAATAAAAAAATAACAACTGTCCCAAGAATATTGGTTCTAAACCTCCTCACTCTCAAACGTTGAAATCAAATGATGCCATCTTACTGGCATCTCTGTCCTCTTTGGCAAATATTCCTCTTTTTTCTCCATAGATTATTGTCTAATATGCCTCTAAAACTCTTGCTGGAGGCAGTTTCATTTATTTTCCCACTGCTACTTCTTTCACTCTACTGACACTGACACAAGAGCTATGTGTTAAGAGTATGTATTCTGGAGTCAAAATACATGTGTTCGAATCCCGACTATGTGACTTTTGTCAAGTTACTTATTCACTCTGTTCTATGTTTAATTCCTCATTTATAAAATCAAAAGTATCAAGTACCTCCCTGACAGGGATAAAGGGAATCTTAGTTAAAATAATATGTATGAACAAAATACTCAGCATTTGCTTAATACTTAATACTTAATACTACTTCTGTGCTCAATGATAAGTAGCTCTCAATATTTTATTTGCCTCCTGCTGTCTGTCATATGCAAATATTCTTAATTCTTTGCAAGAGTGTTTTTTTGTTACAGTCCAATTCCTGCTATCAAACTGCGTGATGTAAGTAATATCATGGGTAACTAATCTAACACTGTTGAGCTCTGACCTTTATTGTTTCTAAGACACTTTTCTTCCATTTTACCTTGATAACTAACCTTCTCTACCATACCCTGAAGTGCCATTTCCACAAAATAATCTTATCTGGAATCGTGATTCTATACCTTTCACTCTTATGAATCCTTTTCAGTTATTGCATTCCCTGTTCTAAATCTTCATTGGGACCTTCCAGTTTTTTATTTCTCTTTTTGTTCTCTATCCACTGGCAGCCTCCTGACTTTTCTTACCTCCCTGTATAGATTGTATGGTCCAGCAGGTCAAGTTATCCTTTGCAAGTACCTTTCACTTCTTTTTGGCTGCTCCACAGGGATTTTAAATCCTTTAAAGTTGATCTTCACTTCCTGACATAGAGTCTTCTTCATACTTATTTGACTCAAGTTCCAATTCTTTTGACCCTCCCCCCCACCCCATTCCTGTTCACTTAAGTTTACTCCTCAAATCCTCTGATGACAGCCTGAATGAATTGTTTCAGGTAAACTTCCCCTGTATTTTCATTGTATAACTTAACCCTCCTAAATTTAACCCTCATCAAACTATGTTTACCTAAACCATCAAACTCTACTTACTTATTTGTCAAATTTCTGATTGGCATTTGCTCCACTAAGCCCCTTGAGTGCAGGGACCACATCTGACTTTCTTGCCATTTTAAATAGTGAACTGCTATATAAATATTATTGTTATTGGTGTCCAATGTCAGTATAGACATGACATTGGCTCCTTTGGCTCTTTTTCCTCCCACATACCCCATTCTTCAAACTATTTTTCATTTTCTATGCAAAACAGAACTCCTTCTCTTAAAATTCTGAGTTTTAAAGCTAGTAATATAAACCGGGTTCTGTTAGGTCACTGTATCCAAGTCATCTGTTTCGTATTGGTTAATATTATTTCTTGCAGATGACAGGAAATGCAATTCTAACTGGCTTA
This sequence comes from Procyon lotor, assembly GCA_028646535.1. NCBI lineage: Eukaryota > Metazoa > Chordata > Mammalia > Carnivora > Procyonidae > Procyon > Procyon lotor. Next base: position 79,982,233 of record CM053611.1, read on the forward strand.
AACAACAACACAAAAGATTTTATAGCCTCATGTAACTGAAATGTCCAGCTGTAAGTTTTCAGGTGCAGCTTGATCCAGAGCCTCAAACACTGTCAACAGGACTTATTTTCTCTAAATGTCTTGGCTCTAAATATACTAGACTGGCTTTGTTCTCAGCCCCCTAGCCTTTCAAGTTTAAGTCTCTGCCTCTCTTTCATTGGCCCCAGGAAGCATCGCATTGTATCTCAATGGCTTTGTTTGGGTTCTCATCACTTAGCCATCACTGCATGGAAGAGAATGTTCTATTTCATTTGGTCAAACTTGAGTCTCCCACTTGCCTGACATTAGAGGTGGTATCCTATGTAAAGCATCTGGACAGAGAATTTCTCAAAAGGAAGTTACAGAACCATCTGGTATAGCTACCAGATTAAGAATATGCAGCAAACACACACAGGTGTGTACTTGTACACACGTTTACTATAAATCACATAAATAGAAAGGTATTGATGAAATCATATATGCTCATACTTATATTGCCTACTCTTACCATTTTGGTCATATAAACAAGAAAAAAATGTCATGCAGTGAAAGGCAACAAGATCCATCTCTCTAATTGTAGGACAGTTAATCATCTTTATTATATATTTTTTTTCTACAAAGATTTTAAAATAAAATTCAAACCATGGAGTTGGTGATATTTGTGCTTATCTGAGACATTCACATAGGTATATCAAGATTCTTTGTATATATTTCAGGTCAGCCCTTAATTGAAATATATTCCAAATTCAAATTTTCTCACTCCCAAAATTAGAGTAAAGAAATAATCTCATGTTTCATGAAATATCAAATATGATACATTATTATAATAAAACAGCATAATGTAAGGAAACCACGTGGGACCGTGTGGGTAAAAATCTATATCCATGAGAGCATATGCTTATCCAGCCTACAAGATAAAGATGGAGCGCCACAAGAAGAGGTTGGAAGGAAGACATTGTATGCACTAAAAGTAATGTGATGGGAATTCAAACCCAAAATGTCAATTCTTAAACTAATTGCAAAAATAAAATAACTGTCAGAAGAAGAGAAAACCTGTGATTGAAGAAGGATTCACAGGAGTGGAATGAGGGGGCTCATTTGAGTAGGTCGTGGTCCTGCCACTTGCTATTTGACTTTGGTGAGTTGTTGAGATTCTGGTTGGGTTCTGATTTCTTATCTATAAAATGGGCATAATAAGACTTACTTCTCCAGTATTCATATGGAAATGGGTTGAAATTCTGGTTGGGTTACTGATTTCTTATCTATAAAATGGGCATAATAAGACCTACCTCTCCAGTATTGATAACAAATATCTATAATACAATAAAATTAAAGTCAATTACTACTCCATCTTGGAGACAGAGTGTTAATTTATAAGGCAGAGGGGGAAGAGAAGATGAACATGAAGAAAAAGCCAAAACAAGCACACTTAGGCACTAAGTGTACTGTGGAATTTGAATGTATTCTCTCATCCATTCTTTCTTCAAATCTTAGATTTTAAAACTCAAGAAATGAAATGTTGACTCGTTTTCATGAATGTCATTCTTAATACTTCTTTACTTAATTTTAAGTTCTTTTTTTTTTTAAGATTTTTATTCATTTATTTGAGAGAGAGACACACACAAGTAGGGTTGGGGGCAGAGGCAGAGGGAGAGAGCGAAGCAGGCTCCTCCCTCAGCAAGAAGCCCAGTGTGGGACTCGATCCCAGTACCCCAGGACCCCAGGATCATGACCTGAGCTGAAGGCAGACATAACTGACTGAGCCACCCAGGCGCCCCTAATTTTAAGTTCTTTACTTTAATTCTACCAATATTTTAATTAATTCTACCAATACATTTGCCCCCTATGTTAAAATCTCAAATGCCTGCTGACAGCATCTACTCCTTGATCATTGATAACTTTCCCACCTGCAGATGTGGAAGAATTACCAAATTACTTACTTAAGCAGTTAGCTAATGCCTTTCGGTGTTCCAGTTTTCAAATCATATCTAAGTATGGTGGCTATATTTAGACAGGCAAAGCTTAAATAGGAGGAACAATAAACTGTATCTGAACATCCTGCAGCATAGAAGAGGATGTGAGCCTTGATTTCTCTATAATTATTATAAAATACTTTATAAAATATTATCTTTCTCTCACCTCCCTTGAGAAAATTTTGAGCATGTTCACATTATCAGTTATTCATTGGTTAACATATCAGTAAAGATTTATTGAGGGTACATTCCCTAAACTTTTGAAAAATTGGTTGGATTCAAAATTGATGGTGGAGCTTTCCTGGCAGATATACAGATTAATTACTAGGTTGAAATGTTTTATCAATGAGTATTATGACTTTTAAGGAATGGAAAAATAATTTGACGACTCATGCCCTTTTCATAAGGACATCTAATTTTCTCTTTGGGAGAAGAGTCTCTTTGCCTTGTAACCACAAAGGCTGAGAAGGAATCCTTTTTATTCCCAACTCCCTCAGACTGGGATGCATTTTTATGAATGTGGTTTTTAAAACTGCACATGTGTTTAACTTGGTTTTTGACTTCACAGTCCAACAATTTAGGCAATGACTGACCAATGCATAAAATCATTTAATACCATTCTAGGGTTTATATACAGAAAAAAATACAAAGAATTTCTGGAATACACAGAAAGGATACATCTACACATTCACATCAGTCCTTTATGTGTTCCTGTACAATGTTCCATGCTCCCCACACACTCACCTCAAAGTATTTCCTTCTCCCAAGTAGGGAAATGAGGCTCAAAGGTCTCTGTGTTTTTTCTGTCTTTGCTTCCATTAATCCAAAAGGTCTGTCCTGCCCCATCAGACAATATTTCTCCTTTCTCCATTTTCAGCTATTCCCAATAGCTTTATATCTGAGGTTTCTAAATGCTTTAACATTGAGTTTCAGCATGATTTTTATAAATGGCATAATTATAAATATCACTGATTTTACATATTTAGTAGCTAACTCTTGCAAACTTCATTTGATAAAATGAGTGAATTCATATTTGGAATAAAAACACGACTAATGATTTTATCAGAAGTTCCAAAAAGCATGACTGCAATGAATCATGAGATATTTAATATTGAAGTTGTTTCATGAGTTTCCAGTGAGAAACTATCACCTTTTCTTGTATTCCCATGCTATTTTGAACTCCTTTTATAACATTCAAATACATTATTGGTTTGATTCCTGTTTTCCTGATTACACTATGAGGTTTTCAAGAGCTAGAACCATAGCTACCTTTTTCACTGAGCACCGAAGTGTCTGACATATGATAGGTACCTACTAAATGCCAGTTGATTAATGAATACATTTTAAAAATTTGTAAACAAAGAGAACTTGTGACTTTAACATCTTATCTCTCTATAAGATTAATCACTTGGTGACAAGAGTTCTTCCTAACACAGAAATTAAGTTATTTCACACCCTTACTTATAAATAATGTTAATTCTTTATTCTAACTTTCAAAAATAACTACCAGATCATCTTAAATCTTCCTTTATGCCAGTTTTCATTCCCCACAATATTCTTCCCCACACTTCTTTGCCTCTCTGTTTCTACCATTATTACCTTGGCTTACAGCATTAGCATCCTATAACTTATAAAACTTTAATTCATGGTACTGCCAGTGCAAAACTTCAAACTTGGGTTGTGAGTAAAATAACACCATTATGAGATGTTCTTCCTATTGTTATGATTCAGAGAGTAAGTGAAGAGGAAATGTGCTTGAAGAATATCCCTTCATTCAGTTCTCTGAATTCTAAAGGAGACATTTACAGTGACTTCTGTTCAAGCATAAATGACTAGGGCACCTGGTTTATCCCTATGAAATGAAAAGTTATACAAATAGAGGGAGCCGTGATCATGCTGAGGTTCAGTTTTGATGTGCTGGGATGCTATTGCATAGACTATCTGAATGAAGATGTGAATCCTAGTACATAGATACAAGTAGTCAAGTAATGGACAAAAGTATTCATGACTGATCACAGGGCCAATGGCTCCTGAGTTGTAAAGGTGATAACTAAGCTACTTAGTCATCACCCATAAGATTTGCTTATTTTCGTGTTCTTAGTTATGGTACTTTTCATCTTTTTACTTCACTTATGATACCCCCTCTTTTTATATTCTTTCCAGATCCTTTAAATTTTATACTTTCTCCTTGAAAAGTTTTTCCTGTTACATTAATGTATATTAAGCCCCCCACTAAAATCCTATCATATCTATGTTTAGTACATTAAAAAAGAAACAACTTACTTGGCCAAATAACTTGAGAGTGAGACAATTAAGTGGGTAAGAGAATATGTTTTATAGTCATATAAATCTTGCCATAAATATCAGCATCACCACTTTCCTTCTGTGTGGTCATGGATGAATTACTTAACCTCTCTGAGTCCCAGTTTCCTCCACAGAAAACTGAGGATAATAACTGTATATACTTCATCACTTTGCTGGAAAAAGCTAATGATAATTCTTGGTACATAATAGGAACTCATTGATTATTCCCCACCAAAATATTAGTCAGGTACCCTGGGGCCTAGACATAGCTATTCCCCTATCAACATGACTTTGAAAACATCACTTATCCTCTTTGACAATCAATACTATTTATTCTAATTTGGAGATAAAATTACACATTTCCTGTGTGGTTCATATAGTTGTTGTGAAGATTAGTTAAGGTCATAGCTAGTCATTTAATCCCAAAATTATTATGATTGAAATTTTTTATTATTTTAAGTATAATTGTTTGCTCATTCAAGTGCTATTATGGACTGAATATTTGTATCCCCCCAAAATTCATATGTTGAAAACTTGAGCTTTAATGTGATGGAGCCTTTGGGAGGTGATTAGGACATAAGGGTGGATCCCTTGTGATGGGATTAGTGCTCTTATAGGAAAAGAGAAGAAATAGCTTGCTACTTCTTTTTCTGCCATATGAGGACACAGCTGTCTGTGAACTAGGAAGAAAGACTTCACCAGAACCTGACCATGCTGGCATCTTGATTTTGACTTCCTAGTCTCAAGGGCCATTAGGAAATCACTGTTGTTTAAGCCACTCAGCCCATGGTATTTGTTATAGCTGTCCAAAGAGACTTAAGTCAGATACATAAGAGTAGGATATGAGATGGAAAAAAATGAGGTCTTTATATGGTGAGTTTTTGCATGCCATTCTCTCAAACATGGTAGGAGAATAAATAACAGATGTTTAGCAAAGAGTTAGTTATCAAGAAATAATAAACCAAAATCCAGAAATATGCTTAACTCTGGGGAGTGGGAATAATAGGGAAGTGAGATATAAAAAAAAAAAAAAAAGGAGCAAGATGGTAGGGACAGCATTATCTTAGAATGACTTGCTCATGTTAAGTAGTTGGTTCCTGGGAATTTATTTTATTATTCTACTTCATAATTTACGTAGAAGCTACATACATTCCCCTTTAAGTTTCAAATATTACATAAAATCCTAAAAAATATAAATAGTTACTGATTAAATGTTATTTTCTAATTACCATGTATATGTGAAATATATGAGGTATTTTATGTTCGAAGAAAAAAAAAATTTTGATCTCAATAAATACCTTTCCTTAAAGGACCTTCCCTACAAAGATATGTTTACAGAAGATTTAAAAATTACTATTAGTGACATTGCTATTCTGTGACAAAATCCATGACACCAGCACTCTTCTTTTCCTTTGAGTTTACATCTGAAACAGTTTTCTAAGTTTCTAAGTCTCGATCATGCATTTTTTCTATCACTGAGTTTTACCCACATTTTTATTCCCTTGCTCATTCCCAGGGACATAATTATACTTTTTTTTTTCATTTTAACACTCAGTAACATAATAATTACCTAAGAAACAAGTTAACTTTATGAATGTGACATTTATTTATTTTACTTTTTTTTTTGCCACAACATGTTACACATCGCTTTTGGTTTAAATGTAAAACTTGGCTCAAAGGCAAGCGAAGAACAAAGAAGCATGTTGTTGGAATCAGTTGTGTATTGGCCTCTGAGGATGGACTTCAAGGTATAAGCTTATAGAAATTCTTTCCAACTGGAAGTTGTGTGCATTCCCTCCTGCTGTTTTATCCCCAGTACTTGCTTATACATTGGAATGGTTGTGGGGCTCTACTCACAGAAATTCAGTTGGGCTATTAGAGTCAAACCATGATTCTTTCTTATTTGAAATGTTAAATTTTTTCCACAATAAACTTCCTAGATTAAAATCTATAAAATAGAAGAGAATTTTAAAGGTTTTTAAATGACTCAATGTAATAGGAATCCTGAACCACATTAAACTGTGACAACTTGGTCAACTTCACATGTTCCTCCTCATCTCAATGACTTGCTTCTGCATAGAGTGTCTCTGAAAAATGGAAAGACACCAAATAAACAGATTTGAGAAAGTGTGAGTTTGGCCAAAATAAAGACACATCTTAAGAAAGATGGGCAAGATTCCCAGTATTCTTCAGACACACCTGAATCCTGTTTTCTTTGTGGTGTGTAAAGTTTCCATGTCCAGTTGATTCCCTTATGATTTTAACTTAATTAAATAAAACATAGAAATATTTCAGTAGATCTGATGGCGTTCCTTTTGTGTCTATAAACTTCACAAGGTCAGAAACTGTATTAGCTTTTCCTGAGTCATTTTATTATAACAAATAACCCCATAATTTTCCTGGCTTAAAAAAACAAAGGTTTACGTTTGTTCATATTATGTGTCAGCTACATGTCAACTGAGGCTCTGTTTCACAAATATTCATTCTGGAATCCAGACTGAAGAAACCATCACTATCTAAGACATGTCCTTCTTATTGCACACAGAAAAGAATAGTTGTAGAAAGCTACATAGGCTCTTAAAATCTCCTCTTGACAATGGCATACATCACTTTTCTTACATGCCATTGGTCATACCAATAGCATGGCTAACCTTGATGTCAACCAAATGGTTTCTCCCTGCTTAGATGCACACAGTAAGTCATATGATAATGAGTAAGAATAGAATCCTCAAAGAGGTAGGGCATCAAATAATTGGGAACAATTGCACAATCTACCACAAGAACTTAGTCTGACATTCACTACTACATGCCTTGTACCTAGGACAGTTTTGATCCTTTATTAGTATTTGATTCATTCAATGGTTATTCAAATTTTCATTTATTAATTTACTACTGTGGGCCTAAAATACAGTAGATGCTTGTGGTACCGTAGTAAGCAAACATCAATGCATAGAGCTTTTATTCTAATAATACAGAAGACACAATAAATAATAAGTTAAATGTACAGCAGTTAAATGGTGATAATTCCCATGAAAACATTCAGACAGAGTCTATAGTTTTAAACAGTGTTCAAAAAGGTCTCACAGGGAAGGTTATGTAAAGACTGAAAAGGAATGTGGGAGAACAATGTGGAGATCTGGTGCCAGAGTGTTACAGGGAGAGAAATCATGAGGTAAAAAGTCCCTGGTGCAGATGGACTAAGTGGGTTTGAGAAACAGCTAGTAGACTAGTGTCGTTAGAGATGAAGCAGATAGAAGGGATGTGGTAGGGGAATCAGCACAGGAGAATTTATAGGGAATGTGGGTCTTTTCACATACTTAGCTTATCTTTGAATAAGAAATCATCAGAGGACTTTGAGGAACAGCATGATCTGATTTGCACTGATTTATATCTTATTTATTTACTTATTTATTTTTTATTTTGTTCTTGTTATTGATTTGCATTTTAAAGGATCATTTTAGCTGCACTGTTGAGAACAGATTGACTTGGGGTTAGGCAGGAGAGAGAAGACTAGTTATGATCGTATAACAAACTAGAGGAGAGATGACAATGATTCAAACCTTGGGGAAGCAGTGGCAGTGGTAAGAAATGGTTGGGTTCTGGCTTTTTTTTTTTTTTAAGATTTTGTTTATTTATTTGACAGAAAGAGAGAGAAAGGAGCACAAGCAGGGGGAGTGGCAGAAGGAGAGAAGCAGGCTCCCCACTGAGCAGGGAGCCCTATGTAGGGCTCCATCCCAGGACCCTGGGATCATAACTAGAGCCAAAGGCAGCCACTTAACTGACTGGGCCACCCAGGTGTCCCTCTGGCTATATTTTAAAGGTCAAACCCACTGGATTTCCTTCTTGGTTAGATGTGGGGTGGGAGACAAAGAGGCACAGCAATAATCCAAGGATTTAGCCTGAGTCAGTAAAGGACTGATGGAGTGGATTAACTGCACCAATAGATCCATTTTGTTCTCACATTCCTTTATCCACCTATTTTGAATACAAGGATATTTCTTTCAATACTCCTATGCTGAATCTGTGCTTGGCCATGTGACTTGCTTTAGTCAATGTAACAATAATCTGTAAGACCTTAAAAGTTCTTGTATATTGGGGCTAACCCTCTTGCTCACCTGAAACCCTGAGCCTCCAAGCAAATAGGCCCAAATAGGAGTCTAGATAATTAAAAACACTCAGCCCAATCACCCTAATTGTCTCTGATAATAACCAGTCAATCCCTCAAAGCAGAACCTATCTAGATGAATGGTAGTTAACCTCAAATACATGAGTAATCCCAGCTTAGAGCAGTAGAATTACACAGCTGATTCTAGCCCAAACTGCTAACCCACATAAATATTAGCTAAATAATTGATTTCTGTTTTTAGCTACTTAAATGAAGGGTGGGGGGAGGGTGTTACACAACAAAAGCTGTCTGAGATAATGAAGTTACTATTAACTTTGTTGGGAATGGTTTTGTGAGGTTTAATTCTAAAGATGAAGACTAGAAGCTTATTTTTTGGACATGTTAAATATGCGATGGCTATGAGATATTGAAGTAGGAGAAATGAACAAGAGAAATATAGTATGACGAGCAGGAAGGCTTAAGTACTTCATAGGTTTAGTGACCAGTTAGAGTGTTTGTGTGTTTTTCTCCACAAGAATGGACAAAGAAGAGGAGGAAGCAGAGAGCTGGACTTGCTAGATATCTATTAGGTATTAAAATGTTAGATGTTGACAGGTCAAAGTAAATAAAAATTGATCAAAGCAAATAAAAAATCTCCAGAGTCTTTCAGTGTATCCTCTATATTCCAAATTTTTTAGTCAAGCACTAAATAGGACCCACAAATCCATGCTTGGTGCTGTGAGATACACAAAATAAAAATAAATACAAGATGATTTCCATATATTTAGAAAAAGAGTTTAACATACATGAAACCAAGTAAAATGGATTAAATGAAAAACTGCATTATGCTAACTATAGGATTAGAAGAAATAATAGAAGATAGCAAAAACCATAAACTAAAGTTACTGTGGAAAATTTCTGGCAAATGAAAAGTAAGATTTTTGTTGGTAGAGCAGGAGACAAGTAGGAAAGAGAATGTACAGAGACAAAGTCATAAGGATAGAATGAAACTACCAGCTGGAGCAGGAGATGGATGATGCAATAGGTGGATTATTATACAGACTGGTAACTCACTAATCACAGACTGTCAAGGGCATTGGTATCCTGGTAAATAGTTAACAACTGGCTTTTCAAAGATTAGGGAGGCTGCTTATTTGTAACGTGCTGTTTTCCATGGTGTAAATTCTGCCAGCGTTGCCAATTTCAAGCTAGCAATATGGTTTGACCAACTTGTAAAATTCCTGAGATTAAATAATCATGTCTTATAGGTCAGTATATGTCAGATTCAACACATCACTCCTAGACATTCTTATAACTAAAACATAAATATCTTTATCACTTTGGGACTACTGCCTCTTGGGATATTAAGCCCTCTGGATTATCCAGAAAGTGACTGGTTTTTATTCAATCCAGAAACATTTCTAAAAAGCTTAAATGACTTAGGTACTCAGTTAAATGTGATTGATGATCTTTTTCTCATTGTTATGAGGCCAAAATCATAACTTTATTTCTATCCTCTGGAATGCAGCAACTCATTGAGCTCTCCTTGTGTATGGGTTATTGATCCATCTCTGGTGCACCACTGAATATGGCCCATGGTTCCATAGAGACAGTATTATGTTGATCCCAAGTGTTACATCTTGAATCTTATGGAATTCAATGTCCTGGGAGGCAGTTCATACAGAGTGAAAGAAACTTAGGCATTTTCTTATGAGTTCTACCATTTTTCATTCTGTAACCTTACAAAAGCAAATTCACTTCTTCCTCTACTCACAACACTTCTGGCATGAGATGTATAAATTTTTCCACACTAAGTAATTTTCCAGTTCTTGGCAGACACTGACTCAATGTCCTATAACGTAACTCAATTCTGATACTAACTGGCCAGAGTTACCATAGACCTCACAGGTTAAGGGCTCAGTCCCCTAAGACTGCTTCCTCACCACCCCAGATGTCAACTCACAAGTAGTGAGTCCCAGTTTAGCCACAACTTCTGTCCAAACTAGCTACATATTAGGGGTTCCCATGACCCCCTCCTCAGTTTTGATAATTTGCTCAAACATCTCGTAAAACCCAGGGAAACAGTTTATTTACTATTATGGATTTATTGCAAAGGATATTTTAAAGGAAAGAGATAAACTGACAGATGAAGAGATATATAGAGTGAGGTTTGAAGGGCCCTAAGTATAAGAGCTTCATGGTTGTTAATCTGTCAGCCTCCCAGAATACAGATCTGTTCATCATCTCAGAAGCTTTCTGAGCACCTTTGGGTAGGGTTTTTATGGAGGCTTCATTATATGGGCATGGTTGGTTAAATCATTGGCCATTAGTTAACTCAAGCTCTATCTTATCTCTCTTTCTGGAATTCAGGGGGTAGACCAAAAGTTCCAACCCTCTAATCACATGGTTGGTTCCCCTGGCAATGAGCCCTTCATCCATCCTTAGGGCTTTCCAAAAATCACCTCATTAACATAAACTCTGATATGGTTGAAAGAGCTCCTTATGAAGAAGAAGATATCCCTTTCAACTTTATTGCTCCAGAGCAGTTTCAGAAGCCAGGTACAAACACCATATATAACAAAAGATGTTCCTATTGCTCTTATCACTTAGGAAATTAAAGGGTTTTTGAAGCTTTGGCCAGGAGCTGGGGCTGCAAACCAAAATATTTATTTCTTATTATATCACATACTATACCTTGGAACATTACATAAGCCCTCTGAGTTTTCTGTAAAAGAGGATAATAATAATGCTTACCTATAAGGTAGCTTGTGGTATCTTATGATTATCAGCTGACATTTTAGTTGTTCTTATTATTTAAATTTGAATCAAATCAGTGATGTCTCTTTACAATTCTGTTCCTGGATGACCTCAGATGAGTTAACTAATATCTAAGATTTAATTTATATTTAAAAATTTAATGAGGGGTGCCTGGGTGGCTCAATGGGTTAAAGCCTCTGCCTTTGGCTCAGGTCATGATCTCAGGGTCCTGGGCTCGAGCCCTGCGTCTGGCTCTCTGCTCAGCAGGGAGCCTGCTTCCCCTCTCTCTCTCTGCCCACCTCTCTGCCTACTTGTGATCCCTCTCTCTCTGTCAAACAAATAAATAAAATCTTTAAAAAAAATTTAAAAATGTAATTAGACATTTGATATAAATAGTTTTTCTAGCCTCTTATATTCTATGATTTTATGAGACTATAACTCAGATCTCTAGGTCATTTGTTGTTCTATCCTATTATTCCCTTTCCCTTATATCTTGTCCTATCTATCTCTTCCATCTGGATATTCATCTATATCCTTTATCTTAACCTTTAGTAAACTGATAAATAAGTATTTCCCCAGTTTTGTAAGCTGTTTTATCAAATTAATTAAACCCAATGAGACAGTAGTGGAATCTCCAGTCTATAACCAGTTTGTTAGAAGCACAGGTGATAACCTGGTTTTAAGCTGGCATTTGAGGGGCACCTGGGTGGCTCAGTGGATTAAAGCCTCTGCCTTCAGCTCAGGTTCCTGATCTCAGGGTCCTGGGATCAAGCCCCACATCGGGCTCTCTGCTCAGCAGGGGACCTGCTTCCCCCTCTCTCTCTGCCTGCCTCTCTGCCTACTTGTGATCTCTCTCTCTCTGTCAAATAAATAAATAAAATCTTAAAAAAAAAAAAAAGACTGGCATGAAGTGGTATGGGAAGGCCATCTTATGAGACTGAGCCCTTACCTATGAACTCTGCTGGTGTCACTGAGAATTGCTTGTCGATGTGGGCAAAAACTCCACACGTTTGGTGACCGCAAGTGACAGAAGTTACGTGTTTTGTGCAAAAGTAAAGGAGATACACAGGGAAGAGAGGCACAGTAGGAAAGAGCTGGATTATTCCCTACACAGGAGGTGGGAAACTGAATTCTTCATTTACAACTTGTAATAGACCATGAATGTTAATATAATGAATGACTGTTAATGATTGTCGTTAATGAAATGTAAATACTTTACTTCTTTAATAAAATCAGAGCTTTTTCATTTCTGTTCCCCAATCTAAAATCTAGTATCTGGGGCGCCTGGGTGGCTCAGTCGTTAAGCATCTGCCTTCGGCCCAGGTCATGATCCCAGGGTCCTGGGATCGAGCCCCGCATGGGGCTCCCTGCTCAGCAGGAAGCCTGCTTCTCTCGCTACCATTCTGTCTCTGCTTGTGTTCCCTCTCTTGCTGTGTTTCTCTCTGTCAAATAAATAAAATCTTTAAAAAAAAAATAAAATAAAATCTAGTTTCTAATATATATTTTATAATAGAATAGATCTTAAAGATGTAGCCTTGTTCTTACCAAGAAATTTATATTTTTGGCATATGCTCATTTTATTGGTACTAGAAACCAATCAAAAATTACTTTTCTTAAAAAACAATTATCTCAAGAATTTCTGCTTGCCTAAGGAATCAAAGTCACTCATCGAAGAAATTACATGAAGACATTCAAACTATAATACACTAGATTATTTCAAACTATAATACAAACTATAATAATTTCAAACTATAATACACTATAATATACTAGATTCACAGGCAGATCTACACCCTAGTTAGTGGGAATTATTTTCTTCTGCAGCAGAGCAATGTAGGTAGAGACAGGAAATAAAAAATATTTCTGTTGCATAAAGAGTAATGTTAAGTTAAAACAAAAATTATCTACTTCTTACAAAAGTTTAATAATAGTATTTTGTTGTGTTTGTATTTGCTTACTTAGAGTAATATTCTTCAAAACGATGACCGTTTTGGGTCATGTCCCTCTTACGTCCAAGCATAGACTACTTTTCATGGTATCCACTTGGATGAGAAGCAACATATTGGGATGATTTAGAGCATCCATTAATAGGAACCAGGCTGCCTGGGTTTGGCTACTAACTTCAACAATCTATGTGACCTGGTAAGTAATGGAACCTCTCTGTGCCACCATTTCCTTATTTGTAAGATGGAAGTAATAATAATCCTACCTGAGCAAGTAATTAAATTATAAACTAATTTATAACTAAAGGATTTACAACTGTGCCTGGAGTGGTAAGTCTGCCATGTTAACAATGAATCATTTAGAGATGCATATTTTAAAAAGCATAAATATATTCATATGAATATATAAGTAATTAAGTTTTTAATAGAGAGCAATAGGGATCATGATTTGTTTTTTAATAGGGTAAAAACTAAATGCCTTATGTGATTTTTCTATTTTTGCTTCCTTTTTATTTATACAGCAAATAGTAAGCTATAAAACTTAAATGTGCTCTAGAGAAATTGTTCGTCTTTATAAAGAGAATAAAAGTCCTTATGTTTTCTAAGAAATAATCAAGTTATATTTACATTAGTCAGATAAAAGGATTTTCATAAGTTTATTTTTATTCCTTATTCAAATATCTGGTGAAATTTTAAAGTGATATGATTGGACTTTCCTAAATTAGGACCTGGTTGGTTAATTATTTAGTAGAAAATCATGATCACATTTGGGGAAAATCTGATATAGTAAACAATCTTAACTAAAAGCTAATTGGTAACTTTTAAATTCATTTTTGGTTACAGAATCTTTTAGTATTTCTCATAGCAGTTTTTTATTTTAATTTTAAATTACTGGTTGCATCAGTCAGGGTTTGAGCACAGAAATGGAAATTACACTACATATTTAAATATAATTTTGTAGAGTGATTTGGTTCTACATTTGGAGGGCTGAAAAAGCAAAAAGGAACACTAAGGAAACATAATGGTAGTTTAACAGCAGGAAACAGCTGCCAGACATAGGCAGCAGGATTATCAGAATCTAGAAGCTAGGGGGAGGAGCCAGACAAAGCTGGCACTCAGACCTCTGAGGAGGGGATGTTGCCTGGCCTGGCTGATGCTAACTCAGGAGCTCAGAAGGGCACTTGGGACTTGGGGCTTAAATTGCTGAGGATGTTCTAGCTTCTGTGGAAACCAGGAGAGGCCATGTCGAGGCCTGGGCTAAGTGTCAAAAAACCTCTTTGTTGCCCAAGTAAAGTGCCGTTGTTTGGGCTATGCTGACTGGGACAACAATAAATAGGAAGGAGAATGTCCCTCTCTCTTCTTCCTGCTTCCAAAGTCCCTCACCCACCAGGTCCCCCAGTGATAGAGGAAGTTAACTGATAAAGGAGAAAGATAATTTTTCAGAGACCCAGCCTCAGTGTCACAGAGCTGAGAAGAAAAGGATAAACAAAGACTTTATAACTGAAATATGCTTAAAAATGAGGTTATTATAAATATAAATGTTCCCAGTGCTAACGGTTCTCATTCATCTCCTGGACCTCTCCCTCTTTCTCTCTGTCTACCCTTAGAATAAGGCGAACAGTTCCTCTCTTAATCCAGAACTTTCCTGGATTTAGCCCTGAAAACCATACATCTGAAGAAAACCTTTTTGTCTTAGGGAACCTAGGATGGTGGTCACTTAAACCAATATTTAAGTTCGTATATATAAGGCAAAGAGAAACTGCCAGGGTGGAAGGAGGAAGGAAGATGTATTTTACTGTTAACAGGTCTTTACATCTACAGGTTGGGCATACCACCTGTCCTGCTTGTTATCTTTTAATTTCGATGATTTGCAGAAGGCCGTAAAGAAAATTGATGGTGTAGGAGAAGATGTAAACGGAAAAGTTTAACTCTGATTTCAGTTGAGTGCAACGGTGCACATTGTCACTACCCGACTGATAACTGCATCTGATTTACCCACCCACCAAAGACGCATACACTGACAGGTTACCATGGGCTGAAATTCAGAGAGCTTCCTGGAACCAGAAGGTTAAAAGTTCCAAATCGGATTCATATTGGCATTACTAGTGCAGGCCCAAAATATACTAGTTGCCACATTATCCATGAATGGCTGGTCCCTTTCAGAACTGAAAGTTATTTCACAAGCCTTGTAGGTTCAGCTAAAGCATAGCGACTTAAAAATATTGTTTTCTGTGGGAATTGATTAGATGGAGTGTCCTGGCCTATCTGGACAAAACATCATGGTGCTGCCATCCAGTCAGATATCTAAACGATCACTTGTCCTCCGTAATGGACATCTTTATAGGATTTTAAGGCAGTATAATCAAAAATTAACAACACACTTTCTTTTCATAGTCAACTCATGTTTTCTTTGATCTTATTTCTCCTCAGAATATTTTTTAATGGAATTTAATCCTCTGAAGCATCTGGTTTCTTACTACCCTCTCAACCTCAATTCCAATTACTCTGCTTCTCATCCTCTGCTGTTTGGTAATGTGAGACCTAGTTTAACCACTGAGCCACCCAGGTGCCCCAGTGAGACCTGGTTTAAATGTTGTATCAAATGCGGGGAAGGGTAAGCTAGAATAATTACAGCAAAGAGAACCAAATAAGTCCATTTCTTCTCATGTCATAGTCCAGCAAGCTTAGTCTAGTGAGGCAGCTGTGCTCCATGAAGTCATTCAGGGATCCAGGTTCCTTCCTTCATTAATTGTGCCATTTGTTAGACATCAGACTTTTCTTCATGGTCCGAGCTGAGATGCAAAGCATCTGATTTGTAGGAAAAGGAAAAAGATGAAATCCAAGGCAACAGTTCATTTTTGCTCAAGTGAGTAAACTGCACAAGTTACAGTTGCTCACCTGGCCACTCATAGCTACAAGGAAGAATGGAACCTATAACAGATTTGGGGATACAACCAGTCACTCCTTTTATGGAAGCTTCAAATTGCCTAAATAAACAAAATCAATTACTTTATTTTCTAAACTTTGAACATATCATATTATATATCTCAATGTCTACTTCTAATAAGAGACTGCAAAATCCTGAAAATGAGGGCAGAGGTTTCTTCCTTTATATGGTTTCTAAACCTTGCACATGGTAAATAATCACTTTATGTTACTGAGTTGATCTGAATAGGTTGCATTGTTGTGACAGGTAATTAGGAACAGAGATTATAACAACCTCTATATTATGGATAGGGATCTTCAGGCTCTGACAACATCAAATGGCATTCTCAAAATCAAGTTTATGATGAAACTAGGATTAGAATAAACTTTTCTGGTTCAATTTAATTAGAGTAAGCCAAGCAATGTTGTGGGTCTACTCTGGTATGGAAGTCATTAATTTAAAAACTAAACACTAGTCATTTGAATGATACTGTGTTTATTGTGTGTGAATTTTTTTTAATGTCAACATCCAAAGATATCCTTCTGCATCCTTATGCAACTTGACAATATGCATAACCTAAGGTTTTCCTTAATTTAGCTTCATTTTACAATGTCCAGCTGGGCTAATTCCAGTGAATATTGCCATTCTCAACATCTCATTTGTTTTTGGTAGTCTTAAAATTGAGATTGTTGCTGTATTACAACATGAAGAGAGCTTCAAAAATTAAGACTGATTTTAGTTGATAAGATGAATTCATTAGAAAGACTTAAATACATATGCTGGGGGCGCCTGGGTGGCTCAGTGGGTTAAGGCCTCTGCCTTTGGTTCTGGTCATGATCTCAGGGTCCTGGGAATGAGCCTCACATCGGGCTCTCTGCTCAGACTAGAGCCTGCCTCCCCCTCTCTCTCTGCCTGCCTCTCTGCTTACTAGTGATCTCTCTTTCTGTGTCAAATAAATAAATAAAATCTTTAAAAAAATAAATATGCTAATGATGGAGGAAAGGGTGTAGATATGATGCTGACATTTATCAGAAAAAAAACAGTATCTTGGAAACTCAATGGTGACTGACTACATTATAAATAGGGTCTAGAATCAGACATACTTTGGTGACATCCTGGCTCTATTACTTAATAGCTCCACAACTTTTGGGAAGTAACTCTTTCTTTCTTTGTAAGCCTTACTGCCACATTCCTAAAATAAAGATAATTCCTTAAGACCAGTTTTTGGATAATTCAATTAATACTTTTTCTGGACTAGATGAAGCAATTAATAAATGATATCTTTTATCACTGACAATTTTATAGATCTAAGTGCCCTATGAAAAGTGACTGTAACCAAAATATTAAAATAGCTTTGTTTAAATTAACTCTTTTGAAATAATCTATAAAAGTAATTGTTCCTCTAATGTCTGGCCTTAGCATTCATATTAAATTTTCTATTTTTGCTAACATACAAAGAAAAATTACATAGTTTTTGAACTAGTTTACATTATTCTTAAGGCAGTAGAGCAAAGCCTAAAACTCCAACAAACTCCAATGTGAAAACAAGCAATTGTCAGAGGGGATAACTACAAAGAAATGCAGAGATTGGCAAAGACCTTAGAAGATCTGGGGAACTAAATAAGTATGAGACAGTTATTTTTAAAAGGGAGAAAAACAAAAACATGTTCACAGCCAAAAGTTTGAGTACAATAAATTGAAAAGTAGAGAGATAAAAAGAGTAAATAGTTTTCACTAGTAGATCTTTGAAAGTAAAGCGTTTTTTCATCTACTACTTTCATTACCAAACTAACATCAACCCTTGAGCTTGGAAAAGAATTTGAATTAGACAGGGTACATTTTCTCCAGTGAGCTTTGAAACTTACTACTGACTGTGTTTTTTGAGATAATGTTCTTTCTACAATCAATTGAACTAAATGAAAAATATACCTCTGTTTGCACCACCATAAAAATTATAGGAGTTAACACTGATGAACCCTGTCATCAATTTGTGGTTGAGGGTTTAAAGGAAGGACTTCCAAAAGGTTGATTGTGAATATTTTATTGAAATATTATAAGAACATGGCCAGTAATTACATATTTAATATGACATTGAGAAGGCTGGATCCAAAGTTTAAAATCAGTGACCAATCATAAATATTGGTCCATATAATTAATTTTTTTTATGCCATACATTTTATGTCATCTTGTTCTATTGTTTGAATGTCTCCGTGATTACACTTTTATCTTACATATAAATGGGTGAAGCAAGGTAAATTTAATTAATTTTCATAATAGTTGCACTTGTAATTTTTTTAATTTTTGAAGAAAATCTATAAAAAATAGACATACCAGAACCAAGTTTCTTCTAACTAAAAGAAGTCTTATTAAAACATAAGAAATCTTATTAAAACATACTTTAACTGGGGCACCTGGCTGGTTCAGTTCATAGAGCATGCAACTCTTGATCTCTTGATCTCTGGGTCATGATTTCAAGCCCCCACACTAGGCATAGAGCTTATTTAATATAAAAACAAAAACAAAAAAAACTTGAACCTATTAACATTTTAGTAAAAGTAAATATAAATTAAGGATTCATTGTTCTAGGTTTCAGAAATACCATTTTTTTTCCAAACATGGGGAATTGTACTCATAGAAAATATTTTATAAGTTTTTTATGGATTTTTATTTATTTTTTCTCATATCACTAATTCGTTTCACCTTTTTCTAATGAGTCATTTAAATTTAAATCTTCAAGACATGAAAATGGAACTAACAATATGAAGTCCTTAGAATTCAGAACCTAAAATATCAATCATATGAACACTCTGCAATTAATTAATTTATTCACATTTTAACCTTCAAAAAATGTAAGGTAGATCTTAAAACTATTTCAAATATTTTTTAATCAATCATCTTAGGCCACAATACTCATGCATAACAAATCATACAAAGCTCCTGTGGAATACTACAATATGTGTACTTTTCACTCATCTGCAGTCATCATCTAGGCAGTGGACTTCAGATGGGCCCTTCATGCTTTTGCATGTTATATAGCTGTTGAAATCTGCTGGGATGACTAATCTGAGTCAGCTCTGCTCCACATGTTTCTCATCCTGCATCAGGCTAGCCTGGACATGTTCTCATTGTTGTGATGGTAGAAACACAAATATAGTTAGCAAAAACACACACAGTCTTTGAGATATAGAGTGGAAATCTGCTCCATAGCATCCACATTCATAACACTCTGTTGGTCAAACAAGTTCCAAACTCAGGTCAACTTCATACTATGGGAAAAGCTCTGCCTATTTTATAAGGATTACAATCTCACATGACAAATACAAAGAGAGGTAAAGAACTATGACCATTTTTAGAATCTATGATATATACATATTTTTTATTTTACAAGTTTTTTAATGCTTATTAATCAACCAAACGATCTATATGCAGGAATTACTCAGTAACAACTAATCAATGTGTTTATCTGTTCTGTATTTCTGAACTATTAGGCAACAATACATGCTGTTCCA
>CM053611.1:80001867-80047751 GCA_028646535.1 Procyon lotor
TGTGGAAAATAAAATTCCCCTTAAAATCAAGTCTAGAAAGAAAAAATATAATTCCACCATATAGACAAGAAAATAAAGTTTTCAGTTGATTAATATTATTTCCCATTTAGGATTTCAAATTAACTTAATAAAGACTCATGTTTTCAGAATGAAACCTGTATTAATTCACAAGTCTTGAACTGGGCAATTCTTCCCTAAACTTATTTCTTAAATATTCTTAAAGCCCTGGCTTCTTCTCAAATTCATTGCTCAATAAATGACTTAATGTTTCCAAGTAATTATTGGCCTTTAATGAAGGTAATATTAGACTTTGTCTGTAAAATACCAATCATCCAAATGAAAATTCTAAAAAAACGATAATCTCTATTCGGAATTTACATTGCTGTTTTAATACTGAATTTTTGAAGTAATGGTCAGTTTGATTTGTTGATGCTCCTTGGGCACAAAATTTGTCTTGTTCACTGCTAGATTGCCAGAGCCTGGAATAAAACCTGGTACAGAGTATGGACTCAATAAATATTTTTAAATAAAACATTTGTTAACTGAATGAATTATGTTATAATGTAATTGAATAATGTTGCCCATTGATGACTTGGGAGTAATCAATAAAGGATTTTTCATAATCCACATGACTAGAAAATAATAAAGACATGCTCTTAGGGCTATCAGATTCTTCACAAATTTCATGAGAGTGACAGAATAATCCTAAAGTGAAAATCAGGGCCAGAAAAACTCCATGTTATTTTCAAGTTTTATACATTTTGCAGATTTCTTTTTAGATTCATCGCATTTGAACTCTTAACTGTCAGATCAGAATGTTTCCTTTGAGTTATTTTGGCAGCCAAAAGAGAACATATTGTTGGGTTAAAAATCTAAGACTACATTTAAATTCAATCAGTTTATACATTCAAAAATTTCTAAAATTTGGGGGAAATGTTATTTGCACTAAACTAGGAATTGGACGCCTATTGAATGTCTGTTGAATTTGCCAAAGAACAGCCATAAGCAACATAAGTTAGAAAAGTAATAAATGTTCCAATAGTTCAAATTTTGCTATTTATGAGATTTCTCAAATTCAGCAGGAAATCATTGTTTTGGTATTGTGCTATTATAAAATCCAGAGTTGAATTCAATACATAGAGAAACATAAAACTGGATTTCCTATTGTTTAAAAAATGTTGTGTGCTGGTAAATCAAAATTATTCTAGGTGTATTTTTATTAAAGACGAATTCACTGCACTCTGTCTTTTTCTCTCCATCACGCAACAGTTTGTTCTAAGAAATACTGTAATAAAAATTATAAATTTCACTGTTTTTTTTTGAAAAATCAATTTGGAAAATCATTGATATCTCTGAAAGAGAGGAAATAGAGGAAAGGATTATGAGAAGGACAGATTAGTAGACTCAAATCATTGTAAATTTTCTAGTTCTCAGATTGACTAGGTAGTTCATGAGTAATAGTTACAGTACTATTATGCTTCATAATAATATGCTTATAACTTATATATGCTACATAGCTCTTATGTAACATTATTAATAAGCAAAATCATTTTCAAAGACAAAATGTAGTCAAAACTACTTATAAATGCTAATTATTTTGAACTATTTCAATTCTAAAAGTATCTTGCTAAAAGCACATCACAAGAAACATTTTCAGATTTGCTTCCTGAGGAAAAATAAATCTTAAATTTTATATATGAGATTTCTGCATGTTATCTCATCCAGGTATGAGTAGCATTGCTTCCTGAGAACTTGGGTGAGCTTAGTGGAGAATTTTCTACATCCTCATAAGTGGAAGATGATAGAGATATACTGCTACTTATTTGATCAAAGAAAATGCCCATTTCTAGTAAAATTTAAAGGGAACTTAAAATTAAGAATACCTTTATTTAAGAAATAACTTATTATTTATGACAATCCTTACTTCTAAATATAGGGTTAAAAAGTATATGTATACATATTTTTTTAATGGGGAAACACAACATTATACCAAGAGAGAAACTAAACGTAATTATCAGTGTTCGAATTAAATAAGCTCAATAATTTACATAAGTTACATGCTCAGAATGGATCCTATTTAAGATTCTTTCACTCCTTCTCCTTCTGCCCCTCCCTGCTTGCACTCTCTCTCTCTCTCAAGGAAGGAAGGAAGGAAGGAAGGAAGGAAGGAAAGAAGGAAGGAAAGAAAGAAAAGAAAGAAAGAAGAAAGAAAGAAAGAAAGAAAAAGAAAGAAAGAAAGAAAGAAAGAAAGAAAGAAAGAAAGAAAGAAAGAAAGAGAAAGAAAGAAGAAAGAAAGAAAGAAAGAAAGAAAGAAAGAAAGAAAGAAAGAAATTAATTACAACCATAAACTACAATATATAATTTAATGCAATTGTTAAGATGTGATAAAGTTATGTATAAATAAAATAGAGAGTTAATGTTGAGACAAAAATAACATTGAATTGATAAAAATATAATTAGGTAAAGCGATGATAAGAAAGAGCCAGTTTTCAGATGTCTAGGAAATTCAGCTTTCTACTATGAAAAAATTGCCATCAAATTAACATACAATATATTTTAAAACTAAAAGTAGTTTTCATGAATTTCATTAACATAGTATGTTAAACATTATATTGCATTACACTAAACATAACATGTAAAATATAAATGATACATGGGTTCTCAAATTTATTCTTATTGTCATTCATGTTTTCCTTATTTTTTTTTAATTTTTAAAGATATTGTTTATTTATTTGACAGAGAGAGGGTGAGCATGAGCCAGGGGAGGGGAGGAGGGAGAGGGAGAAGCACATTTCCCACTGAACAGGGAGGCTTATGCGGGGCTTGATCCCAGGACCCTAAGATCATGACCTCAGCTGAAAGCTGACACTTAAGTGACTGAGTCACCTAAGTGCCTGTTCCTTTTTATTTTAGAGACTAAATTGTCATTTCCCTATCCCTCACCATCTTTAACTCACTTTAGGCAGCTATTTACAATTTCAAGTGAGAAAAGACCAACTCAAATTGTTTTAAGAAAAAAGAAAAAGATATTTACTCACTCATATAATAAGTTAAAAGGGGGATTTGATTTTGGATATTGCTGGTTCCAGAAATTAAATGATGTCAGTTGGGCATCAGGCATCTCTGTCCCTTGATTCAGCTTTACTCTGTTTGGGGAAGTATCTTTTGGCCATCTCTACCTACAGAGCAAGGATGATGGCTATTAGCAGATGGATAGATTCATGTTTACATTCCCTCAGCTTGGTGAATTCTCATTGATCTTTAGTTATGTGTATGTATATCCCTGAAAAATGATTGTCAAAAGGAAAATCAAGTACAACCAAAATAAAAATAAATGGATTTTGGACACAAAAGCAATAAATAAAAATGCCTGATATAGTCCCTCACACCTACTACTCAAACACACTTTTTTCCACACATATAATTTCTTAAATGACCCTCCTCTAATATAATACATTCACCTACATTTTGTGTTTTTGTTAACTCTAGTCCTTTCTGTCTTCACACCAAGAAAGAGATCCATCCATAATACAGGTCTGTGCCTATCACTATCTCAAAAACTTTTTTTATTATTACGTATTATAAATTGTTATACACAAAACAAAAGGCCTTTATTCAAAAATATTTATTCAAAGACTTATTCATATATAAGTGTATTTACACAAGGAGCTACCATAATGGATAATTTGGACCAGGTCTTTGTCTTCAGGGATTTTTAAGTGCAGGGAGGAAATTATTTACCATGTCATTGCAGCAAAAATGTAGTAGTTTCCACGGAAGGAGTTGGGAGGATGCTATGCTACCTCAGGGCCAAGCTATATTTTATAGATCAGGAAGTGAAAGGGAATACTGAGAATAGCTTCCCAGAGAAAGTGACATCTAAATTGAGGCTAGATTAATGACAAAGAAATATGATGGTGTCCATGGGAAGAAAGGATTCCAGGTAAAAAAAAAAACAACAGTTTTAAATACCCAGAACTAAGTGTAAAGAGGGTCATTTGAGGAATTAGAAGATGTTCAATATAACAGGATCATGAAATAAAATCTAAGGTGGTGCACAGATGATACTAGAGAATTAAAGAGAATCCATTATGAAAAGACATTTAAATGGCCTATAATATGACTTTTTGTGTATGCCTTTTCAAAAATTACCCTCATTGCACCTCCTAGAATTCTCTCTTCCCTCCAGCATCAACATCAGAAAATAATGGAAATATTTGGAAATAATTCTGAATAGCTAAATTTTTTCCAAATCAAACTAAGATGATGAGTGTCTACAGAGTTGATGTGAATTAACTGTGTTAACACATAGAATCTGCCTAGGGAAGTGCCTGATTTATTTATATTTGATTAGTTGTTACTGTTTTTAAATACCAGAAGTCTGTCATACTTTTCTCCATTTACCTTTGACCAAATTGGTTCATTCGGCAGAAATTATTTTCTTCCCTGTGTCTAAAGCCCATTTCAATAATTAAATATTACCTGTAAGAAAAATTCTCCTATCTTGCAATCCCCATAGCTCATTTTTGGTGTGTTGGATCTAATACTTAACGCATACTGTTCTGACTTAAAATCATGTCTTTCTGCCTGCATATCATATGGCCTTCAGGGCATTTTCATCTATGTTCTCCATAGCATCTAGCATTGGCCTGTGTTAAATTAAATGCCACAGTTTTGTTTTTTAATTTGAACTGATTCCAGACAACAGAGGTAAAATAAATAAATTCAAAACCATTGCACATGTGCAGACACACACACACGACTGAAAATCAATATTTAAAAAAACCCCTCACTCATTTCAATCTTTGGTTATAAATGTCTGGAGTTCATAGAAAATATAGAAATGCACACACACGCATGTAATTTCAACTAAAGGACTTAAGACAACTTATGTTAGGTGCTACAGAAAGTAGACACCAACAATGAGGAGTGGAAGATTTTGAGAAGTTTACTTTTATTCTGATAGATTGGGTTGAATATCTATTTGTATATTAACTGTTAAAACCCATAGTGTAAAGTAGATGGAAAAAGGTAACATTAAGAATGATTAAAGAATTCAGTGCTTTTAAGCAATTCTGGAAATGTGTTTACAATCAAATAAAAAAGCAGAGCCAAGTGGTGCTTAGGCTCTTACTTTGCTATACTTATTTCAATAAGCTGCTATCCAATCATTAAAACAAGATTTTAGTGCAAGGAGGTATATAAAATTGAAAAATATCAAGTGCCATTTCTCTAAATATCATAAATAACTCAACATGTCATTACTTCAGTTGGCTTACATCTTAAATATTTAATAAACACTTGCATACTGCCACTCAAGCACAGGTCTAAACTCCTTAGATGAATAATTTCATTTCATTCACAAAACACCACTTCCACTATTATTACCATTTTACAGGTGAGGAAATTGGGCCACTGGGAAGTTAAGCAACTCACTGAAACTCATACCACCAGTAAAAGGCAGCTCCAAGATTCTACCCAGACAGCCTGGCTCCAGAGTGCGAACTGAAACACCACAGTGTGTTGCCTCTGATGTTTAAGAATATACCTAACACAGAAAGTTGGGGGAGGGGGCGAAGCACTAAGGAAAAGAAGGTCGAATACTCAAATTAAAAAATATCATGCATCCAGGATCTGCCATTACTATGTAGACCTTTACATTTAAGGTTAGAGCTGCAGTCCCTCAGTATGTCAGTTCTGTCATTTGATTTGATCTGACAAATTGGGTATTGCTTTGACACCCACTTTTCAGGTTATAAACTATTTCATCCTATCTTTATAAATACTGTTTTTAAAATGTTACCTCTTACAGTCGACTGTTAGAATTTTAAGTACTAAACATTATCCTTGTGTGTGGTGGTAATGGTCACTATAATGCGTTAAATGTATTAAAGGCAGTGCATAGAAAATCTTTTCTAATAGCCACAGACATTTATATCAATTGGCATATTCATGGGTTTGTTTTTGTGACACTGAAAACAATGGATGTATTTAGATGTGTGTACTTTTTGTGAGTATGTTTCAAACCAAATTACCTGAACACTTACTGTCCAGATAAGACAAATAACTGCTACTCACAACTTCCCCAACCAAGCACATCTACATTTACTTCAAAGTGATAAATTATAGAATCAATACTTTTGTCTCTGTGTTTTGGTATCATCCTTTTCAGTTGTCTTTCAACGGCTTGTTTTAAATCTACTAAGTTCTGCTCCCTTAACACTTCCATAGGCACATATCCAAGATGGACATTAAAAGTGGCTCCTAAATTGACAGGAGTTGTGAGTGGCTTGTAATCCAGAGTACCCAAAGCTCCTGTTGCCTTTTCTTATTAGTTGACGCCCATGACTAGAAGGGAGAAGAAAAAAGGTGTGTGTGTGTGTGTGTGTGTGTGTGTGTGTGTGTGTGTGTGTGTGTTTCTGTGTGACTCATAGTAAAAGATAAACTGAGGCATATTACAAATTTTTAAGAGTTTGAACAAAATTCAAATCTTGCAGCATCCAATGTAGCAGGTAAGGAGTTCCAAGGAGCTACACAAAATGAAAGACTTTATAGACAGAAGGGAAATGGAACAAGGAGGTTATACCAGGCAAAAAAGTGAGTTGATTGCAAAGTTACTTTCCATTAGAGGATGGCAGGGGCCTCTCAGGCACATTACCTAACTAGGGCTGATCAGCAATTCCTGATTAACTGGTTTAAAATGCCATTTCTGGGAGAACCAGACTAATTAAACCTTGGTTTGTTGGCATGGGCTTAGCATATGGGCTTAGACTTCATTTTGAGTCTGTTGTCTTATTTTTAACATTCATAAGAGCTACTTAAGAATAAATATCCAAGTGTGAAGAGGAAAAAGCGCATGGATAAGAAGAGAAAGATTGCAGAATGAAAGAAAGGAAGAAATCTCTTTCTTAAAAACATGTTATTGGCTGTTTGAAAAATTCTTGTTTTGAAGCACATTCCAAAACTATAAAGTAAAAATATATTATCTGCTGGCTCAGAACATTAGCCATCCAGCCAATAAACGGCCAGTGTTTCTCAGCCCTAAAAATGGTAAGATTGTTGAGCATTCAATAGCATTATTGATACAATTATACTAAAATGATCAGCAAAGTTACTGTTTAGATCAGTGGAAAATCTATTAAAAGTTTGTTTGGTGGGACACCTGGGTGGCTCAGTTGGTTAAGTGCTTGACTATTGATTTTGGCTCAGGTCATCATCTCAGGGTCTTAAGATCCAGCCCCATATCAGGCTTCCTGGTTAGCACAAAGTCTGCTTGAGATTCTCTTGCTTCCCTTCTCCCTCCCACTCTGTACCTCTCCCTGTTTGCATGCTTGCTCGCTCACTCTCTCTCACATAAATAAGTAAAATCTTTTTAAAAACCTGTTTGGCAGTTATAGCTTCAGAAAAGAAAAGATTAGTTATAGGAAGGGGTTTGAGAAGTTCATACCAAATATCCTGAGACTCAGCATTCCTTACTAGGAAAACCTAATGTCATTGTCACATTAAAAAATAATATTGTGATCTTATTTTTTCAAAGCCAATATTTACAATGTTGTGTTAATTTTATTATTGTCCCTTTTAAAGGTTTTAAAAATTATGATACCTGTTCCCTCAAAAGTCGGTGAAGGTAAAACCTTGAGTACATTTTATCTTCGGATATTTTAGTGCCCTCTAGTGTGCAGAAATCCACAGTAGCATCTTATCTTCTACACTATATAATTGTTTTAAAAATGCAAAATTTTAAAAATGGCAACTTTGGATCAATATGAAGTCGTAAAAAAAAATAGCTTGGAAAGCAAATTAGAACCAGATGTCAGTTCAAACTAAATATAATACCCAACAAAATGCAACTTTTGTCCTACTTTTATTCAAGTCATATTAAATAGTCCTTGTTCCCCTTCTCTCTCTCTCTCTTTTTATTTTTTCTTTCTTTCTTTCTTTCTTTCTTTTTTTTTTTTTTTTTTTTTGCTAACCAGGACTCTCATTTTCATAAATCCATCTCCAGATTTCAGAGGTTCAGGTGAACTAGACTGTTAACTTCTCTTTCTAATACTGTGAGTTCCATGTTTTCTCTTGGCGCGTATGCAGAACAGTGTATGCATATGGCTAAAGGGGTGTCTTTTCTCAATCTACTAGCCCTGAGATACTGAATCATTTGATTTATGACTAGCGCAGTTGGTTAGTGCCAAGTAAAAAGTAAAAATAATCCAAAGCCTCCTGCCATTCCCATAAATGGATTTTTTTTTTTTTTTTAACAAGGATGGGATATTAAGGAGATGCAACCATTCAAGAAAAAAAATGCAGGGTCTGTGAAGCAACAACAGAAGGGATATGAGCCCAAAAAAAGCTTAAATTGAGTTTGGAAAATCATTTTGGGGGAGGCTTTTTGAAATTTAACTTTAAATCCAGTGGTGGATTCATCAGTGGAATTGAATGCCAATGGCCACTATCAACCCACAGACATTCTGCATTAAAAAGATATAATGGAGGATATCTCCCAGCATTTGTAAAACTTTCTATGGTGAACCCATGACTTCTAAATTAAAATGCATTCAGATAGAAATCATAGCCCAAGTCATACTATTAGAAAATCTGTAAATGCCTCTCAGAACTGACTTGCATCCCCTTCTTTATCATGTTTTTACTGAAAAGGGAACAACAGCAAAATTGAGTGATTACAAATTGCTTTGTGGTTTTTAATATCAGAAAAGGGACAGTATAGACCAAGAATCATTATTGAGTATTTAGGGGATATCTAAAGTGCCAGATAATGATATTTTATTTGGCAATGCTATATTCTTAATGTGATCCAAATTGTATGAACAATCATCTCCGTAAAAAGCCCAGAATTATTTTGTCTTTGTGTTTTGGCAAGTCTCCTACATGCTCGCTGTGTGTAGTTTGGGGATGAAATCATAAAGTTTAGGGAATTATAGCATCAGAGGAAAACTAAACATTTCCATGCATTTTAGAACTCAAATGAAATTTGAGTTGTTATTTTTAATATCTTAAGATAAAATATTAATAAGGATGTTATTCAGTCAACTTTCTAACTATCTTCAGTCAACATGACACTCTACACATTGCTCTACATTTTATAATAAATTAGTCATATAGACTGATTTTCCCTAACTTGTACAAAAATTTACACAAATAGTTGCAGGGTTACCAAGTGACTTAAATATCCTAGTTCTTTTAGTCAACAGCTTAGATAAATATGAAATTACAACTATACCTACTATTATAATTAAAAGCATCAAAGATAGCATCAGTATGTCCTTCCATGTATTTCCTGGGGTAAGTTTCGTTTTCTTGTATATTTATTTACATATAGCATTTCCTCTACTCCAAAATAATTAGGCATATGAGAAATATGAAGAGCCTTGAATGCAACTATCTTTTTTATACCCTAAGCATAAGAAGGAGAAATTCATGTTAGTTGAGTGTCTACCACACACAAGATACTCTTCATGTGATCTTAAAAAGATAACAAAGTTTCAGGAAAAAAGATAAAAATAATTTCTCTGATGTATTGAGCTCCTTCTAGTTGCCAGATACTCTTCTAAAATCTCTCAGAAGTAATTGATTTTAGTGCTGATGGCAACACAAAAATATGGGTTTTATGTCTTCAATATTATAGATGAAACAACTGAACGTTAAGAACCTTGACCATGTTTACACAGCTTTCAAACAGTAAAACCAAGACTTTATTCCAGATTAGTCTGATTCTAAACTTTGTTCTCCTACTAGTATTAACAGGGTGAATTAGTAAGAATACCTGGAGGGTGCCAGCTTCCCTGGCCTCATCTCATCCCCAGGGAAAGGACAGCATTTCTTTGCTTTGTGTACTGAAAGGTATTTGGGACTAGATACCAAACTGACAGCCCAGGTTTGTGGAAACCAGATAGGATTCCTTTGTATTGTACTGAACACTAAGACTTGGGCTTCCAGACTTGGCAAAGACTCATGTCCCCAGATTTGGCATGAAATTATGATATAACCCACTTTAAAAGGAACTCCCGAATAATGAGGAAATGCTAAGTGAGCATCTTAAAGAAGAGCCAGACAAGTATAAACAGAAGAAGACTAAATGTGAACAATGAAGAGAAAGGAGGGCCAGTGCCAGAAATCTTGCTTCTCAGAGAAAGGATCAGACTTTATCCACTGATGTCCAGCCTACTTCCAAACTCTGATTCTATTTTCCATTCGTGTTTGGCTACTGTCACTTCCAGGAAAGAGCAATGTTCTCTTTTGCCCCAGACACTTTAGTTATGAAGCACCTTTATATGGAATCCATTTCCTTACAACATTTCCCCCACTTTGCCTTGCCAATTCCTACCCATTTTCCAGGTTTTAATTTATGATCATTTCTCCCAGGAAGCCTTTTCTTACCCTAGTTCCCATTAGGTCCTACTTCTTAAATTTCCTAAAATACCTGAACTTCCCCTCTCATAACTAATTGCTTAATTGTTAAGTACTTGACCACACTGGAAGCTCCATGGAAACAGATTCAATATGTCTGGTATACCAGCATTTCACTGCATTTGGCACATTGTTGGAGAGATGAATGAATGCTACTCTGCAGCTTTCACATACATGGTGGATCATAATTACAATTTCAATATGAGAAGGAGTTCTTATGAATTTATGACCTTCTCATGAGGATACAGAGAAAGATGAGCCAGAGGGCTTTTTTCTTTAAACATTCAGAGTGTAGTTACAGAGAGAAAGTAAATTGCTATAAAATATTATGGAATAAAAATAAATATACAATTTTGTCCAGGTTGTATGTAATGGCTGGATTGCTCATAGGTCACTTAAAAAAAAAAAAAACTCAACAGAAAAGAGGTCTAATATATCTTCATTAGCTCCATTAATATTTATGAATAAAAATCAATTATTCTTACCATTTATGTTCTCCTAGTGGTCAAAAATATATTATAGTCCTTACCCATTAAAACACATTCAAATACACTCAATTCAAATACTCATTCAAATACACCAACATCTACGTGCAAAGCATTTAGAACAAACTAAAAGGTTGTCATTGAGCATATTAAGGGTTCATACTAACTAAATCTTTTGTGCTGGACTAATTTATCAATAAAATTTGCATCTGCTTTTCAAAGATGCTTTAAGTTATACATGATAAGAATAACTCAGATTTTTTAAAAAACACACTTCCCATAATGAGTAAACTTTAATTGAAAACATATTAGAAAAGTTTAATTAAGTAGGTTTGTAGTAACTGCATTTTCAAACACTTAGGGAAAAAATAGTTCAAAGGATATATTTTCTTAACTTTGGAGCTCTCAAAATTCTTTAGCATTATGATTGTCAAAAACAAAAATAATCCATGCTTATATTAGTCTGCTGTGGAGAAGTGATCCAACCTAATTTATTCTCCATGAGAGCAATTTTACAAAATTTATTCAGTATCTATTTATATTTATAAATCATCAGCCATAAAATGGAATGAAATTGATTGTATTATTCTACATTTTAAACTTATTGACTATATTTTGTTCTTCCTGAAAATCCAAGTCATTCAAGTAAATTCAATCAGGCTTCCCTTCACCATCTTATGGATGCAAGTAATAACTTTAAGACTCTGAGCCAAAAATAAATCCTCATTTTAACCAACAGTGAATGATATAAGTATCAGATTTAATAATAGGAAGCACTGATATTCAGTAGACTAACTAGATGGATAGAGTCATCAAGAGATAGAAAAAAAAAGACAGGAGTTTATTTTTCCATGAGACAAGAACTCCACATGTAAGCAGTCCAGTGATTGTACAGCTGTTCAAGAATGTCAAAAAAGACCTGTGCTCCTTCTATATTTCTGCTGCATGATGTTTATTGTCTGGCTTTTGTCCTCCTGTTTGCAATCTGGCTACAAACCTAGAGGCATTATTACCGTATTCTTCACAAAGAAGAAAGGTCAATGTACAGAAGTGAAAGACTGTCCCAATTTGGCTTTTCTTTTCCTTTAGGAAGGGTTGTCCTCCCATGAACTTTCACTTATGGACCATTATTTCTTATATATGTAACACCCCACCGCTAGGTGCAAGAAAAGCTCAACTCAAGGTGTTTTGTTTTGTTTTTTTAACATATGTAGCCTTGCAGACTCTATCGTAGAATCAGGAAATGGAGAAGGGAATTGAACAAGTTTATCCACTCTCTCTCTCTCCCATATATATATATGAGTGAAGTGCTGAGGAATGAGTTAACCATTATCCTCAAATTCTACAACATTCCAGGGATGCCTGTGTGGCTCAGTCAGTTAAGCCTCTGCCTTCCGCTCATGTCATGATCTCAGACTCTTGGGATCCAGTCGGGAATTGTGCTGCCTGCTCAGTGGGGAGTCTGCTTCCCCCTCTGCCTGCTGCTCCCCTTGCATTGCTCTCTTGCACTCTCTCTCTCTGACAAATGAATAAATAAAACCTTAAAAAAAAAGTTCTACAACGTTCCTCTTTTATCCTTCCTATCTATCTTATTATCTGTTACTTCACACCCATGCCCCATCCTCACATAGGTATCCATTTTGCCTGTTTCATACGTGTGACTTTCTGTTTATATCTGTTCCTATAAAATGTCTATTTATGGTTTTATAGGTAAAAATAATTTATGGACATGATATTGTGCTATATATTTCATTCCTCATCTTACTCTTAAATGAAGTACAGTTTAGGTGAACATTGTACTAAATAAAATTTTTAATGTAAATGCAGAATTCTTAATGAATATTTGAGGATATGGAGCATTAAAATTCATCTATTTATTCAGTATATATTTATTGTCCACTACATGTCAGGAACTATTTTTAGGTACGATGGATACAGCAATGAATAAGAGATTTTTTTTCATAAAATGTTTTTTGTAGCTTACATTCTAGTGAAAGTGGAAGGAAAAAGTAAATTATAAAATCACACAGTATGTTAGATAGTAATAAGCACTAAGGAAAACAAAGCCAGAATTAAGGATAAGAAGTGTTCCAGGCAGAGATAGAATAAGGGGTAGAGCAGCAAGATGTAATTTTAGACAAGAGGGAAGGCAGCCAGAAAAGGTGGCCTTCAGAAGGCACCATGTGAGTAAAGACCTCAAATGTGTACACAAGTTGTGTTGATATATGGGGAAGAGGATCCCAGAAAAATGACTAAGTATACAGGGATTCAGGAAAGAGAACAACTAGTCTATTCAAAGAAACACCAGGCAACAATATTGTTGTAGCAAATGGAGGGGAAAGGAGAGGAGACAGACGTGTGAGAGAATATAAGGGAATAAGTTATGTCAAGCTGGTAGGTCATCGTGAGCACTTAGGCTTTCACTTTCAGTTAGCAAGCTCTTGGAGAATTTGAATTGAGGAATAAAACTGACCATGCTAATATTTCATAGGATAATTTGCTGCCAGATTTAGAATAGACCAAAGGTGAGCAACACCAGAATCAAGGAGAGTACACCGAGAAACTACTAAAATAAGGCTGATGAGGCACAATAGCTACTTGAGCAAAGATGGTAGCAGAGAAGTGATGAAAAATTATTAGATTCTGGATATATTTTGAAGGGTAAAGATGGGCAGAATCTGTTAGTGAGTTATATGTGGAATGAGAATATAAGAATATATGAGAAAAAAGAGGTGTCAAAAATGATCCTTGCTTTTTTGGACATGTCGACCAAATAGGCATGTAAAAGGTCAGGTGACTCTTAACCATGTAATATGTGGCTAGGCTCTGGATCCGTGACTGCATAAGTGTCTTTTTATCAATTACTGCTCAGTAAGTCCCAACATGGACACTCCAAGGCAGTGGACTGGAGCAAATGTTTTGCCATAAATATCTCATGGGGATATCACAAGATCATGATTAATGTATACAGTGTATTATTGTCCCACTGGGGATAGATTAGGTATGGCTCATCTCCAGGGTAGACTGCAGAGCTGGAGAATCAAGCTACATGATGCAGAGTGACTTTAACTTGTCCCACAGTGTAGCGAAGCTTAAAGATAAGCCAGGCTGCACCAAAGATCAAGAGTTTCTTGTAACATTGTGTGAGTGGAACCTATACCATTCCTGCCTCCTAAGTCAGGGTAACTTCTTGGTCATTTGCCCTAGATAATTTTCTTCATCTGGAAAAATAATCACAGACTTGATAAGCTATCACTAGAAAAGTATGATCTGGACCTTTCTCTCTCAAGATACAATTTTTATGTTACATAAAAGGGAAGGCTCAACAGCTGGGCATGCTCATAATCTTTCTATCTTGCTACTAAGTAAATTGTGATCTATCTGAAAATGCAGTGCCAAAATAGAAGTGGTATTTCTATTAAGGTGACTACAATAAAACATCACAAGAATGTGATGTAGGCATTCCTCAGTGCTGGAATACAAAGTAGCATAAGATAAAGCCCCATCTGGACTGTTGTTGTGGATATAAATTGGTGCAGCCACTGTGGAAAACAGTGTGGAAGTTTCTCAAAAAATTAAAAATAGAAATACCGTATGATTGAATAATTCCATTATGGGGTATTCACCCAGAGAAAATGAAAACACTAACTCAGAAAGATACATGAACCCCTATGTTTATTGCAGTGTTATTTGCAATACCCAAGACATGGAAGCAATCTAAATGTCCATCAATAGAATAATGGATAGGGAAATGTATGTGTACAAACACACACACACACACACACACACACACGCTCACACACACACAGACACACACACACAGACACACACACACACACACGGGAATATTAGATAGTCATTAAAAAGGATGAGATCATGCCATTTGAGACAACATAGATGGACCTAGAGAGCATTATGCTATAAATGAAATAAGTCAGACTGAAAAAGGCAAATACCATATGATTCCCCTTGTAAATGGAATCTAAAATAAATGACTAGACAAACAAAAAGCAAAATCAGGACCATATGTACAGAGAATAAACTGATAGTTGCCAGAGGGAAAGGAGGGTGGAGTTTTGGACAAAATGGTTGAAAGAGAGAGGGAGATACAGGCCTCCAGTTATGGCATGATTAAGTCAGGGGAATAAAATGTAGAGCATAAGGAATATAGTCAGTAATATTGTAATAGCAATATAATGACTGAACATAACATAATGTAGTAACTCCTCAAAGCACTAAGTTGTACACCTGAAACGAATGTGACATTGTGTGTCAACTACACCCAATTAACAACAACAAAAAAAAAAATGATAAAGCTCCAGATATAGGTCAAACATTTATAAAATTTCAAATGAAATCTAGTGATACTGTTTTTTAAATGCTGTCTATCTCAAAAATTGGGATAAAGATTATAACCTTCTTTTAGGGAACTCATGATCTTTTAGTATGTGGGCCCAAGAAGCCTTATCTCCCGTCATCCCTTTCCTTCCCTCTCACTTTCTGCCATCTGGCCTGTGTGGCCCAGGACTCCCTAAACTAACATTCACATTGCAACTCTTATCCTGAAATATAATTTCTTCTCTATCTGAAAGTAATCTACTTATATTTTTGAGTCTCTGTCAAATGTTACATACTGTGGGGGGAAAAATTGTCCGATCTTTTCCAATAAGAAAGTTAATAGCAAAAAAAAAAAAAGTTAATAGCATTTCTATGGTACCCATACAAAACTCTGACAATATTCATTATATTGTACATTGTATTATAATGTGTTTTTAGTGGTCTGTCTTTCCCAATGCAGTTTGAGAGATTCATTAACAGGGATATGTCTTTAATATTTGTACACACCATGCCTGCTTAAAGGGTTATCTATTTGAATCAATAATCAATCAATCAGAGTGTCTGCTATATCACTACAGTGCACTACACCTGTGATTTGCATGAAGACACTGACCCTATCTCTTTTCTTCATCACCATTTACTACTCTCCTCCCAGGGGCACTTATTCTGTGACATAACATCGATACCCTTACGTATAAACAAACTATTTATAACCCATTTTTGTCCTTGGATGATTTTTTAGACTTTGCCTCAATTATAATACAGGTTTGCTTTTCTAACTTCAAAGGTATACATGAGTATATAATATCTTTAGTTTTTATAATTTATAGCTATGTATTATGTTTGCCTCAGAAATGCCTTATAGAAAAATTCTACCACATTATGCTGGTCTGTACATCCAGAATAGTCCTAGTACAAGTTCATGGAATGAGAGATAGAAATAATGTACAAGTGATGTTTTAAAGAAGTGTAGAGAGCAGTTTTGTACTTTGAACAGTGTATCATTTTCATATCACTTAATGAAAGAATCTACTTCCTAAAAGCTAGCAATGAAAGCAAAATATAATTCCTAAAAGTAGGAATCTTAATTGTTTGAATAAATAACTGACATTGGGTCCTTGCTTAAGATCTCTCACTTTGGGGAGACTCTAGCTAGATTTTGTACCAAGCAAAACAGAAGTTATTTCTAAAATTCTATAACTGAAGATAATAAAGAAATAACCATGAGGGCTATAAACAAGTTCT
The DNA here is from genome assembly GCA_028646535.1 of Procyon lotor. Lineage (NCBI taxonomy): Eukaryota > Metazoa > Chordata > Mammalia > Carnivora > Procyonidae > Procyon > Procyon lotor. The sequence goes on from CM053611.1 coordinate 80,018,358, forward strand.
GTTTACCCTTTGCCGTCAAGAACAACAACAACAACAAAAACTGAGTTTCTTCAAATATCTGATGCAACTTCCTTAAGTAGCATTATTGGCAAAAATGTTTTCATTTAGCTTTACAGTTTGCAAAAATGCTTTCCTAATGAGAAAACTATTTTCATTTCTCAGACCTTGTGACCACAAGAAAATAGATTGCTATAACAAAATGTGCTGCAATGTTATGTTAAGCTTTCCTTTCATGTCAGAACATGCTAAACTTGAAGCTATTATCAAACACAATGAGAGAAACAAATAAAATCACAAAAGGCATAGGTAATTCAGTGCTTCAACAGTGGGTTTGGATAATGTGCTTTTATAACAGCCAAACAAAAGTGTAATATTTCTGATAATGGTTCTGGAAATTGGGACCTATATATAAATGTCCCTTTCTTCTAGAATTTTGCTTTCGTTTAACTGAATGTGAATTGTGGGCATTCCGGTTACTTTTATTTTTGTGTGTTGGGGAAAGGGGCTTATGCTTTTGATTCATTTAGTGCACAGACACATCTGTGAGAGCTAACTAACACTGTGAAACTCTGGCATTTTAAGTAATGTAGAGAGGGTCTGCAATTTTGTTTGTTGAAGGCATCCAACAAGGCATACAGAAAAATCTGTATTACTGGAAATACAGTAAACTGGAAAAGACCTATATGGAATTACTCTCCACTTAGTGCTATAGCAAAATAATATGATTCTAAGTAATGAAAGGTCCTAGGAAGAAAGAAAAAAAAATCTGTTCTAACACCTGCCCACTTCTATTAGTAGGTAAAGCCAAGATGATAATGGCCTCCAGTACTTTAAATAATGTATTGTAACTTACTCTGCTGGAATGCTCTCAAAATATAGTCTAAAGACTTTTCTAATAGTCCACAGGAGCAATAATAGAACGGAAATAATTTAAGATGTCTTCTATGTGCTTTATCTAAGAACAGGACTGAAACTGAACTTGGTTTAACTAAACAAATGGTATGCCAGCCACCCTTTTTATTTCCTATTTGTTTCCTCTTTCTTTCTTTTTCCCACCAACTTTGCATCTCCCTATGATTTAATTAGTTTTTTATGCACTCTTTTGGAAAGGGTTTACATTCTAAAGAATTAAATTAAACCACAGGCCTAACAGAGGAAATCACTTACTGGCAATATGCACATAATAAAAAAATTTCAACTGGGGTTTAATATAAATTGAGTCAGAAATAGAGTTCGTATATTTAAAAATCAAATAACACTTTAGTTATGCTAAGATTTAAACAATCTGAATATAGTTCTCAGCATTTTAGAAAGATGAAAATAGCCCGAAAAACTCAGGAAGGAAGATTGAAACTGTTTCAAAGTTGGATCCTTTTTTTTTTTTACTGTTCACATGAGAGCTAAAACCCAACAACCTATTCTCAAAAGTATAAAAAATCTCAAAAAAGCAGGATAAGCAAATGCCTATTTTTGCTAATTTTTGCTAATGAGGAAATATCCCTCTGCCCAGAGTTTTAACAGCAGCAGATTCTTATATGATTATTTGTGTATTCATTCATTCATTCATTTTAATCATCACCACCACCACCACTACCAGCCACTTATTCTGATGATCAAATGTGGTAGACATTGAAATTCTTCTGTTCAATAAGAAAAAAAAAATCATTTCTTGTAAGACAATGCTCATAACTTAAAATTCTTTTAAAGTAAGTGGATCTTCTTTCTTCCAGTTTGTCTGCTGTAAGTGGAAGGCCTAAGATGGGAAAGTGGTGAGCCATTGACTTCCTCTCTCTTCTCCAGTCATTTGGGCAACAAAAAAAAAAAAGGCTGCTATAAACATCTTTGTGCAGGTGTTTGTGGACATGCGTTTTTAACTCCTTAGAATAAAGACCAAGGAGCACAGTTGCTAGATTATATGATAAGAGTACATTTAATTTATAAAAACACACAAAATTGTCTTCCAAAATGGCTGTACAATTTGCATTCCCACTGTAGGTGAATGAGAGTTCTTGTTGCTCTACATCCTCATCAACATTTGGTGTTGTCATTGTTCCAGATTTTGGCCCTTCTAATAGGTACATAGAGGTATCTCATTGTGGTTTTAATTTGCCTTTCATTGATAACATGTGATGTGAAGCATCTTTTCTGTATATCTACTTTGTGAGGTGTCTGCCAAGGTTTTTGACCCATTTTTTTAACTGGATTGTCTATATTCTTATGGTTGAGTTTTAAGAGTTTTTTGTATATTTCGGATAACAATCTTTTATCAGATGTGGTTTTTGCAAATATTTCTCTCAGCCTGTGGCTTGTCTTCTAATTCAATTGTTTTGGAAATTTCTGATACTTATAGTAGAAGAATAATAAAGAAGTAAAGCTTAAATGAGAAAATGAAGAATGTGAGAATGGATTATCTAGAAATGCACCACCGCATATATATGTATTTGTGACATGATAGATAGATAGATAGATGATAGATAGATAGATAGATAGATAGATAGATAGATAGATAGATAGATATGGGAAGAGAGAGATTGAGAGAGCAAAGCCAGTGGCTAAGCTCTGAAGAATTCCCACTATGTCACCCTACTTCATTCACACTATGTCTAGCAGAGCATAGATGGAGTAGACGCACCACAGATGATTCGGGGAAAGAAAGTCCTCCCCTGAATGCTCTACATTTTTTTAAATAAGAAGATGATACAGAGATGATCCAGGACACTATTACATAATGGGAAATTCCTGATTTAAGAAATTGCTTTGTAGAAAGGAATACTTCTGGGGTTGTTAGGAGGCAGGTATCTTTTTTTTTTTTTAAAGATTTATTTATTTGACAGAGAGAGAGAGATCACAAGCAGGCAGAGAGACAGGCAGAGAGAGAGGGGGAAGCAGGCTCCCCACTGAGCAGAAAGTCTGATACGGCTCAATCCCAGGACCCTGGGATCATGACTTGAGCCGAAGGCAGAGGCTTTAACCCACTGAGCCACCCAGGCGCCCCTCATTTTATTTTTATGTTGAGTTAAGTCACTCTTGTTAGGCCAGCTCTTGCTAAGCTACCTAAAAAGGAATGGAATGATTCTCCAGGACCATCTGAATTTTGAGTTTAACATTAGCTATTATAATCACAACAATCAGAATAGTTTGAAAGCAATTTCGATGTACCTACAAGTTATACTAAGTAGTTTATTAAAAGAGAAAATATCAAGCTTATTTCTAATACTAAATTTTAAAGGCTGAACATACAGTAGAATATTAAAAGAGAAAATATCAAGCTTATTTCTAATACTAAGTTTTACAAGACTAAAAGTACAGTAGAATATGAGGACTCTAGAGATTTCCCATGATAGGCTTCCTCATGTAAAACTGAACCTCATCTAAAAAGTAAAGAAAAAATGCCTAAGTTAAATCAGCCCAAGGATCATTCTTTGATATAGCTGCAAGATAATTATCAAAAAGAAGTTTAGGTATGGGGAGATGCACAAGATTGCTAAGGAAAATCACATTACATTTTATGAATAGTTTCCAATAAATATGATTTTATATAAAATACAATAGAAAAAATGTAAAAACATCTTCTGCCATTCTAATTAAAATGAGTTTAACATTTTTTACTATGAAATTTGAAGGTTTACTTTAAATATATTTTACATACATTGTTTAATAAGCAAAATTATTTTCTACATTTTAATTCTTTCAACATGTCTGAAATTTTGTTCATATTTAACCATAATCATATAAATTAAACTGAAAATAGAAAAAAATTTAAAGAAGTGCAAAAATAGGTTTCTTTAGGATTCAATATGAAGTATGTTTATAATTACACCAGAATATGTTCAACTTTAGATTTATATAAACTATTACTTATACTCCTTTAAGGTCTATAACCTAAAAAAAAAAATCCACTTACCCACCAGGTATATTGGACTCAAAAGAGATTGGGAACCCAATATTCATTCTTCACCAAATACTTACAGTTATGGACTAGTTAAGATTCTCAGGATACATCTAAGCAAAAGAAGTAAAAATTCCTGCCCTTGTAAAGCTTACTTTTTTTTCCTTTGGAAGAGACAGAAAATAGCATTAAATAAACATATAACATATTCACAAAAAAATAATTGATAATAAAAAAATCAAGCTAAGAAAGACATATGAAGGTGAGTGAATTTGCACTTATAAACGGGGGGCCAGGGAACACTTCATTAAGAAAATGATTTTTTTTTAAAGATTTTATTTATTTGACAGAGAGAAACACAGCAAGAGAGGGAACACAAGCAGAGGGAATGGTAGTGGGAGAAGCAGGCTTCCCACAGAGCAGGGAGCCCGATGCGGGGCTCGATCCCAGGACTCCGGGATCATGACCTGAGCCGAAGGCAGCCGCATAACGACTGAGCCACCCAGGTGCCCCAAGAAAATGATTTTTAAGCAAATATCTAAAGGAAGTGGGATTCTGCAAATAGATATCTGGGAGGAGAGTAAGCTTTCTAGGCAGAAAGAATATCATAGCAAAGTTTTGCCCATAATATTATAATAACAGGAAGAAGGCCTGTGTGGCTGGGTGAGAGTGACCCACAGGGAGGACAGCTATGCATTGAGTTGAGAGAAGAAGTGAGCTTCCAGATCACATAAGGCTCTGTAGACCTAATAAAAGCTTTGTGTTTACTTTGTATTTACTTGGAGACAGATGGAAAGACATTGTGGGTTTTGAGCAGAATGACATGAGTTGACTTACTTTTGTTTTTTCCTGGCTTACATTTTTAAATGATCACTTCAGTATATCAGAAGTACTTCTACTTTGTAGAAGTACAAAGTCCACTTAGGAGGCGAGTGAAATAATCTAGATGAGAGAAGATGAACTTCCAAGTTCTTGGTACGTGGTACTGGTTGGGAGACATGGTTAGGAGATAGAACTACAAGACCTTGCTGATGGACTGGAGTGTCAAATAAAGAGAAAGAGGTGGAAAAGAACACTACCAAAATTATTGGTTTGGGCAAATGAAAGAATGGCACTATCATAGATCCAGATAAAATCTTCAGCACTTTGCCTGGCACAAGCCAAGCACTCAATACAAATGAAGGAAGGATTAGGCATTCTCAACAGAAAACACAGAAGCACAATGGGTGGCAAATATGGTATAATCCTGTAAATGGATATTGCCAAGTGATAAGGTGAGAGGCAGAGCATGTAAGCAGATTAGTCAATTTACAGGTTTTTATAAGACATCATAAACCTCAACTATCTTGTGTTAGCTGGAAAAGAGAGGCAGAGCCAAGGATTGGTAATGTGTACATTTAATATACACATAATATTACATGTATCCTGTGTAATCTCGTTATGTATAAAATCTCATCTCTGCCTCTATTTCCTAAATAACAAAAGACAGATATTGGGGTGGGGGCAGTGAAAGAGAAAATAGATATGGAGAGACTTGATTATAGCTGAGTTCCTCACTCAAGAACCCCTAAGGTCAGCTCCTCCCCTTTGTTCCTACATATTAATTACAGAAGACAAAAATTCCCCATTTTGCACAAATTTGGACTGAATTCCTGTCATTTGCTACAGAAAAGTCATAACTAATTATATCAACTTAGATACATATGAATAATTCCATTCGTATCCTGATAGGGAGTCTCCAATGTTAAATTAAATCTTTTCTCGGTATATAATTAGCAAATAGCTTCACATCTCTGCCCTAATTCCAGTCTAAGTATTCTCTCATTATTCTGACTCTATTTCATAGCATGATTTTCATCACATGCTGATCTGTATTCTATACTCTTCCATATGATTCACTCAGTTTATCACTTGATGTAACTAGTGACCAGATATAGTCAGTTTCTGCAATTGTTCAAATTCAGGCTTCGAACTATAGTATTTTATATTTCAGTAATGTCAGCTACGTTTATTCTTAATACCTAGTGTAGAAATCCAGAATTTATTGCTAAGGAAGTTCACTCTTCTTCATTACATACTCAATAAGTCCACCTTGTAGCTCATTGTTGCTTATTGTTTATTGCTGCTATGCCAGTGTGTGTGTGTGTGCGTGCACGCGCGCGTGTGTGCGCATGTGCGCACACATACACACACACACACACACGCGTGCTCAAGCTTGCATGCATGAATTCATGTGCATGTTTACGAATTAAAGTTGTATATGCATATATATATATACAGTATAAAAAAGAATTATAAAAGCTATATAATTACCATACGGGTTGACAAATAGAGCATTGTCAGTAACTTAGAAGTCCTCTCCTCCAACATGTGTGCCTCTCACATATCACATCTCCCTTCTTCCCCCAAAGATGATAATTTTGATTTTTGTGATAACCATTCTACTTTTTAATATTTATTAACTATGTCTTTAACATAATTGCTAGTTTTGCCTGTTTTAATTTTATAAACTTACACTGTATAAGTGTATGACATAGATAGGTTAATTTTGCTTGTAAGCTATATTCCTAGTAATGCGTGCAGTTATAAATTATTTTTACAGATATTTAGCATTCCATTGTAAAACCATTTCATTTATTTATGCAGTCTCCTGTAGTAGAGTTCTCAAATAGAAATAGTAAAGCCTTCAATCTAAAGATGCCCTCAAAGAATTCATTGCTCAAATAAGAATATTCTTTGGGTTGGGGTCCCCAAAAATGTGTTCCCAATGTAAGAACAATGAAGTGTTCAACAAACTTCTTTACTCTAGAATTTTTTTTAAGATTTTATTTACTTATTTATTTATTCTTTTTTTTTTTTTAAGATGGTGCACATGTGCACGCGCGTGCACACACAAATACAGATGAACATGTCAGGGAGGGGAAAAGGGAGAGAGCAGCAGGCTCCCTTCAGAGCAGAGAGCCCAAGGCAGGGCTTAGGGCTCAATCCGAGGACCCTGGCATCATGACCTAAGTCGAAGGCAGACTCTTAATAGACTGAGCCATCCAGGGACCGGACCCCTAGAACTTTTCAAAGGCATATATATTCTAAAGATATTTTTAATCTGCAAGAAGGATATATTGTGCAGTATTTTACCAAACACATTTACTAGAGAAAGCTTCAAATAACATATCTCAGGGTATGTGTTCCAAAGAAAATACTTAGACAATTGGTACTCGGGCATTACTTCTTATGTCAAATACTCCTTTTGTTCCAAATTGTTCCTCACTTCCTTCGGCCAGCAGTTTTGCCTCATGTATGCGTGTGCCATAAATTACCACAGTCTATTTTGTTTTGTTTTGTTATTTTAAGAGGAGATGGTTCTCTCTGGAGGCACATGATGCACTTTTGACCCCACTCATACCCTTTTACTTTCTTTGAGAAAGCAATTAGCTTGATGCCTCCCTCAATTATGCTCCCTGGCAATTCCATCTTACCAGGATGGAAATAATTGTATTTTCATTGATTCCTGGACTCATGGCTAAGATTGAGACTATAGTAGTAAAATATTCAGTCAATAATCTGGATTGCATATGTAAGGAACAAATTCAAGATTTTTCAAGGCATATTATAAAACTCATAATTGTCCACTGTCAGAGGCTATTATAATGTAAATGAATCAGTGAAAATTAGATTTCAAGCCACATATATTTCCTTTATGGCCACTACCATATTTTATGCACTAAATTATGAATTGTGTGCAATACATTTTACAGGCAGTGCCTGATAGAAGCCCAGTGGAATTAAATTGGGTTTAGAGTAAATCAACTTTGGGTAGCTCAATTCAAGTTGACTTTTAACCCACTTGAAGGACTAAAGATGTAAAAGGCTGCGGATATAGCTCTATCTATGCATTCTTATTTTTAGGCACAGACCTGAATTTCTTTTGGATATGCCAGAACCCTTTTGCATCTATGTATTTTGATGCTTGCCCGTTTGCATCTACTTTCCAGAACAAGCAGCCTACTATCCACCTCTCCCCCTCCCATTTTTTTTTGCAGCTTCCAGGATTACAGGGTCAACAGTGTCGCCTTGATAAAGTGGCTGCTCCACTCTAAGCTCCCTTGTCATACATTAGGATACATACCCTCTCCCACTTTTAGAGAGGCACTGAAAATCCATATATGCTGCCTATCCTGATAACTGTAAACAAAAATTATATTTTATTTTGCTGGCTAACAAGAACTTTGGCTGGCTTTTTAGATGAGTTTTTGAGCCTGGGGCACAAACACATAAGTGCTTTCATGAAAGCTTATACATCAAAATCATTGCTTTGGGTCTAAGACGAATTTCTCAACATTTCCCCAACATGCCTTATAAGTCAACTTAGATGAGAGCAATATAGGAAAAATTATAGAAAAGCATGTCATGAGAGGCTCTTAAAGAACTCGATTTACTTGTATTTTAAGTCAAAATTTTGTTCAAACATGTCTTTTCTACAAAAAGTCTTCTCAGGCCCAGAGAGAAACCCTGCTACTCCATGCGGTAGAAACCAACTATAGTCAAATGTGGTATAAGGATTTAGACCAGGATATCTTCTTTTTATTATGGTTAACTTAACAATTTCTTTTTAATCTTATAATTGTTGGTTTAAAAATAGCCATACAGGGAAATCACTGCATGAAGGAGAACATGAAATGAGTCTCACTAGCTTGGCTGATGATGAGCAAATACAAACCTAGTGTGAAAGTACTAAGGAATACATAAAAAAAGAATGTGCTCGTACAATGACTGGCCCCGTATGATGTTACTATTAGCTATAATGGTAGTAATGGTGCAGTTGTAATTATTAAAGTCACCTATTTAAAAGGAAAAGAGAAAACAAATTATTGCTTAGTTAGGAAATTTAGGTTTAGTAGGGCAGAAGATATAGTACCCACTGGCTTAATCATCTTTCAGTATGTTAAGTTAAAAAAAATACTAATACAATTATTTGAATACAGATTTCAGTGTACATAGATAGATATCATCACACTCTGATTTTTGTGTTCCCTGAAACTTACCGTTTTATGAATTGAGCTATGGCAGTAGAAATCATAGTCATCTGTTCAGAATAGTGCATATAAACAGCTAAATATAAATAAACAGGGCTTAAGTGAGGGGTGTCAGATTTAGTTGTAAATTATGTTCTAGAGAATAAAGATGCAGTATGTTAAATATCAAAAGTAGAAGACTGATCAGCATAACAAGAAAAACTATGAAAAAAGAATGGCAGGGGCGTCTGGGTGGCTCAGTCATTAAGCGTCTGCCTTTGGCTCAGGTTGTAATCCCAGGGTCCTGAGATCGAGCCCCGCATTGGGCTCTCTGTGCAGCATGGAGCCTGCTTCTCCCGCTACCATTCCCTCTCCTTGTGTTCCGTCTCTAGCTGTGTTTCTCTCTATCAAATAAATAAAATCTTTAAAAAAAAAATGGCACTAAAAATTTGGAAAAAGTATAAAAATACTAATAAAATTTAAAAAATAATTAAATGAAGTGCTAAGAAGCCAACAAGGCTAGGCTATACTTAGACATGTTATTTTTGCAACTTGCTCTTATTCCAACTTTACCAAAGTATATTTTACAATACAATGCAATACAATATGCATTGTATTGCATACAAAATGCAAAATACAATAAAATGAACTTATCATTAGTGTGCCATTTGATTTAACATCGTGTTCTCCAATAAATGTATTGACCATCACAATCAAGGTAAAGATAATTACTTTTACCCCCAAAAGTTCCCTTGTGACATCAACTGACCATATTACCATCCCAAGAAACCACTGATATGTTTTATGTCATAAGATATTAATTTCACCTTTCATAGAACTTCATATAAACGGAATCATACAATAACTACTCTTTGTGTCTGGCTTCTTTTGCTCAGCATATTTCTCATATTCATTTGTTATTGTTATTGTTATTATGAATCAGTTATTTGCTCTTTTTTATTGCTGATTAGAATTCCAATGTATGGCCACACCACAGTTTATCTGTTCACTGGTGAAAGACATTTGTAGCATTTCCAATTTGGGGCTAATAGCAATAAAGTTGTTACTGATGTTAATGTCAGAAGGAGTTTATTAATGTCACGAAAGGGTCAATTATAGGGCATATTTTACATTTTTCTTAAGTAACTAAGTGTAATTCTATTCTTGAACTCACTATTTTGTTCATTTGGTCCAATCATCTATCCTGACGTTTCACCACACTTTCTCAATTCCGGTAGTTTTGCAATAAATTCTAATATTAAGTAATGTAAATCCTCCGTTTTTGTTCTTTTTCAAAATTGTTTTGGATTTTTTAGGCCTCTTTATATTCTTTTAAAGTTGTCATACAGTTTATCAATCCCCTACTCTGCCAAGAAAGCCTGATGGGATTTTGATTGGGAGTGCATTTGATCTATAGATCAATTCAGGTAGAATTGACTTTCAACAATATGAGTCTTTTAAGGCATAACTATATCTTTCCATTCATTTAGTTTTTTAACTTTTGTAACTCTCTATACATATCTTGGTTAAATTTATTCCTAAGCACCTCATGTTTTTTAATGTTATTTTAGGTAGTCTATTTTAATTTTATTTCCCTGTTTCTGATCACTAGTGTATGGACATACAATTAATTTTTTTCAAGTTTTATTTAAATTCTAGTTACTTAACATATAGTATAATATTAATTTCAGGAGTAGAACTTAGTAGTTCATTACTTACATAAAACATCCAGTGCTCATCACAACAAGTGCCCTCCTTAATATCCATCATCCACTTAGCCCATGCCCCACCCACCTCCCCTCCAGCAACCCTTAGTTTTTTTCACTATAGTTGAGCCTCTTACAGTTTGCCTCTCTCTTTCTTTTCTTCTTACTGCCTCTGGGTTCATCTGTTTTTTTTCTTAAGTTTCACATATGAATGAAATCATGGTATTGGTCTTTCTCTGACTGACTTATTTCACTTAGCATAATACATTCTAGCTCCAACCACATGATTGCGCATCATTGCAAATGTCAAGATTTCGTTCTTTTTGATGGCTGAGTAACATTCCATGGACATACAATTAATTTTTATACTTTGACCTTGTGTTCCATCATGATATCAATGCTGATAACTATTTGGGAGATTCTTTAGGATTTTCTACATGTGCAGTCATCTTATTTATCTGTCTTCTTATTTATCTACCTTTTCCTTATTTTTCTTACCATACTGTATGGAGTAGGCATCCAAATAAAATGTTAAATAGAAGTAGGAAGATTTTAAGTCCAGGTCTTTCTTTCTAACTAAGGTGAATATCATTGTCTGATGAGAGCTAAATGTTTCTCATAACGCCTTTTAAAAGTCTGAGAAGGGATGCCAGACTGGCTTACTCAGTTGAGTGTCTGACTTGATTTTGGCTCAGGTCATTATCTCAGGGTCATAAGATCAGATCCTGTGTCAAGCTACATGCTGAGCTTGGAGCCTGCTTAAGATGCTCTCTCTCCCTCTTCCTCTCTCCCTCTTCTCACACGCTCACTCTCTCTTTCTCTCTCACTCTCTCTCTCTCTCTCTCTCGCTCGCTAAAAAAAAAAGTAAATAAAAATTTTTAAAAAGATCTGAGAAAGTTCTTGTATTCTTATTTTGCCAAGAGTTTTCACCATGACTGCTGTTGAATTTTATGTATCTTTTTGAGTATCTATTGTTTCTGCTTTATGTTGTTACTATAATGAACCATATTGACTGATGTTTACATTTTAAGCCAACATCAATTTTCTGGGATGAATTACACCTGCTTATACCGTCTTTTTCTTGCATATAGTTTGATTCTATTTTCTAACATATTTGGGGAATTTTTACTTCTATATTTCTGAAGGATATTGGTCTGTAGGTTTAAAAAAATAATGACTTTATAGGTTTTAATATCAAGTAATACAGTCCTCATAAAATAAGTTGGAAAGCTTTCCTAATATCCTTTATTTTATGAACAAGATTGTGTAATATTAAATATTTAAGAGAATCCACCAATAAAGACATCTGTAACTGGGGTTTTCCTTTGTGAGATGGGATTTCTATTAAAATTTCAATTTCTTTAGGCTTTTGTATTTTCTATTTATTTTTGTGTCAGCTTTGATAGTGAATGTCTCTTTAATGGAATTCGTCCACTTAATCTAAGTTGCATAACTTACTGTTGTATAAGTTGTATGACTTACAAATTTTGTAAGTGTCCTATACAAGCTCCACTCAAATCTTTGCAATTTAACACTCAGGAACTAATAAGAAATTTTTAAAAAATTGACTGAGTTCATACTATGCTATTTTAAGTGCCAAAAAGTATATATCTTGTGCCTCACTGAACAAGGTTGTGTTTGTAACTTTAAGATTAGTTTCAATAAGTATTTTTTAAGTATTTTTTTCTCCTCTAGAAAACTATGTCTAATCTAATGGATATGATCATTTTATACTCATTTCATCAATAGTTAATAATTTAAGTAATACTTTATATAAAGAAATACTTAGAACATAGAGTTTTTTCATTAGTTGTATTAAGAAATATTATTTGGAAGATCCTGAGGGAAAAGAGAACTAATGTTTCACAGTATCCGCACTAAACCAGATCCAAGTTCCACTGCTTTAAAGTAAATCATAGGCACTAGTTGTTTTTCAAAGCATCAAAAAAAATTTATTAATATTTTTCAGAGAGGAATTGGACTCCAGACTAGAACAAAAGTAAACAATTATTAATGACCACAAATATATATTCTTTGGAATTCTGTATTTTCTCATTGTTGAAATAGAATTTGTTTCTTGTCTCACAGCAACATAACTGCCTCAGAAAAATCTCATATAAGTCCTAAGAGGTTTAGCAATTCATCTGCAGGGTATGCATAAGTAATCTATTTTCTGGAATTATTTTATTAATGTACTGCTTATTTTATTACTTATGTTTAATAGGTACAGGTGTATAATTTTCTTCCTTATTTTTTTTTTAAAGATTTTATTTATTTGACAGAGAAACACAACAAGAGAGGGAACACAAGCAGAGGGAATGGTAGCGGGAGAAGCAGGCTTCCTGCCGAGCAAGGAGCCTGATGCGGGGCTCGATTCCAGGACTCTGGGATCATAACCTGAGCCGAAGGCAGACGCTTAACGACTGAGCCACCCAGGCGCCCCTAATTTTCTTCCTTATATAGATTACATTTTCAGTGATAGAGACTAAGAGTTAGTCCTTTGTCAGGTACTAGCAAAACTATTTAAAAGAGTATTGTGACCTTAGCCAACTTACTCAATCTCTATAAGCCTAAATTTCCTCATCTGTAATATGAACCTAAAAATTATGGCTTCTTCTTGACATAATAAATGTAAGTCAAAATCTGTCATGTAAAAACATGAAATCAATTTTCAATAATAATCAATTTTAAAAACAATAACAACAATGATAATAGAAACATTGTCTGCTGATTATCCACTTTGGTCTTTTTCCCTTTTTCTTATTGTACTCTCAGCTAAATTCAATCCACGGACAGATTTGGTATGGCCCATGATGCAAAAATGTCTTTTACATTTTTAAGGGCTAAAAAAAAGAAAGAAAGAAAGACAAGAAAAAAGAAAAAAACAAAGAATCAAAAACAAAGAAGATCAAAGACCTTATGACCTACAAAATTACAATATTTGCTATCTACATTGACAGAAAAGGTTACTGCCCTCTTACTGAGTTATATGCAGTTAATGTGTGTATTTAATTTCATACTTAATCAATAATTAGCTTCAATAATTGGATAATAATCAAGTTTGATTAATTGATTAGCTTACTCAAGTTAGATAAATGGAAAAAAGTACACAGAAAGGAATCAATTTAGAGCCATGTTTTGTATAATATGGCTGAAATTTCTATTTATATATAGTGAGTATTGCTTTACAGCAGTTTTATAAGTTTTTTCAGCTCAATCATGTAAAGCATAATAAATAATGGAGTATTTCACACATGGTTGTAAATGGCCAATTAAATGGGGCAAAAGTTAAACAAAACCAGGAGAAAATTACAGGAATTCATTTTGTCAATTAACTGAAATGACTGATTTGACAATTAATTGATGCCAGCAAAAATAATCTCTCCATTTCTGCTATTTGAGGGGGAGTTTTTGTTTGTTTTTCTGGAAACAATAAACTTTAAAAAACCAATTTGTATAACTAAAAATATTATCTAAACTGCATGGTAGGTAGAATTCCAAGATCACCCCCAATATCCCCAGCCTGATGTACACATATCTCCTGCCAGTTATTCAGTCAAAAATTAAGATAGGTACTCTGTGTAAACAAGGTCCCAAATTAGTTGACTGTATAATAGGAAGATTATCTAGGGAGTCTGACTTAATCACCTGAAGTCAGATGCAGAGGAAGTAAGAAATTTAAATTAGAAGGATTCTAGAGATAAAAAAATTATCTTTTGTCTTTGAAGATGGTGAGTTCATGGGTTAAGGAATGTGGGTGGCACCTGGGAGCTGAAATTCGCCCCCAATGACAGCTTTGAAAGGAAACACAGCCTTAGTCCTATAACCACAAAGAACCAAGTTCTGCCAAAAACCTGAATGAAGTTGGAAGCAGATTCTTCTCCAGAACCTCTGGCCTAGAACTCAGTGCATCTGACAGCCTGATTTTAGCCTGTGAGACCCCAAGCAGAGAACCCCATCATGGCATGCATAGATTTCTGATCTATGGAACTGTGAGCTAATGAATGTTGTCTTAAGCTATTAAAGTTGAGGTCATTGTTATTCAGCAATGGAAAACTCATACCAACTAACATTTTCAAAGTCTTAAATTTCTCATATTTGGGCATTTTTATTATTTAAATTTTTAAATTTGTCAGTTTTTGTTCACACCATGCCAGGTCAACAAAGACTTAGTAAAATTGTCTGAACAGACTTCATGTTAAATTTAAAATAGATGATTCTTAAGATTTCAGAGTTTCTCAGGCACAGAAATGACAGACACACCTATGATTTCATAACTCTTTATTAAAATTTCTATCTTTTAAATTTCATAGATGATAGTTAATATGAAGTTTTCAAAATAGGCTCATAGGTAAAGTCAATCAGAATTCTCACAACAAACATTCACCTTATTTTATGAAATTACGTTATGGTCATATGGTTTCATTCCTAAAAAATACTATAATCTATCTGGAGTATTTCTAATACTTTCAGTTTTAGGCAAGAAAAAAGAAAAAAACAAAGAATCAAAAAGCAAAGAATCAAAAGCAAAGAAGATCAAAGACCTTATGTCCTACAAAACTACAATATTTGCTATCTACCTTGACAGAAGGTAGAAGGTTTTGAATTCTTGCCCACAGAAGACTATGAGTCTCACCGAGTTATCATATTTGTTTCAGACACAAAAACAAAGAGACAAAAAGGAAAATAATTTTTGAGCCACTTTTACTGCCAAGTGGACCATGTTCAATACTGTGGTATCTTAGTTTTACTGTAGACTCACAAATGTAACTTTTCCTGAAGGCAAACAAATATATTAGATAGGAGATGAAGGAACCACTGCAGTGCTTTTTGAAAAATATTTGCCCCAAGTCATGTCTCCTGAGTTCCAAAAAACGTCTTGTCGATTACAGTCTGTGGAATTGGAGAAACTGAATAACAGGAAAACAATATGTGTCAGACATACTCTGCTAAATTTTCTGGAAATATTTTTTTCTGCTATGTACAGAGTACTTCATCAGCATGATCTTTTTAATCTTTATGGCCAGACTATAAAGTAAATGCCATATTATCCTCATATTACAGATGAGCAAACTGAAGTTTAGTGGAGTTAAATGGCATGTCTAAGACCAGAAAGCCATCAAAAGGCTGAATCAGGATCTCAATGAAGCATACTGGTCTCATTTGCTTAACCATTTTGTCTCCATACCTGAATGAGGACCTGAATACAAGTTAAATCTAGTTACTTCATAAATGTTTAACTTAAATGGTAAAAATATTTCAGAAAATTTTATATATAACAAGATTAAATGTTAAAATTGATCTATTATCTATTTGAAAATACATGTGGCATAAGGAATGTCTTTTAAAGGTTTTATTCATTTTTTTACTTATCTTTTACTTATTAGTAGCTGTATTTAACTGTGGTCAGAGGATGTATTGCAATTGTGTGAAATTTGCAATCATGTGAAACTTGATGAGACTTGCTTACAATGTCAATGAATGCAATACATGCAGCGTTCCATGATGCTCCATGAAATGCTTCATGGGAAGCATCTGTACTCTGTCGCAGTCGGCGGCAGATATGCCTGTAAATCATGTCAGCTAGGTCATATTTGCTAACTGAGGGGGGAAAATTTGCTAATTGGGGTGTCATACTCTTTGAATCTCGACTGGTTGTTTTCTGCTTGTTTTATCAGCTATGGAGAGTATTATACCATGATTGTGGATTTATCTATTTTTCCTTCTAGCTGTATTTATTTTTGTTTGTTTGTATGTTTGTTTCTAAATGAAGCTATGTAGTTGGTTGCTTATAGATTTAAAATTCCTCGAAGGCAATTTTATCATTATGAGACATTCCTCTTTTCTCTTAAAAAAAACGTGTTAACCTAAAGTCTACTTTATCTGATAATTGGATAGCTATACCCCCCTTCTTTAACTAGATTGCTGTTTTTTCCCCATCCTTTCACTGAACCTGTTGTTTGTTGATTTAAAAAGCTGTGTATTAGAAATTCCATGTTTCTACCATTATGCCTTGCATATGGTAGGAGCTCATAAATTATTTGTTGAATGAACAAGTGAATATATGTTTAGATGAATGAATGAATGCCTTTGAATCTGAGTTTTCTGACTTAGAGGCTCTCTTTCAAATTACTTCCAAAAGCATTGTCTTTATTTGGCTGCCATATAGTTTTACACTTATCAACAACCACCTCCCGGGGCGCCTGGGTGGCTCAGTGGGTTAAAGCCTCTGCCTTCGGCTCAGGTCATGATCTCAGGGTCCTGAGATTGAGCCCCACGTTGGGCTCTCTGCTCAGCGGGGAACCTGCTTCCCCCTCTCTCTGTGCCTACCTCTCTGCCTACTTGTGATCTCTCTCTCTGTCAAATAAATAAATAAAATCTTAAAAAAAAAAAAAACAACCACCTCCCTTCACTATACATTCCCCAGTTATAATGATTTTATGAAGTACAGCTTTTATGAAGTACCAGTTGACATACAGCCCTGTCTCCAGAGCTTGCCAGAGAGCGCCGGTTATGGCAGACACAGTGAACATGCTGTTGAGATCAAAGTTACTAAATTCTCCAAGGCCAAGTTTTTAGAAATCCTGCTGCTTGGTCTAATATGCCTATTCTGCCTCTGGATAGGAGAAAGGATAAATGTTTTATAGGTTTACCACAAAAAAAATTGAAGGAAGGCAGAGTTGCTATTCTTACTTAATGGCTGAAGAAGCTTTGCTGTTCTCCTTCCTCCTCCCCACCTACCAAATGGGTAACAGTTGATAGTTACAACCAAACATGAGTACAAAGTATGAAATCAGACAGAGATGCCATTAAGAGAGTCTACCAACTGGTAGGAAAAGGGAGAAACAACAGAGCCAAGTCAATAGCAGTTTCTGAAATACAAAACCACCACATTTATAGTTGAACCCCCAAGAGATTAATTTTGTATATGTTTTATTTTTCTTATTAAGTTTTCTGATTTGCATGATTTTTCCTGCATTATACTGAGCAACTAACCAACTCCATTGCCTTAAACTCTTCCTTGTTCTTTATTCAATCCAATTATCACAGTGATTGAATAATTCTCCAAGCATAAACTTAACTATACTATAAGAAATGTTGATGTGGGGAAATAATGTATTGACCCCACGGAAATTTTAGTGAAAGTGTAAGTAGTTTTTCTCTCATATGAAAACATAATGAGTCCTAGGAAACAATTCAAATCCTAAGTGTTGAGCTATAAGGATTTTTAAAATGTGTACATTATTAAAGCAATAATTAAATATGACTATTGATTTTTTCTAGCTCGGCTTTACCTTCCTATTTTTTAACAAAATTATCAAAATATTTCTGTAGAGTTACACTTTTGTTTAATGAAACAAATCTTTATACTATTGATTTGTGTGGAGTTTACACTGAATTAGCTAGCCTTTTATTTTGCTTTACCCTTAAAAGTACTCAGTCTAATTTTTATAAGAAGTTTCTGTCTTAGATTGAAAGTAATCTGCAAGTACATTTTCAACTAAAATGCTTTTTGCCTTAGAGGAAAAATACTAACACGCAAAGGCTGGTATTGAAGAACTATGTCATTCTAACCTGTGTAATCCGCACCCGCAAGCAATTTCTGACAGATTAGGAGTTTCAGATGAAAAGCCCAGATCAGTTTGTATGATGGAACCCTATTGAGGAAAATTCATTAATACATCAATTTATAAGCATAAACAGTGTATTTGAGATGTTTGTTTATGCCCTGTGAACATATTAACAACTTAATTTAGCATCATATTAGAGTGAACTAAATAGATCGACCCTATTTAAGAACAATTATGTTCACGAAATAGATTTCCATCTTCTGTATATTGGCAGCATGTCAGCTCTGAAACAAAATAACTGACACATTACTGAAGTGTCTCCTACACAAAAGCATTTCACAAAAGCCAGAGGTTGCACTAGCCGGAGGAATAAAATTATTAAAATTGTTGCTTTTAAGTACACTTTCTGTCCTGTTACTGGGATTTGAGGAATTAGGAATGACATATAATGAAAAGACAAAAGCCTGATTTTAAGTTTACTCTTCAAAGAAACAGAAACAAAGACAATAAACAAAGGCAATGGATACTAATTACCGGAAATTATAATTTACTGAAGTTAAATTTTTCTAGCTCCCCAAGAATAGTGTTTTCTTTATGCCCTTCTTGCAGCCAAACTATCTTACTTCAGGACTTTGGAAATTATTTCCTAGATGCAGTTCCCTATACATTACAGAGTGATATATAATAAAACGGCCTAATATCAAATCTGAAACATTATACCTTTGAGAGTAAAGCATATCTTTGGGAGAAGACAGTGTTAATCAAGTGTTTAAGATTCTCCTAAATGTTGGAAAACAGAAGCAAAGTAAGCACAATGAGACAAATTATAACACGACCACCAACAACAAAAACACAAAAGCGAAAGCAAAATCTAAAAACCTGTATATGGCATGAATTTATCCTCTCTAATATTACAAAAGAAACTGCACGGGTATACCTGGTCCTTTCCATTATAGTTATTCCAAAAGGAATATCCATATGGAATTGATTCCTACATACATACACCTGCCCACCCTAGTTTTGCCTTCCTAGAAAATGGTGAGGGTGGAGATATAAGGACAAAATTAAAAAACACTTATCTTGGGAGATAGGAAAATGAAAATGAGGGAACTGAGGACAAAACTTTAGCAGGGTATCTTTGTCCATCTCCTTTTCTATCATGAATCTCCATCCTTCTGTCTTGGTTTCCATTTGACACGTGCCTTCATTCTTTCCCCCCATCCCCATTGGAGAGACCAGTTCAAAAGTATATAAATTACATACCATCTGTTCCATTGTCAATTCAGTGCAGACTATTGCTGATGGATAAATTTCACAGAAGTAGTTAATGTTTCTAAGATAAACCAATTAGGAAAAATAACAGACTTCAGGAAGAACAACTCCTGCAGCCATAAACAATTTATCTAGTTTTTTCAAAGCCACAGATTTCACACAAAACAATTCCCAATCAAACTAATTTCATATTCCATATGAGCATATTTGATGATTTTGAGAGGGAATGCAAAGTCTTCTAATTAGCTATGAGTTCAAACTAGATAGGATATTAGACTTGTGATAGAACATAACAAAGCAATAAACAATGCAAGTAATGGGGCGGTCTGTCACTCATTGGTAAGTTACATTGAGATAAACCACATCATTCAGTAAGTAGAAGTTCTGTTCTTAAAGGATCTTCGTTAATTTATTTTCCACAGAAGGTATGTATGCATTGTAAAACTTTGACAACTCAAAATGACATTTTGAAGGTCAGAGTTCCCTCTGCATGTTCACTATTGACCCAAATAAATGAAACTTAACAAGTCATGTCCTCCTTTTCCAGTATATGAACAGATAGATAAAACTTTCACCCAATTGTTTATGTTCTACATGTGTGACAAGCCCTTCTTTCCCCACTCAGTCATTTCTCATGAATTTGAATCTCTTAATTACTTAGGGAAATATCTTGAGCATCTAATTACACTTCAGTGTCATTAGTAGACAATCTCTCTACATTTACTTGTATTATTGCTGACCTAGATTTATTCATTTAGTTTCAAAGTAAATTTCAGTCAATGTACCTGACTCAGCTGGTTTCCTGACAGTGATCACATTTCACTTTGGACGTTGAACCTGCAGAGTAGTTCTTACCTGAATTAAGTAATCTAATAACATAAAACCCAATATGAAAATATTAATATGAGCAGAAACATTATCCAGAGAAGATTTCTATAAGGAAGCTAAGGGCACAACATAGCTAATACCTATTGAGAAGGAAGCTGTATATAAATAATGCATTTTACAGAACCACTGTGGGTGTTTCATAATTCTTGAGTCTTAGGTGCATAATTAAAAATTATACTCACTTTGACCCAAACAACCATCTTTTATTATAAAATTAATTATTTAACTTAGATTCTGATCTGACTTCTCATTCCTTGAAGCAATGGCTAAAGTAGGGACCTGCTCAATTTTTTTTCAGTCAAATACACATAGTTAGGAAATAATCCACTCACTTTATTAACTGTATTTAGATGAGTTCTAACTTTATTAAAAAACAAACTTTTCAGTCATTTCAGTAAGTAATCTTAGCCAAATAATAGTGACCCCCAAAAAGCATAAATCTGGTTACATCAGAAAACACTGTAATGTTATATCTAGAATATTGTTAGTGAATTGTAATGACTAAGGTACACATTTTGTGAAATTTTTTCCTATCCAGAAATGAAAGTAAATACAAACATTTTAAAATGTATTTTTGAACTAATACTTTAGCGTTGGAGGATATAAACTTTAAAAGTTATTGGAAATATGTCATAGAATGCCTCAATGCAAAGTAGCTATTTTTGTAATGCTATGATAAAAATTTCACCTTAAAAACAACAAAAATAAGCATTAACATGTATTGAATAGTTAAAATTATCAGGCACAATACACTTTACATGCATTATATTAATTGAATATCATAATAACTCAATGGAACTGTTACTAATGCTCTCATCTTACAAATGAGAAAAATCATTCTTACTCATGGAAATGGTATTTTGTTTTTTTAAAAAAAAAGGTCAAAAAGTTTCTAAGTCCATATTTAAAAATCTAATTTCTATCTATTTTTGAGATCAATAAAATATTCCTCTATTATGTCGCATGCCGTATACAACTTGGGGTTTCAGTGGAAATAGTTTTTCTTTACAGAATCCTAAAGCATTTAGGAGTTCAAAGTTAACTTCTGTTGCATAATTGACACCTCAAAGTTTTCCATATTATCCAGAGGTGCTCCTTTGGTGTTCCAAGATGATTACTGATGTTTTTCTATCACCCACAAAAACTAGTTTTTAACTCTACAATTCTAAAACCTTCTGTAATCTGGAGCACATAAGTTTTATATAGCCTGATGGAGTGGAAAATGGAATGCCATGGATAAACAAATAGCCAGTTTATTTACATATTTTGAGGGCATTTATTCTATTTTTTAAACATGGTAACTGCAAAAATATACAGGAAACATACACTCTCCAAGCCTCTGCAGATGACAGTAAAATATAGATGTCCATATTTACTGTAAAATAAAGTTTTAAAATAAGTTAATTTCTTTAGAAGGAGCATAAATTATTTTTCTTTTTAGTGAAGCAGTTTTGATCAGAGGCCAAAGGATCTTTTGTGTCTGCAGTACAAGTATGAAAGGTAGATGCTTAGGGTTGGTGATGTACGCTGCGATGGGCCACCCAGATGCCCTTGAGGAAGTAAGGACTAGCGGCTTTAAGAACTTCCTCAGCTTGGCACCTGGATAGCTCAGTCGCTGGGCTGAGCATCTGACCAGCTCAGGTCATGATCTCAGGGGCCTGGGATCAGCCTCCTTGGGCTCCATGCCCAGCTTGTCCTTCTTCCTCTTCCTTTGCACCCCTCCAGCCTGCTCCTGTGCTCTCTCTCAAATAAATAAATGAAATAGGAAGGAAGGAAGGGAGGGAGGGAGGGAGGTGTGAAAGAGAGAGAGAGACAGAGAAAGAGAAAGGAGAGAAAGAAAAGAAGGAAAGAGAAAGAAAGAAAGGAAAGAAGGAAGGGAGGAAGGAAGAAAGGAAGGAAGGAAGGAAGGAAGGAAGGAAGGAAGGAAGGAAGGAAGGAAGGAAGGAAGGAAGGAAGGAAGGAAGGAAGGAAGGGGTGAAAGAGAGAGAGAGACAGAGAAAGAAGGAGAGAAAGAAAAGAAGGAAAGAGAAAGAAAGAAAAGAAGGAAGGAGAGAAAGAAAGAAAGAAAGAAAGAAAGAAAGAAAGAAAGAAAGAAAGAAAGAAAGAAAGAAAGAAAGAAAGAAAGAAAGAAAGAAAGAAAGAAAAGAAAAGAAAGGGGGAGGGAGGGAGGAAAGCAAGAAAGAAAGAGGAAGGGAAGGGAGGAGATGGAGGGGCGGGGAGGGGAAAGAAAAGGAAGAACTTCGGAATGCAACCATACACAAGGCCACATGCCCCTACCGGTGCAAACCGCAAGCAACGCCCTTTCAGCATGAGCTTGTCCATACCAGGCCCCTCATCTCCACTGTGCAAAAAACTCTGAAGGAATCGCCCAGCCTTAGCCTCCTCTAAGACCTCCTCCAAGCTTACTTCCTCCCTCTACCCACTGTTGCTTCATCACTTCCTTTCACAAGGGAAAAGCTTGTTAGTAAACCTCTTATACACTCTTCTCCATCCCAGAATTGGCTTTCAGGGAACCCAGGCTGGAAAAATATTGTTTGTTTTGTCTTTTGTTTTGCTTTGTTTTATTTGTTCCTCTGGAATCACTCCAGCACTAGAAGCATTCAGAGGCCAGTAAAAGAACAACAAATGGAAAGGAACAACTGAACTGATAACAAACTTCAGAATCAGGTGGTCAGCTTAGTACCTCGGTCTGATGGTGCAAGTCTCAAAAATGCGCAGCTCTTTGAGCCTGACTCTGAAGGAAGTGGATGTGATGAAGCAGCCAGGACATGGAGAGAGTTTTAAAGGCACGTGTCCTGGCAAAGGCTTGGCCAGTTTTGAAAATAGGTTTCTTTCTTGTTTGTGTTCCTGCTTGCTTGCTTGCTT
The DNA here is from genome assembly GCA_028646535.1 of Procyon lotor. NCBI lineage: Eukaryota > Metazoa > Chordata > Mammalia > Carnivora > Procyonidae > Procyon > Procyon lotor. Next base: position 80,041,561 of record CM053611.1, read on the forward strand.
GCTCTTCCTTTCTTCCATTCTTCCTCCCTTCCTTCCTTCCCTGACAATATTTGAATAATGAAAATGAATATTGATAAATTTGGCGTTTTCCAAAAGGGAAATCAAAGTATTCCTTACTGACATATAGAATTCTTTGGTTTAAATGTGCCAGTGTATTTTTTTTTTAATTTCTAATTCTGAAGACAAACTGCCAAAATCTTACAAACTAATTCAGTCCCTGTAAACGGCACTAACCCCACACGAAATGAAAATAATCATTTTGTCTAAAAGGAAATCTACCTTAAATTTAGAAGTTTAAAAAAGTCTTTGAGAGTAATTTCTCGTGAATCTGAGGTATCAGAGATTTTTTAGGTAAATAGATTTGAATTGAGATCTTGTCCGTGCAAGGTAGAAGTAAAGGGATTTAAGTATCTCCACCCAATTTAGCCCAGATTCAGGTGGCATTTTGGTAACTTAAATAATAAATTTTTGTTGTAAATTAAGATCATATCCAGTTTCAAAAAAAAAAAGCAATGAAAACCTGATTACTATATTGAAAATGGCCAAACTCTCTCACCTTATAGAATCAAAGTTTCTGAAGCATTGCTTAAGTAAAAGCACACGAAAAATATATCACAAAGTAATTAAGTTGAATTACTTTGGCTTCACTTTTTGCTAACAGAGCAAAATTTCTTACCCTGCCTTATCCTAATATGAATTGAAGGAAGAAAACACCTTATAACTATTCTCTACATTTTAAAGTCAAAGATGGGTTGTTTTTAAAAACAAACCTATTTGATATTCCTTATAGTTCCCCAAAGGTCAGAGTTGATAACAATTTCCTTAAGGAATGTACTCAAGTAGTAGCTTTTTTGCTCTTATTTAATTCCAATTAATCTTTACCTTTTTTTAATGCTCTGTTTCATTCATCCATAAATCCTCTTCATGTAGGGTAATACACCAATAAATCAGTTTAAGGAGGTTGGCCCAATTTCCTGATGAGTCTTCAGGGTAAATTCTCTAGGTACTTATGAAATGGTATGTAATACTGAAGAATTATTGGAAAACAATTTTAACGTAATCATACAGTTCATATGAGGGAAGAAAAACATTTTTGTAATAAATTTCAAGTGGAGAAATCTTTTAATTGGCTTCAGAAAACCATATTGCTTAATATTTTAGCTAATGTAGCAATTGTAAACTTTTCTCAAAAATGGATAAAACTACTCAATAACACACTGGTCTTTCTGAAAGTTTTGTTGTTTTTTTTTAAACCAAAGAGACATCATCTTCCTTTTTTTTTTTTAATTCTATTTAGTGCCAAATATTTAGTGTAAGAAAAAGAAAAAACAAAATAAAATAAAGGCAGCCCTGGACATTATGACACAGGGAGGCTGGGCTCAAGAACCCAGAAAGTGTCCAGCAGGAACAGCCAAGAGAGTCCTTGGCCTCACACAAGATGGAAATCAAACTCAAGCCAGGAGGAAGTGAAGGCAGAGTTTATTGAAGAGCGTAAGTAGCAGACAGAGTAGAGCAGGTGGAATGTCTGGAAGACTCAGAAAGGAAAGGAGAGTGAGTCTCACCATGGTTTGGGGTTAGGAGTTTCCAGCAGCAAGAGATCCAGGGTATGGGTTCCTTCAGGAATCCAGGGTACAGTAGGATCAAAGGCAAGTGACAGGTGAATAATACGTATTATTTGATAAATCATCAAAGGTAGGGAGTATTGATGCCAGCGTTGGCTGAGATTTGCTCGAAGCTAATGACCGGGAACATGTTTGGGGTCTGGTTCTTAGATATTATCAGGTGTTTGGAAGCTGAGGACAAAACTCAGAAAATGATTAACTTCCTTGTTCCCCCCTTGGAGTGGAGGCATAGCTTCTTTGGTTTATTCAGATGCAAGGTGAAATATAGAACATAAGTAAATAGAGCCTACCAGAAAAATGACAGACATGGAACCTTTTTAAGAGTATAATCCATTTGGTTTCCCTATCTGAATTGGACCTTGGGCAACAAATCTGACACTCACAGCTAAGCCTCCATATTTTTACACATTTATCTGATGCTTAAGATTAAACCATGTTGTGTTTCCATTGGGCCATGATCTCACAAAATATTTACTTTAGATAGTCACTGAGCGACCCACAAAATATCACACATCCTCTGGCTCTTACTGAGTGACTGCTACTTCTTTACTTATTCTGTCTTCATCCTCACTCTAGTCTGTGCGCTCTATAAATAAGATTTATGCACTTCCCAGTCACAAAATTGCCCCCACTTTCTCATAACACCCAATTGGCGGCATACCTCAACTACTTCTTTATACTTTTCATCAATGACTCAACCAGTACACGTTCTTTCTAACACACTCTTACCGAGATGCACCATGGTTCACATGATGAGCATTTTCCCTCACTGCAACCAGTAATAAACTCAATTTGTTTAACTATAGGTGTGTTCCTGGTGGGTTTTGACTAAAGGCCACTAAATGAAAAAGTGGGTAGGATATTTGTAAAGGACTAAAGGCTGTCCTAAAGGTAGGAACTTATAAGCAAAACTGCAGACAACCAGGTCCTCAAATTAAATTTCAAATCTCCGTAGAACCTTTACAATTCCAAAATTAGGGTTCTGTGTTTTTATTTTTGTTTTGGGTTTTTTGTTTTGTTTTGTTTTTTGATCTAGGACAATTAAGTTCTGCTCTAATATATATCCTTTCTTTCTTAGAGAAAAATGGTGATTCATTGTCTTGCATCTTTTCTTGTTTAAAGGCCTATATTATAGCTTCTCTATCTTCTTTTCTATAAGCCCAATAAAACCAATTATGGAAGCTCTCTTTTAGTAATCACTATGCAGTACTTTTATCATTGTAACAGATCTTTCACAATTTTCACACTCCAAAGCAGAAGCAAGAAAGTTTATCATTTTCTGAGTTTTGTCCTTGGCCCCCAGTTTTCAGTTACATTATTGGTGTTCAAGGCTGCCTAAAATAAGAGCAAATATGAAAGGGGAAACTTAAATCATAATTTAGTTTGTTTTTTGAATATGTATATTTAATTTATGCATAGATTTTGTATTTATATTAATAGGATAGTGTTAAGAAAAAGGGACTATCTTTTGTTTTTAAATATACTATTTTATCAAATGTGGATAGAGTTTCTTGGTTACAAAGCCATCAAGTCATTTCATTATATATATATATATTCATATATATATATATATATATATATATATATATATATATATATATATGAATTCTCAATCCCTGCCTCTTTTGTCTCTGCAGAATGCCTCCTGACCAAATTTTGTTGATTACACTGAGATTCTTAGGTGATATTCAAACTCCATACTTAAGACTTCTTGGCAAGAAGAGATCACTAGTTATTGTATATATTAAAGTGGTCTTAGAGTTTCCATCCAAAAAATCCCCAGGCCACCTTTTAAGAGCCTGGTAGATCTATAGATTTAAAGGTACCCTGTTATTGTCTCCCTGGAATATTTTGGAGTTCTATTACAACACTCACTCAAAATAACACAACACAATAAAACTCACCACCATGAGGCTTCAAAAAGTTTAAGAAGTTTGTATGTTTTAGATTGAAATTTCCACTTCTAATGATCTTACATAAAAACACAGTCTAAAACTATAATACAATTTATAATGTACTATACAAAAATGGAGGGATTAAAGTCACTATAGGATAACAGTTAAGACTAAGGATTAAGCAACTGTTAGGCATGAAAAGTTATGTATAAGATTTTCTACAATCAACAGGAAGCTCCATGCTCAAACCCCTACCTCCTCGTCTAGCTTGATACCCGGGAGCCGCCAAGATGCCGGCTTACCACTCTTCTCTCATGGACCCTGACACCAAACTCATTGGAAACATGGCACTGCTGCTTATCAGAAGTCAGTTCAAAGGACCCGCCCCTAGAGAGACAAAGATTCAGATATTGTGGATGAAGCCATCTATTACTTCAAGGCCAATGTCTTCTTCAAAAACTATGACATTAAGAATGAAGCTGATAGAACCTTGATATATATAACTCTCTACATTTCGGAGTATCTAAAGAAACTCCAAAAGTGCAATTCCAAAAGCCAAGGTGAAAAAGAAATATATACACTGGGAATCACTAATTTTCCCATTCCTGGAGAGCCTGGTTTTCCACTTAATGCAATTTATGCCAAACCAGCAAACAAACAGGAAGATGAGGTGATGAGGGCCTAATTACAGCAGTTGAGTTACAAGAGACCAGACTGAGACTTTGTGAGGAAGTTTTTGACCCTCAGAATGATAAACCTAGTAAGTGGTGGACTTGCTTTGTGAAGAGACAGTTCATGAACAAGAGTCTTTCAGGACTTGGACAGTGAAAAGAGCCTGAGCAGACACTTTCCACATCCGTGGGCAGCATTTTACAGCAAGATGTACACAGTTCTTTGCCTTTATTTGATAAAGTTTTATACAGAAGAGAGAAGAGAGTGAAGTGAAGTGTCTTCACTTGAAGAGCTCTTTGTCAAGAATTTGGGTTGGGGAGGGAAGAATGGGTTGTTGAAGGGTGATTTGAACTTTCTGTATTAAGCTGGTGCTTAATAAAAATAAGTAAGAATAAAGAAATTTCTAACATTAAAAAAAAAGATTTTCTGCAATCGTAAGCATATAAAATAAAGAAAAAAGCATAGAAAAAATGAAAGAAAATGCAGAAACATTTGCAAGCATTGTATTTTTCTCATCAAGCAGTGATGTAACATTTTCTTAACAGTTTTCTATATTTTATAAAATATCTATAGTCCATGCATTCTACTTAATATAATACAATAAAACCTTAATTATAAAACATAACTCTATAAAATGATTTTTGTGCACTTAAATATGAATTAATTTGATAGTCTAAATTAATATTTTTTTACTTTTTAAATAATTAGACAAAATATAAGCGTGGATATATAATCTAAAATATTTTTATTTTTATTTTTTTTAAGATTTTATGTATTTATTTGTCAGAGAGACAGAGGGAAAGCACAAGCAGGGGGAGCAACGGGCAGAAGGAGAAGCAGACTCTACACTGAGCCGGGAGTCCAACACGGGACTCAATCACAGGACACTGGGATCATAACCTGAGCCAAACGCAGACATTTAACCTGCTGAGCCACCCGGGCGTCCCTAACCTAAAATATTTTTAATGCAGTCCTAAATATGACCAATTCACAACTGAAGAATAATTCAGCATCAAAGATGAACCCCATTAAATACATCTATGCAATTAGGAATTAAAACGTCTGGCTTCATTACTATTTCTGTGTAGTCTGTACTATATGTTAAATTTTTGTAAATTATTTCCGTTTTGTTTATAAAGCATTGATATTGGAGCTGAAAGATTATGTCTCACAGGGATCTTGTGTGGAAGTAACAGAACCTCATTCTGGCTCAAGTGAGAAAAAAAATAGTTTATTCAAAGGAATTTAGATATGAGATAGAGTCAGTAGTAAGCTTGTAGAAGAGGCTTGGGCAACGGCCAGCATCTGTTTCATTTAGGCAGCGGGACATTCTGTCAGGAGCACAGGACAGAGGCAGACCAGGAAGACGCCTGCCACTGGCACTACCGGGTTTATTGTGAGGCCACAGTGTAACTTTGATCACTCCCGACTTCCACCTTCCTGGCTTTCCCCTCAAAGGATCTGATAGAGACAAAAGGGAACCATGTTCCCTACCAAGGTGTATGACATTATATTTTTTGTATTATCAAAATGGCTACTGCTCTTATGCCTTAGCAGAATGAACCAGCATTTTCACAGTTATTTGAAGTAAAAAACTTGGAATTCATCCTTAATTATTCACTCTTTCTTTCCACTTATTCACTGCATTGCCGAATCTTACCACTTTAAATTGTCTTTAACCTCAGCATCCTATTTACATCCTGAATATCTCTGCCTTTATACGCAACTTCTTATATTTTTTTTAAGAATTTATTTATTTGAGAGAGAGAGAGCACAAGCAGGCGGGAAAGGCAAAGGGACAAGGAGAAACAGAACAAGCTCCCTGCTGAGCTCCCCATGCAGGGCTCAATTCCAGGATCCTAGAATCCCAAGATCATGACCTGAGCCGAAGGCAAACACTTAACCACTGAGCCATCCAGGTGCCCAATACCTGCCCTCTTTAATACTTGCCAGGACTGTTGGAATAATATACTTAGTTTCTTTTTGAAGGAAGTATTAAAAA
>CM053611.1:80048251-80074630 GCA_028646535.1 Procyon lotor
TATTTAAATAATTAGACCCTAGATGCCCATCAACAGATGAATGGATAAAGAAGATGTGGTATATATATACAATGGAATACTATGCAGCCATCAAGAGAAATGAAATCTTGCCATTTGCAGTGATGTGGAGAGTACTATCCTAAGCGAAATAAGTCAGTCAGAGAAAGACAATTATCACATGATCTCTCTGATATGAAGAATTTGAGAGGCAAGGCGGGAGTTTGGGGGCGTGGGGGAGAGAAATGAAATAGGAAGGGATGGGGAGGGAGACAAACTGTAAGAGACTCCTAGACTCATGAAACGAACTAAGGGTGGCTGGGAGGCGGGGGGGGTAGGGATAGGGTGGCTGGGTTGTGGACATTGGGGAAGGTATGTGCTATATTAAATGCTGTGAAATGTGTAAGCCTGACGATTCACAGACATGTACCCTGGGGCAAGTAATACATTATATGTTAATAAAAATTTTTAAAAAAAGATTTATTTAAATACTTAAATCATCTATAGAAATAATAATCTATAGAAAGATTTATGAAATAGATAATGATTTCATATTCATGACTGATCAAGATGGGGAGAGAAACAGAAGTAATCTGGCTTCTTATTTCCTCTCTGACTTAATTTCCCACTATCTCTCCCTCTAACTTAGTCCCAGCAGCCCTCAGAACACTATCCATTGTTACCCCTGGAAAATTCCAGCTATGTTCTGTCTTGAGCCATTACATCTGCTTTCCTTTGCTTGGAAATCCTTTTCATCACATATCCACATAAATGTCTTCAATATGTGTTTGTCATTTCTTTCCATTAAAATCTCTCTTGGTGACACTATTTAACATTGAAACCAACCCTCCTTACACTCCGTATTTTTCTCCTTTGTTTTATTTTTTCCTCCATAATTTTTACTGCCATCCGAGATACCATATTGTTTATTATTCACTGCCATCCACTACTCTATGAAGTCAGTGAGGCTGGAGATTTTATTTAGTTTGTTCATTGTACATACCCCAACATCAGAAGAGTGATTATCTAGTACATAATAAATACCTATAAATAGTTGTTTAATAAATACATGAATGAATAAAAGTAAAATGACTTTAAAAAAATAGTTACAAACATACAGAAGATAAAAATTACTGAAAAATTTTAACTTTGTAGAAATAGGAATTGAAATTTAGATAACATTTGATTATCTTTGTAAAAATACAAGAATGATATTTTAAACATTTAGTACCTATAGAATATCATCAAATAACATTACAGTGGATAGATTTAAGGAAAACAACTGATCTGAATTTTTGAAGTAAAATACAAGCTCATTCTTGAGATAAAATTACCTCTTTAACTGCATATTTTGGGGATGCCCGGGTGGCTCAGTCTGTTGAGCACCCCTTGGCTTCAGCTCAGGTCATGATCTTGGGGTCATGGGATTAGGCCCCACACTGGTCTTTGCACTCTGTATAAAGTCTGCTTGTCTCTCTCCTCCCCTTCTGCTCTTCCCCCGCTCCTCCCATCCTCTCTCTCGAATAAATAAAATATTTTTTAAAAATTGCAAATTTTGGTTTTTTTCATTGTGCTTTGCTTGAGGCTGTTGTTTGGAATTGATTTGGGTAATAGGGACCTAAAAGTCAAGAGTGAGGGAAAAATTGTTAAAAGTTGTCATTAAGTGCCTGGGTGGCTCAGTCGGTTGAGCGTCTGACTTGGATTTTGCTCAGGTCATGATCTCGAAATCCTGGATGGAGCCCCTTCCTTGGGCTCTGCATTCAGAGGGAAGTCTGCTTGAGGTTCTCTCTCTCCCTCTCTCCTGCCCCTGCCCTGTTGTGCACACGTGTGCACGTGCTTTCTCTCTTAAAATAAATAATCTTTTTTAAAAAAAAGTCTGATGTCTTGACTTTCCTATACTGCAAATAGTACAAGACAAAAGTTACTTTTATAAGAATGAAGATTTAGTGTAAGCCATCAAATTTAAATTTATAATGATTCAATCTATGAACTAACATATGAAGTCTCATTTTGGGGGAGTTTCTTACACATGGACTTTATCTCTATGTCCATTACACTTATTACTGTATGGAGTAGTCATTGCTTTACTATTCACCAGCTATCCCTTTTTTTCTAACAGCATCCAGATTTTCCTCTAGGGAACTAGCCTTCCTCTGGTTTTATTTATCTTTGTGATTTTGATAATATTAAACCCACACTAAGCTCCATGGATAGGCCCTCGGTGGCATGATCCAATCAACATAATCTTGTCCCCTTGCTGAAGGTTTGATTTAGGCATGAGTAATAGCCATACTAAGAGCTAGCATTCTGTAGCCAAATTCAGGGGTTTATGTGATAATGATCAAACTTTTTACTCTCCCTCATTCTTATTGTAACTGGAAAACTTGCAAACCCTGTTGATAGTGGCAGCCATTCTCTGCATTAAGTAAGAAAGCCTGGGGCATAAACCAACCTAAGGAAAAGGGCATTGTTGAAGGAGTCACAGAAAAATGGAGCTGGAGCTCTGCTTGGATAAGGTGTGCCCCAGACTTACCTCTGGGTTTTTCAGCTATATAAAACAACTGATCTTTTCCATTTTTAAAGAATGATTGAGTTGTTTTTTATTTAATAAGGGACAATTGTGGAGGCACAAGTGTGAATGTACGTGTGGTCAGATTTGGACTTCGGGGAAACAAAGCTTGTTTCAATTTTGTTCTTTAACATTGAGAGATATTTTTGCCATGTAAAACTTTCTTCCTCCTCCCTAGTACAGCTGAAAACTGCTGTTCTTTACATCAAATTAAAATACTCAGCAGTTTTGCTTCTCTAACCTGTCGTTTTGTTCTCTGAACCATAAAATAAGTTAGATATGAATATGTAGACACTTATTCAGTGCATTATTACAGATTGAGATAATTTGGCTCTGTAATTACAATGTTTCTCTTTAGAAAAAATGGAATCAGAGCACTAATACTGCAATTTGTACATTGATCCCTTTATATCATTCTGTCAGACTCCTGGCCTTCAAAGGTTTCCTGAGTCTATTATAATATAGGATAATTCATCCACTTTGCTATCTGCACCATTTGCAAGAATTTTCTCATTAATTACTTTCAATTTCAACCATTATGCCCTAATCCAAAGCTATGTCCTTTTCTTCAACACTTTGCCATGATGTTTTAAACTCTTTCTCAGGGAAAAAATAATAATCCCAGATCTTTGTGAAGACATGATGAACTATTTCCATGAAGGCTCATTTAGAAAAAACAACAAAGTGCTCTTATTAGAAACAAGGGAATAATCAGTTCATATGAAAAAAGAAGTGACCTATGCCTACCCAAACTCAAATGAACCCTTCCTATGGTTCAAAACTTGGTTAGCTTATTTCTATTTGTTTTCTTTTTCATTTTCATGCTTCTATGCATTTCCAGCTGGACTGACTCTGGAAGGAGCAAAATATTACAAAAAACTTTGTTCTCATATTTCCAATCTGATTTCAACCTCTGTGAGAAAGGTTAGGATAATCACAAGAATGTTGAGTTTCTTATCTGGACCCCATCTTTAAACCTTGAAAGACTTACCCATCACTAGTTCCTAATTTCCAGTGTTCCCTTCTGGGCTAGAATATTTGTTATGATTAATGTACCTCTGATCTTTCCCTCTGTCTCTGTCTCATTTTCTTTCTTCCTCTGTCTTCCAAAGATAAAATCTCTTCAGTTTTTCTCTCACATTGATTTGTTTATTTTCAGTTCTTTCATCTTTGAAAGGTTAACTTTGAAATCATGGCTAGAGAAACACTGGAAAGTCTACTAGGAAAATAAATTATAGATTTAGCTAATTTTCTGAATTTTCTCTTTAAAAATATCAGTCCAACATTCTGTTATTTGTATAGATATTACAATTAAGGTAATAATGAACACATATTTGTCACTATCAGGTAGTTAATAGTCATTGGTTTTATTGTACAATGGATATAATTTTAGAAGTGTTCAACTAATTCTCATACAAGTATTTTCTTATTTAAAATGAAATAACTGAAAACATTATTTTCAAAATACGGTATTTTATTAGAGCAAGAAATTTAAGCCATTATTGGCTTCATTTCAATTTCTCTGATCTGTGAACATAGAAAGAAGAAAGCCAGGGACATCCAAATGCTTATGAACTTAATTTGCTGTTTTACCAGACAATCTAGATTTGGGGAAAAGGGCTACATTTGCTGGGAAACCAGCAAAGAGCATATTAGATAAATAAAAGTAACTCCTAGTTATTCTCCATAATACTTTTATTCTCAATAGCCTTGTTTTCTCATGACAGTGATATTCAACATTTTATTGAATGAGTTCTAGTCTAGATCACTATTATTAGAGATATTTTAGAATGTATAACAAAACCTGGAAAATGTTATATAGGCTTTTTATTTACCTAATCTCATCTCAAGAATTGGTCCTGCTTTAGGCACTATCCCTAGCGCATGTTTGAAAGCTTGGCTATAGAAGTGGCTCAGTTTATGGGATAAGAACTGGAAATTCAAAGAGATTCAAATCTCCAGCTTATTCTAGCCTTCTAGATTTGGACAAATAAATCAACTCATAAGCCTTAATTTTCTGATCAAGATAATGGGAAAAATAATATCTACCTTATATAATTATTGGGAGAATTAAACTCTACTGAAAAGAATACCTAAAAACTATATTCAGTAGGGGGCATCTGGCTGGTTCAGATGGGGGAGCCCAATGACTCTTGATTCTGGGGTTGAGTTCAAGCCCCATGTTGGAGATAGAGATTACTTAAAAAAATTAAATCTTTAAGAACAAACAGTATGCAATAAATATTAGCCATTATTGAGAGTAACATTACAAATTACCTGTTCATTTTCCTTTCCTTAAATTGAATATTAAGCTATTCCTGTGAGATCATGGATCTACAAAGTATTTATTACAAAAAACAAAGTATTATAATACCCAAAGTTGTATTTATTAACTATAATTGGCTTTCTAAGGAGAGGCATTTTATTTATTTTTTTTCCTAATGAGAGGCGTTTCAGAACGCTTTGTATTTAAATATGTATGTTCTCCTTCTCTCTACATATACACATTATCACAGAGAAATATATAAAGTGAGAAATCATGAGAAAAAATGAGACTCTAGTAGATTGGACTTTGGAGTCAGAAACACCTGAATCCAGATTAGAACTTTTCTACTTTTAAACTGATGACTGGCTCAGTGGGTTAAAGCCTCTGCCTTCAGCTCAGGTCATGATCTCAGGGTCCTGGGATGGAGCCCCACGTAGGACTCTCTGCTCAGCAGGGAGCTTGCTTCCCCCTCTCTCTCTGCCTGCCTCTCTACCTACTTGTGATCTCAATCTCTGTCAAATAAATAAATAAAATCTTTTAAAAAATAAATAAAAAATAAACTGATGACTCAATGCAAATTCCAATATCTTGTATCTCCAGTTTTCTTAATTGTAAAACAAAGATAATGATGCCTGTCTCACTGAGCAGCTTTGAAAATTAAAAAAGATGATGCTTAGCAGAGCTCTTCAAAGAGTTAACAGTCACTGGGACTAACAATAATAATTAACAGTACCCCATTATTAATAAGAAGGTGCTTTCTGAATGTTTTTCTTTCAAAAGATTGACCCAGTAAGAAACTGTAGCCCACTGAAATTTGTGAAATTGACCTTTTAAAAATCTATAGGTCTTTATAGGCTAAAGGATGCTGAGCTGATATTTTGTCATACCATCGCTTTGGAAAGCTTAAATGCACATTTTTCATATGTATTAAATAATGAGAGGAACTAATTTTAAACACATGAACCACTCTGATGCAGCATTTCCCCCCACACACAATTTCATGAGGACTTTTTAAACTCCCTTAAGGTTATTGTCAATATGATACTGTTTATTTCAACCTATGGAGCTACTCTCTCTCCTTGTTCTTTCCCTCACCACATTTAACCAGTTTTAACTGGTGTCAACTCTTTGTGACCTCTAGCGAGGCAAATGGTTGAAACGTCTGGCAGGTTCATTTGCACAGTAATGAGTTCTGTCTACTAGTCTGCTACAGACTGATGGGGAGAAAGAGATTACCTTCCACCACTGCCTATTAAATGTGATTGACATGCCTGTATGATATCTGTCTTCCTTAACAGCCCTCTCGTCCTCTAGAAACTGTTTGTGAGCAAAAGAATAGTGCTTAAATGAGGTCTGAAGCATTGTTCTCCTGCCACTTGTTTTTGTTTCAATTGCTATGGTGTAAAATGACAGGATTTTTTTTTAAAAAGGAAAAATCATATGATATTGTGAATAACTGGTAAGAGAAGGAAACATTTCATTATTTTAAAAAAATGGAAAAAATACTTTAGCAAGTCTCTTGCAGCACAAGAATTATAGAGAAAAAAATAAAAAATTATTTCTTCAACTCATTATAAGCTTTTTTAGTAGCATCTTTAATTGTGCCATTTCATTTGATATTTTCTAACACTGGCATTTACTATAGCTTTTATATCTACATTTATTCTCTAATCTTCTGTTTTATTTTTTATTCAGTTCATATCCTGTTTTAATATAACTTTTGCTTTATGGTGTAATTGGTATAAACATCTTCTTAAAAATGTCTCTTAATAGCTCAATAACACATAAAATTGCAACAACTCAAATAATGACTCTAATAACCTCTATAAGAATGCACTTAGCAAAAAACATTCCAAAACCTCAACATAAAAGGTATATATTAATTCTTGTAAAAATTATCTTTTCCTATTACACTTTACCTACAGCATTTTAGGCAATCATATCATATACATTTTATTTTAAGGTCCTATTACAAGAGTCATTTTTAAACAAAATGAAAGGCCAAATTCTATTTAACTGCAGGAAATCATGGGCGAGTCATGTTGAAATTCTCTTCAGTTGTGAAATATGACAAGCATTTTCCATTGTTAGAGATTTAAATTTATTCCTGCTTATGTTTTATGATCTATATTTCATGTCAAATTTCAGCATGGTTTAATTTTCAAATATGCCCAATCACAACATTATTAATGCTAAGATCTGATGAATTAATAGCTTAAATAGTTACTCACCAACTTTGAACTACAAGCATTGGCTCTCTGCATAATCATCTTTCCCTATAATGCAATCAGGATATAGCCATATGGTTATCATGAAGCTCTGTCTGTTGGTTCAAGTTGTGTATATAGCTCAGATTGAAACTACTTGAGACCTGAAATCCACCTCACCATAACCTAGAAGTTCTGAATGTACTGGTTTAAATTAACTGCTTGACTAGTGCAGTGTAGCCATGAAAGTGAGAATAGAGCAGAAATGTATTTACATTTTATCTACATTCACTTGCCTCAAAAGGAGAGCAAGGGACAGGCAGCTGCAGAAGGAAAAAGCAAATGCTGCTGTTTGGATTCACTAAACAACTGTACCACATCAATCGTTTATAATATACTGTTCTACAGTTTCGCTGTTGCAGAACTGTAAGCAGTAAAGAATAGTAGATGTCTTCCATCAGCTCCAGCAAAACATTTGTTCTTTATATTCTCTGTATAAAACATAAAATCCTGCTTCTACATTGATGACTGCCTTACTAAAGTACGGAGAAAGAACTATTGGGGACCCTTCCGGTATTAGTACTATAATTTAATTTAACTCAGGGCACAGCAGGAAATTGATTAATAGCTACAAAATGCACACGTGCTTTCAAAGCATGAAAAGCAATTACTTCACCAATTACAGAAAGTCCAAAACAATTGTGATTGACAAAGCACAAGAAATACATTAGAATTGAAAATGTTGATCTTGGAAAAAAAAGGAAGACCTACAATCTCTTGATTTTATTTATTTAAAAAACACATTAAAAACACACATACTTTTTTCTTTCTGTATAATAACCTATTTAATGAAATAATAAAGTCAAGATTCATAAATATTTATTATTGATTGATTGATTTATGGGACAGAGTGAGGGAGAGTGAGAAACAACATGAGAGGGGAGAGGGTCAGAGGGAAAAGCAGGCTCCCGCTAAGCCAGGAGCCTGATGCAGACTCGATCCCACAACTCCGGGATCATGACCTGAGCCAAAGGCATTCATTTAACCAACTGAGCTACCCAGGTGCCCCAGTATTTATAATTCTTAAATGATTTTAGATTTATGAATGTTTTGGTCACACCTGATTCACTATATTAAGGTTGAAACATATCAATATTTTAAAAGTATTCTAAGTAGTCTAATAAGAAGCATTCAGTGTACAGTGTAACAGAGCGAACAATGAGGTGTTTTAAAAAAACTAGAATTTTTCTTTAATACCAGAAATAAGGAAAAGAGAACTCACTCATAGTTTTAAATGTTCCAAAAGTTTCAGGTATTTATTTAATTTGAAAAGTGGAAATGCAACCTGTAGAATTTTATAGTAGGATATGCAATCTTACGTAAAAGTTCATGCTATTAAAATCATCATTACAGAGGATATTATACATGTATATTCTATATTATATTGTAGTAAGATATTTTTATTCCAGATACCGAACAGTAAAAACTAGACATTCTTAAAACTTACAAAGTTGTTTACTTATTTTTTCCAAATATCTATTATTTTGACACACACTTTTATTAAATAGCTCAAAAGGCCATACATAAGACCAATTTTTTTCACTTTATTTACTCAATACATTTTTTGAAGGCCATATGTTTATCACTGAGCACTACATATTTACACAGAGTGCTCAGCAAATATATTTGGAAAGATTGAATATTGAACATCAGCAATGTCTTGGAGACTGTATTAATCATTGGGCTTTGGTTATTTCTGATCTGCATGGTAATTTATTTGAAATATAGATATTTGTCAAGAAATATAGTTAAAGGGGTGCCTGGGTGGCTCAGTTGGTTAAGCCACTGCCTTCAGCTCAGGTCATGATCCCAGGGTCCTGGGATTGAGCCCCACATCGGGCTCCTTCCTCAGCAGGGAGCCTGCTTCTCCCTCTCCCTCTGCCTGCCACTCCCTCTGCTTGTGTTCTCTCTCTGTCAAATAAATAAAATCTTTAAAAAAAAAAAAAGAAATATAGTTAAATAATTTCAGATATTTTGTCTTTCAATACAGACTTCACCTTTTAAAATGCAAATGTAAATAGCATTTAAAATAACAAGCTCTTGGGGCACCTGGGTGGCTCAGTGGGTTAAAGCCTCTGCCTTCAGCTCAGGTCATGGTCTCAGGGTCCTGGGATCAAGCTCCACATCAGGCTTTCTGCTCGGCAGGGAGCCTGCTTCTCCATCTGCCTGCCTCTCTGCCTGCTTGTGATCTCTATCTCTGTCAAATAAATAAATAAAATCTTTAAAAAATAATAAAAAATAAAAAAATAGTAAAATAACAAGCTCTGTTCAATCTATATTAAAATTTTCAGAATCTTTGAGTCATATACAATGCTTATTCTGAGTCCTTCCTCAGAAGAAACCTAAAAATTAAGTAAAGAAAAAAAACTTCAGATTTCTCTATAAGTTTATACATGTGGAAAAACTTTATATTTATTAATTTCTGAGATTTCTTGTCCCTGTGCCAATGATTTCTGATTATACATTAGCTTTCTTATGAGTTGAATATACTATTATGTTCATTAATATGAATATATTATTATATTAAATAGTATGAAGAATAATACTTATAAAGTATACAAAATTTTAAAAAAAGAAAATGACTTCACAGCCAAGCCTCCTAGCCACTTTGACATACTATTTTTAGCATTTACCCACTAATACTGTAGTTAGTTTGCCTTCCAAAAAGTCCATGAATTGCTCTATAGGATATTGATCTCATTAATAGAACACCCCTTTGGAGTCCATAGATAACGTATTACCTAGCATATAAAAAAAATCCCTTTCTTTAAGGATAATATATTTAGTCATTGTGTCATATTTAGTCATATTTAGTCATGTGAATTGGTTGATAAAATTAGTTTTTGTAGATAATCACTAATTGTTAAGAAAAGAGACTAAGCAGATTTTTAAAAAGAGCTTGATGAAACTGAAGAAATCTTTGAATTTTAAACAAACCTGCTAAAATTAATGCCAAATATTTTAGAAATAAAAACAGTGATTACCTATAGCTTGTAAAAAATAATAATGATAATGCCAGATAGCGATAGGAATTCACCAGCTTTGAATGAATCAGAACAATAGTGGCAACATTTGAAGTTGTTTTCAAACTCTGCCTTTGTAACAATCTTAAGTGTCTTTGTAAGAATTTGTCATAAATCTACTATTATATGTCCAACAAATTAATGTCAGAATCAAAGTCACCCAGAGTAATAATTAAAATACACAGTATTCATTCAGAAATGAGAAAGATACAGCAAATGGACAGCTAATGTCAAAATAAAAGATTTCCTTCCAACTGGAAATAGGCTAAAACTGGTAGCCAATTCTTAAAATAGATTTTTATAAAGATAATCTTGATTCATAAATTATATCCACTTTATATTTGTATGAAATCAGCATTTATATTTTCATGTTTAATGTAAAATTTACCTATCTTATCCTAAAGCCATTTATAACAAATTGCCTATATGTTATTCACTGACTCCCTTAATGAAAAATTCATTTTCCCTTTTCTGATTTCTGGAAGTAACTTGAATGTTTAAGATTCACTTTGGCCTCTTAATATTCATTCAAATTCTTCTTCTTTTCTGGGGGTAAAAGATATATATTTATGAATCATTCAGTATGTCAACCACATGTGGATTCTACAATGCTACGAGCATATGTTATTTGTATCCTGCTTTCTGATTTTCTGATTGACAGCATGAGTTTAAGGGTGACTAGGCTTATTTCCTGCAGTTTAAGATTGATAGAAGTTTAGCAAAGCATATTCACTGATATATAATATTGCTTCCCTGATGACAGTGGGAATGAAAATTGGCACACAAACTCTTTGAACTTCAGAAAGAGAAAAAAAACTTCAGCAGATTGTGTGCTTATGCAAATAGTGACATAAATTAACTTTGAAAATGTTGAGAATGCAACAGGAAGAAAGAAATTTGAAAGTGAGCCAATCGTAATGTCAGGAAATTACAGAATCTTTTCAACCACTTTTCATTTACTGAATTGTAAATATGAGCATTATTCTTTTTTATAAGTTAAATCTTTTAAGTTTTGTTAATTTGCATTCAGAAAAAAGAATCCAATTATATGATGAAAAATTAAATAAAATTCTATTGGAACTTCTTGAAAGAAATGTATCACAATTTGGGTTCTTTGGTGGAAAGTTTGACACAGAACAAAGAAAACTACTGAGAATAAGTCATCACTACTGAAACTGATATTGTCACAGAACTTTAAGAATAGAATTCAAGTTTTGATTTATATTTAAAAGCAGTTAATATGGCTCTGAATTTCTTTGCAAAAATGATCAAAATAAATTAATGACAAAAATTGTTTTTCTATAGCTTTTTTGTTAGTCAAGATTTCAAAATTGGAAGATAAAATTCCTCTTTTTTTCAGTCTAGTTAATGTCTTTTTCAGTTCTCAAATAGATCATACTTCCCAAGTGCACTTAATCTTCCTGATGCCTGGAATTCTGCAGGTATTTCAGCCAGAATTTCTACTACTACTTTGGCTTTCTATTTAGATATGACTTACCCTAGGAAGAGATCCTCAGATATGGGATCTAAGAAGAGCTCCCTCAAATGTTCCCCAGACTCTTCCTTTTCTCTCTTTGGGATCTTATCATACACACAATATTTGCCTGTTTACTTGTCTTTATTCTTTATAAAATGTCCCTGAGGACAGGAACCACATCTACTAACATAATGTTTGGTATCAGGTATGTCAGCAATAAATAGTGCATGAGATTTATAAGTATCACATCCTCAGACATGGGATATGAATTTGTCTGTCTCCACATGCAATTAATTTTTTATGGATAAGAATAGTGTCTTATTAAACTTTTTTATTTCTAATGCCTTTTACAAAGCCAAGAATATAATATATATTCAATAAATATTTTATTAAGTAAATGCATGTTCAAGTAGATTTTGGAGAGACACAATTGAATGAAGTTGAAATCTTTACATTACACAACTGAAATCCTTACATTTACAAACACAAAGCTTGTTTTCATTAAAAAAGAATCCTTCCCTTTGTCAGAAAAAAAAAAACATTTGTTCCTGATAAGAAAGAGCAGTCTATTACTTAGGATTCTTTGTTACTTACAATAAGCCCTGTTATCATAGGCTAATGTAAGACCTCCTTTGTTTTTCTTATCCCAGATAAAACCAAAAACGCATCCCTCCTTTTCCGTTCAAATAAACAAAGTGATTTTTGCTTAAAAAAAGAAAGTCAAAGTACTGTGCGAGAGTACAACATCCAAAAATAAAATGATTATGTCAATGGCTTTTCACAATGGATACAAAACATGGGTAGCATTCACTGCACACCCATCTGTCAAGATGAGTTTCTCATTTTAGGTTGTGGCAAGGTTGGTCTTCTATGGTGACAAAAACATGAGCTGAAAAGTCAGAAAAACCTAGGTTTGTTGGAATTCTGTTTCTACAGCATACTGTGTGGAGCTTTGAGAAAATTATTTAAGCATTTTCAATATCAATTTCTTCAATTATTGATAGAGAAAATAATAGCTAATTCATGGACTTGTAAGGAGTAAGTACGCAATCCTGTGAAGATCTTTTCTTTAGTTGAAAGAATGGTATAGGGAAGAAAGCTCTATGGCTTTCTTCTGAAAGAGCTGAAGTTTTACGATATCAAAACTAGAATTTTCCCCAGATGCTCTGACTTCCTGACTATTTCATGGCCTCCAATAACACTGTCCATAATCCTTGGCAGTGATCACTGATAATTGGATCATTCCTTTCCTAATCCAGATAACTTTCATGGATAACTTTACCAAAAGGGAATCCACATTCAAATCCTCAGGGATGCTTAGGTGTTCTTAAGATTCTAGTTCAAAATTCAAACCATAGTCAAGGGCTGGAAAAATCATTGCATTTTTCTCTAGTTAAGACAATTTATCTGATTTTTCCCTTACTTTGTTTTGTGGTAGTAATTAAATTCTACTCTAGATTCTTTACAGTTCTTAGTCTCTTGAAGCTCAATATATATTTTTCCTCTCACAGAGCCCTAACTCCATAATTACAATCATGGCTTTCAGGATTACTGCTTAGTTTATGAGTTTTAGAAGTTTGATTTGAAATACAAAACTGTGCAATGATGTCTTTGTTCTTGGATGAATTCCCCTGTCCCAAGGCAAATGGACCACTCTCGCAGCTGCCCAATTATTGCCAAAAAGTCGGAGGTTACCAGAAATCCCTAGAAGCTGAATTGTTAATAAGTATCTAAAAACATTACCTGCCAAAAATATTAGCACAAAATTCCAAACCAGGCTTATATTTGAAACGCCTCCTTCTATTAAATTTGACTACAAATATTGCCATACTCCATCATCTTCCAAAACCCATGAATTTCCCCTTAGCTCACAGAAATTGAATATATATATTCAATTTCTATGAACAACAAAATGCATATTAAACATTTCACATCTATAACTTGGCAGATAGTAAATTCTTAATAAATGGTAGCTAACATTTTAACTTAATTAGGTGGCTTTTTATAGGGGAAAAAAAGAGTATTTCCCCTCATCCTATCGTACTAGGACCATCTGAATCACATATAAATTTGTAAAAAGGTTTTCTTTGAATTAAGCTTGGTCACAAGAATATTTACCACTGATCACATGACTTTTCCTAACATCAGGTTACAAAGTTCCTTTTACAGCTCTTGCTGTTTTCTACAGTTTCTTTGTATAAAATTAGTAGTGTATTAGTGAATTTATTTTCAATGGATATCTATGTCTTTCAAGTATTAACTTTATGTCTTTAAGCTTTTATTTGCTTACTTCTAAATTTTTCTGTCCATGGACAGAAAGTTTAACTAAGAAGCTCCCTATGTCATTTAAACTATCAGTTTGAATTCATTTGGGCTCAGTTGCTAAAACACCATCTAGCAACCATTTTTTTTTTGTTTTGCTTGTTTGTTTTAATTATTATGTTTAATAAGTGAAGAGAAGCAAAATGTGAATTCCCCAAGTATGTCTTTTTGGCATAAAGATTATCTTGAGGTGATTATTTTTGAGAAATGGCAGACACAGGAGAAGCTCTGAAAACTGCATAAAAATTACTCTTTTGTAGGAGATATTTATATTTATAAGAGAAATCTCCATTTTTAAGGGGTTCTCCCTTTCTGTAGCAGGAAGAAAGGGATGACTAAATCTCTAGAAATTTATCAGTGGAGAAGACACTGACTTAAATTTGCATAACAACCATACACTTCTTTACTGATAACTTCCCGTAACTGGCTCTCCCCAACCCCAACATCTTCTTTTGTCTTCAGCAGGAGATAATATTTAAGGTGGTAACTTGGGCCATTTTGGGGTGTTACTGAGTTTTCCTGAGTATCTCCCATTTAAACAGGAAGTATATATGTTATTAAACTTTTGTGTGTGTGTGTGTGTGTGTGTGTGTGTGTTTGTGTGTGTGTTTTCCTGTTAATCTGTCCTTTATTACATGGTGGTCTCAGCCAAGAACCTCAAAGGGTATAGGGAAAATTATTTTTTGTCCCTTACATAAGTTAACAGTAAACAACACATTTGTGATGAAATATTAAATACTTTTGACTAATTAGAACTACAAGTATTTGAAATAATAGTTAACACAAGCTAATAATTATCTTAATCTCCATAAATATGGAACTCCCAGATTTTGAAATCCCCAAAGACTACCAGGGAGCCGAGTCCGATGCAAAAGAGACTTTATTCGAGCTAGCTCGAGCTCAGTCACCCACACTCACCCTGCGTCGTGATGTAGAGAAAGAGAGCGAGTTTCGAAAAGCGCCCCGCAGTTTTATAGGAGCCAGTGGCCAATGAGATTATAACACACACAGAAAGTTGCATAGCCATGTTAGGCCACACATTGGTGGCCAATTGAATTACAATTTACCCTGTGGTAGCTGTTTGAGCTAGCCTATCACTCTGGTCAGAATTGGCATGCAAATTTGGCGGGCAAAAGGCCGGGTTTACATTCTTTGGCGGTTAGGGGTTCCGCATTCCTATTGGCTAACTCTAACTCAAGTGCAGGCTGAGCAATATTCTGACATGGGGGTTATACACAAGATGGCGGGTGTAGCACAAAATGGAGTTAGCCTTGCTCTGCTCTTTCACTAGTACTATAGGAGGACATTGGGGGCGGGGAGATAAGTAGTTGGCAAAATATTTTTCCATTCGTAGTTTTGACGCATGCTGGCCAGGTGGAGAACCCAGGAGGGGTCTGACAGGACCAGCTAAGAGGGTCCTTGGCTTCATGTAGGATGGGAATCAAATGCAAGCCGAGAGGAAATGAGAGCAGAATTGCTGAAGACATAGAGAGAGTGTAGATACAGACAGAACATCTGGAAGACTCAGAAAGGAAAGGAGAATGAGTCTTGTCTTTGCTTGACTTGGGGTCTGGGGTTTTTGTTGAGAATTGTGGTCTGGTGTACATGTCTTCTCAGGCATCCAGGAACTGGTTAAAACCAAAAGGAGTGTTTAGAGGTCCTCCATTAGTCATGTATGATCCAGAGCCAGGTGTCTTGGTGAGTCAGTGGTCTAGAAAACATACATGACAACACTGCCTGATCACTCCTTAGATGTTATCTATTGTGTTGGAAGACTCCAAAGAAATCATTAACTCCTTGACCTTTACAAGGAGAACATACATCATGGTGCCCTAAGGCTATAAAGTGGGGGTGTAGGTCCGAGCAAGAATAGAAGCAGCAAAAAAAGCAGTCTTTGTGGGGTCCCTTCAGTTTCCCAGTCTCAGTTTTACAGGTGAATTGAAGGAATATGTAGGACTGGTTCCAAGTATGCAAACCTGGTTTTAGGCATTATGTAATCACCCTCACCGCTTCCTATAATCTATAAGTAATAATATCAAAGTTCTATAGGTCTAGTTCACAAATGGCTAAGACAACCTTGTGCTCTTTCCCCTTTCCCTTTGTTAAAACAATTTTTATTACTGCAACTTTTTTTCTTTTTCACCATTGTTATGTCTAGGCCAACATCTCAAACTATTTTTCATTTCAAAGGAAGGTTAGAAAAGCCTTGACTGGTGGTAGGTAGCTAGGAATTCAGAGGAATTTGAAATAAGAGTCCTTGTGCACTTCTGACATGGCTCAGCTAGGTAGTAAAACAGTTGTAAGATTTACAGGGATCTCAGCACAAAAGACAAAACACAGAGCTTGACCAAGCTCAACAAGCTGCTCAAGTATACTGACAAACCTTTGCCTTTGGTTTCTTTTTCTCTGCCAGAGCACAGTCCGAAGTAGATAACTAATTGCCCCAGGCATTGTTGGTCAAAAGACCTCACACCATTATTGATCCTACACTTTTGTCTTTTCCCCTGAGTTCAACCTTCCTTTGGGGTCTTTGTGGGTGTTTAGAATTAAAGACTAAAAGGAAGTTTCAAACACTGACTGTAAGGGTCTTTGGTGCAGCTGTATTAGTTCTAATAAACTGAGCTTAAACTAGAAAGACTATGCCAACCATATTTCCTAAACACTGTATAAAGAAGCAATAAATAGAAACCATCTACATTTCCAGTTTATCAAATTTTTTACATATTTGATAAACCAGGTTATTTGATAACATATGTGATAAGATTTATGGCACTTATGGATTAAAACAAATGCACCTTGACAGCTAGCTTTACGTAAACATGTGGCTGCAGGTAGAGAGAAGTGGTCACTTAGAGGAAAAGTAGAGATCTGTTGACAAAAAGCAACAACACAAATTTCCACTATATTCTTTCCACAAGAAAATTTTATAGTCTGTTAAACCCCAAGCACAATATCAAATCTTATAGAAAAAAATTGTTGTGTATGTGTATATACATGTATATATAGGTGCATGCAAATGTATAATTAATGGTGCTCTCATTTCCCTTAGAATAATTTAAAGTATCATGAGGGTAAAAATGCATAGGGAAGAACACTGAGCCAGTGTTTCTGTACCCTAAAATATTTAAATAAAACAATTAATGTAACACCAGCTGAGCGGACTGGAGGAAAGCTTTGGCTGAAAGTCCCGGAGGGCACTGGGATGCATCGCCTTGTTCCCTGGCTTTTGAGATGATGCTTTTGAGGGTCTCCATTTACCTTCAGCAGGAATGCGGTAGGAGGAGAGGCACACTCCACTTTCTAAAGGCGCAGCCCTTCAGAAAGGCATACTTCAAAGGAGAGGCACACACTACTTTCAGTGACTTTCAAAAGAGAGTTCCCAGCATGGTAGGAGGAAGGGACAGGTCCCTCACCTGTCGCCAGCATTCCTCTCAGGATGAAAAACTGGCGTGGGGTACAGAACCAGCCCCAAGAGCGGGCTGCTCTCGGCCCAGCCCTCAGAAGCCCCAGGGCTGGCAACAACTTGGTTTCTTCAATAGAGAATTTTATCGTGTTTCTTTTGCTCAGTTTGGTCAGTTATAATTGAAGTTGACTTTTTTTTTTTAAGTTAAAAAAATATTTAAATAAAACAATTTAAATAAAGCAAGTAATGTAACTACACAAACAATATGAAAACAAAATCCTTTGTTTGAGCCAAAGACCTTCACAGACACCACACCAAAGAAGACATACAGATGGCAAATAAGCGTATGAAAAAATGCTCCACCTCATTGGTAGTTAGGGAAATGTAGATTAAAACAACAAAATAAGGGCACCTGGGTGGCTCGGTGGGTTAAGCCTCTGCCTTCAGCTTGGGTCGTGATCTCAGGGTCCTGGGTTGGAGCCCTGCATTGGATGGGGGGGTCCTCTGCTCAGCAGGGAGCCTGCTTCCACCTCTCACTGCCTGCCTCTCTGCCTGCTTGTGATCTCTCCCTCTCTGTCAAATAAATAAATAAAATCTTTCAACAACAACAACAACAAAATACCACTACATACCTATTAAAATTGCCAAAATCCCAAACTCTGACAATAACAAATGCTATGAAGATATGGAGAAACAGGAGTTCTCATACATTGCTAGCAGGAATGCCCCATTGGAAGATGGTCTGGCAATTTCTCATAAAGCTACACATACTCTTACTACATGATCCAGCAATTGTGTTCCTTGGTTTTTACCCAAAAGAGTTGAAAGCTTATGTCTAAAAAAACCTGCACATGGATGTTTATAGCAGCTTGACTTTTATAATTTCTAAACCTTAGAAGCAACCAAGATGTCCTTCAGAAGGTGAAGGGATAAATAAACTGACCTGCAGATGATGGAATATTACTCAGTGTTAAAAAGAAATGAGCTGTCAAGCCATGAAAAGACATGAAGAAAATTTAAACGCATATTACTAAGTGAAGGAAGTCAATCTATATATATACCATAAAATTATAACTAACATTCTGAAAAAGGCAAAACTATAGAGACAGTAAAAAGATCAGGGGTTGGGGTTAGGGTGAAGGAGGAATAGGCAGAGCACAAAGGATTTTTAGGGCAGTGAAACTCCTACATGTGATAGTATAATGATGGATAGATGTCATTATACATTTGTCCAAACCCAAGGAATATACAGCACCAAGAATGAACGCTAATGTAAATGATGGACTTTCAATGATCATGATGTGTCAGCATAGGTTCAGTTGTACCAAATGCTCCACTCTTGTTAAGGGTGTTGATAATGGGGAAGGCTGTATATATGTCAGGGCAAGGAATATGTAGAAAATCTCTGTGCTTCACTCTCAATTTTGCTATGAACCTAAAACTGCTTTAAAATATATTTTTTAATTTTATTTTTTATTTAATTTTATTATGTGTGTGTGTGTGTGCGTGTGTGTGTGTGTGTGTATTTTTTTTTAAGGTGTCCCATTTCAAGCCGTATAGTCAAGGCAATTTTTCACAATAATTCATTGACAGGCAAGTTTGAAGCAAGAAACTTTAAGAAACAAGACAGGAAAACGTTCATTTAAAAAATGCTTTTATAAATTAAATTGATTTGTGAATGAATGTGGAATTCACATTATTTTTGAATTCACATGCATCACTTTTGATCAAGGTGAGAGACTTTTATTTGAATTAATTAAATTAATTCATTGACAGCAATTAATGAAATGATCTAACAGAACTCCATTTCTGATTGATTTTTAACTAATATACATAAAAAATTAAAACAATCTTAAAGTATCAAAGATGTACTGGAATTGCAAGTTAAATGAGAAGATAATTTGTCAAAATGATTCTTACTAGCCTTTATGTTTATAAGCACTGTTATGTCTTTCTACTCTTCTTGGTTGGAGAAAAGAACCACTTTGTAAATCTCATTTCAAACAGCATTTCCTTCATCCTCTAGGAGGCTCTCTTGGTTCACCAGTTTGAAGTATTTTCCTTTAAACTACTGCAGCAATAATTTTCAATATTATTCAGTTGTCTTTATGACACAATACCGTTTATAAAGAGCTATATACTTTAACCATTAACCATTTAACCATTCTCTCCTAGCATACATATTCCATATTGGCAAAGATCATTTTATACTTCTCTATATTCCTCAAATGCATGCAAACAAAATTCATTCAAAGTAATGTTATAGATTTTGAACAGCCAAAAGGAAAAATTCCCAGAACCTGTTCTCTAAATCTAGTCAAATCTGCCTCTACCCATGCCTCAACCCAGATCCTTCTTAACAGATAGTTAAAAAAAACAATGACCCCCCAAAAAAGCAAAAACAAACAAAAAACTCACAGCTCTGTCATTGACCCTCCCTTTTTTTTACCAGTTTCCTGAGAAGGTCTTGAAGCTCCTTGCCATGTCAGTGCAGATGGAGCTAGGTTCTCTAATTTGATCAATGAATTATGTAAGTTTATATGGCCCTCAGATGGTGGACATCCTCATTGTTTCAGTGTCCATTTGGGAATCCTTGCCATGAGAGGAAGTCCATGTTATACAGCCAGCCTTCCCAAGTTCCATGGTCCATGGACCAGCTCCCTTATGGTGGTTTCACTAGCATTCTACAGTGGCACTGTTTTGCTGGGCTCAGGGCTTGCTGTAAGGAATAAACCATCATCTCCTCAGCACTGGGAATGATTTCATCTCCCCCAACACCTGCCAGGATTGATAGCTTCCATTTCTCCCCTACAGGTCCCTTCCTCCATATCTTCTCTCTTTGGTGATGGAAGTCTGAATTTCATCATTTCCCTTCAAAGAAACCTCAGAAATCCAATGTTGATCTCTCTTTTCCCCATTGTTTGGCAGCAGGTTTAAAATGATGAAATCCAAGTTGTTGTTTTTTTGTTATTTTTTCTTACTTGGTCCCTTTATTACATAACATAGCATACACAGTTCAACACTAGCAATTTTTTTTTTTACAATTTTATTTATTTATTTGAGAGGGAGAGAGACAAGAGTGAGAGAGAATGCGGGGGGGGGTGGCTTTGAGGGCCATAAGGAGAGGAAGAAGCAGACCCCCTGCTACGAGGGAGCCTGATGTGGGGCTTGATCCCAAGATCCTGGGATCATGACCTGAGCCAAAGGCAGACACTTAACTGACTGAGCCACCAAGGTGCCCTTAGCCAAACTTTTTAAATAGGATGTTTGATTTGTTATTATTTTAGTTTATAGAAATGTAAACAGAGAGATAGTCTTGGAACTTGGGAATTTCACCAAGTCTCTACCTGAAACTACTATCTTCCTGACTTACAGCAGACAGTATTAATAGTGTACATTGCCCATTATTGGACATGAGCAAAGTTAAAAGAAATCTAATAAATTATCTTACTTCCCTTCTTGTTAAATTCCAAATTGGCCAATTTCCATATGAATAACATTTGCTCTAGATGAAAGGAAGTACTGTTCATAATTTATAATAAGTGTCTGACATCATGGATCAAATAATTAAATCATAGAATTGGCAGTGCTGACCTGACATTCAGGAATAATACAGAACATAGAAACTGATATTTAAAAATAATAGCCCTTTCCTGAGTTACTTGCATGGAAAATTCTCACTAAAATGAATTATGAAATAGAATGGAGTTATTTTTAAAGCTTAAAAATGTGTGCTGGGAATGATAAAAACAATATTTAGAGCACTCAAGCATTGACTTGAAATAAGATGGGAAATATTGATGAAAAAAATTAAATCATACGTGCTTACAAAATCAATAAACTGCAAATATCACTATTATAAGATGTCATGTTAAGGTAAGCAAAATATCTGTAAGCTTTCGTTCTCTGGAAACCACCTAACCACCTAACTACTAGGATAATGTAAAAAAGAAAAAGCCATTCTTAACCACTCGTTGTTACTGCCACAGATGAATTATGTTCATTTTAAGAGTCTTCTAATATGGGTAGACCAAACATTACATTTCACGCTTGACAATTTACACACTTTCACAAACCTGATTAAAGTCTTACTAGATCAATTCCAAACAATGTGCAGGAAGTTATGTAAAATAAGATACTTGGCGAAAAGATGTTCTGCTGAGTGTCCCGACTTTTATAAAGACATCAGGACATCAAGCTTTAAAATCAGTCAAAATTAGATGTTTCTTAAGGAATAACATGATTCTTAAAATTAAAATAACGTATGCTTTTAAGTTTATAGTTGCTGACAATTATCCTTAGGCCTCTTCTCTATAGCTCCTGCCCATTCTCAGCCTATTCTATAAATATTTTTCCAATTTATTATTTCAACTTGCATATTCTTTATAGAACCTATATTTGTTTGTCCATGCTACATATTAGCTTCTGAAATGTGTGTAAATTTATTTCTGGGAAGAACTAATTCTAATAATGTTGATTTCATAATTCAGATTTTGGTTTTAGACTCACTACACCTAAAATATTGATTTTAGACTCACTACATCTAAAAGCCAGAATGTTTATATTATGTTTATTTTATTTTAATCTACTTGCTTGATGTAATACAGAAATTTTGGTAGACAAGCTTCTAAGATGGCACCAAGAGATCCCAAGGTCCTTGTGTTAATGGCCTTTGTAGTCTCTTCTCCTGAGTAATTTGTTCTACTCAAAAAATATGGGAACACTGAGAGGGTGTTACTTCCATGATAAGGCTACAAGAGATTATGACCTTGTCACGCTAGCAGATTCTCTCTCTTATTGCCTTGATGAAGCAAAATGCCATGTGGAAAGTCTTCTGCTACAAGGAACTAAGGGAACATCACAGTCGATACCTGGGAAGGAAACAAGGGCCCCTGTTTAGCAGCCCAAGAAGAACTGAATGAATCTGGGTAACAACCACTGTTGAATTTGGAAACAGATCTTTCTGCATTTAAGCCTTCACATAATTCCCCAGCCCTGGTTGATATCTTGTTTCCAGCCTGTGAGAGAATCTCAATCAGAGGAATAAAAAAAACCATGCCCTGACTCCTGCCCAACAGGAACTATGAAGAAATATGTATTCACAGTTTGAAATCACTGAATTCATAGTAATTTGTTAGGCCATAACAGATAACAAATCCATAAATAATATAGCAGTGAAAATAAATCAAAAAAGCAAATTTTAAAATATCATAAATTGCCAATATGAAGTTTCTCTGTCTCCAAAAGTATATTTATATCTTCTAAAATATTCTCTGTATTATTTGGGTGCGGACCTAGCATTAATAATAACAAAATACCACCATCTGCTACATCATGTTTCTTTTATTCCTGGCCCTTACCATCTACTTAATCACTCAGCCCTGTTAATTCACACTCAAAAAACTCTCTCATTCCCATCACTTCTCTCCTTCTCTACAGCTTTCACCATTACCTGGCATCTGAAACACTACATCATGACCCGTGTCCAGTTTATAGGTCCTCATTCTCCCTCTGATCCATTTTATTCAAGTAATCTAGAGTGAATTTTTAAAATTCATGTCTGATCGTATCCTTACCCTTTTTATGGCTTTTGTAGAATAAAGTCACAAATCTTTAATGGAATGCACCTGTGTAAATATAATGTGGCACCTGCTGACCTCTCCAGGTTTCATATGATGGATTACCCTCTGTACTTTAGATACACCGACATTTTGTTTTCACTTCTTCAAATGGGCCATACTTTGTTCTTCTCATGCTTCTTCCTCTGTCTGGGGTGCTCTTTTCTTCTATATCCACCCCCATTTTCATTCTTTAATTAGCCTATTCTTTTAGAACACTAATATCTCAGCTTACAATTACTTCTTGAAGGGAAATTTTTCCCAACCTTGGTTTAGGTTCAACTCCTGTTGCATACTTTAATTTTACCCTATATTTCTTCACAGCACCTATTTTAAATTACTAGGTTAATTATCTCCGTTTCCTACTAGATTTTAGGTTTTTGAGGGAAGCAAGAAAGTCTTTTATTTATTTTGTAACATATGCAGACTGCAACAGATATCATTTCATCAGTGGTTCTTAATTATGTGTGTGGGGGGATAATTTTTCTCTTCCAGGGCACTCCTGGCAATGTTTGGAGACATTTGGATTTGTCACAAATGGGTAGGAGAAGGTGAAAAAAAAGGAAGGTACTGTTAATATCTCGTGGATAGAGATCAAAGATACTGCTATGTATCCTACAATTCACTGCCAGCACCCACAAGAAAAACAATACAGCCCAAAATGTTAATAGTGCTGAAATTGAGCAACTCTGCTTTATGTATTAATATTTACAGAATGAATAAGTCAAATAACTAATGAATAAACTAATTTTGTATTATGAAAGCATACAATCTTCAAGAACATGGATAAACAAAAGCTTTTGTTCCTATTAGTTTTTTATTTTCCCTTACAATTCTTTAATAAAGAGATTCATTTATTCACTCAATTATTAAGTGTTTCTTGACGTTTAGACATTGAGTTTGGTGGTTGTGGGGGAGGATTCTACAGTAAACCAGCATCCTGCACTCAAGGATCTTACATAACAAGGGAAGAGAAAGATAACTGATAAATAAGTAGATTGTGATAAGTGTTAGCAAATAAACAGAATGATATGGTAGAAACTGGCATAGGAAATCAAAGTTGGCAGCACTTTAATAAGGATATACACTAAGAGCCAGTCATACAAAGAACTGTGGGAGAATATTCCAGGTGTACAAATAGTGGATGCAAATTCCACTAGACAGGAAAGACCTTGGTATATTCAGGAAACTTAAAGGATTCCAGTAGAGTTGGATCATTTTGAAATTATTTCAAAAGGTAAAGAAATTTATTGAATGGTTTGCATTAGAAGAATAACATGATTTGACATATTTTTTAAAATACTATACCTGCTGTGTAGAGAATGCATGGAAAAGGAAAGATATAATAAAACAAGACACTGCTTGCAGCAGGCCAGTGAAAAACAACAGTGACATGGAGATGAAAAGAAATGGATGGATATGAAGTCTATCTCGTAGATACAATTTCCATGAATTGTTGAGAAATTGGATGTTGGTGATGAAAAATATATAAAATGCAATGCTAAAAAATTTAAAAAAATACAATAGAATTTCATGCTACTTTTTGTTTGAGTAAATGAAGTTAAGGTGATGCCATTTGTTGTTGAGTTTGTAAAGACTTAAGAAAAAGATATGACAGGGAAGATCGAGTTGTCTCAGATATGAAATATTTGAGATACCCAGGGGTAATTCAACAGGATATGTTATAGTCCAGGGTCAGTTGATTATGGACCAGGGGCCATATATACTCCACTGCTTGTTTTTTGTGGTTTTTTTAAAAGATTTTATTTATTTATTTGACAGAGAGAGAGAGATCACAAGTAGGCAGAGAGGCAGGGGGGGGGGAAGCAGGTTCCCTGCTGAGCAAAGAGCCCCACGTGGGGCTTGATCCCAGGACCCTGAGATCATGACCTGAGCTGAAGGCAGAGGCTTTAATCCACTGAGCCACCCAGGCACCCTCCACTGCTTGCTTTTATAAGTAAAGTATTAAAACAAAGACACTCCTATTCATTTACACATTGCCTCTGGGTTCTTCTACTCTACAACAACAGAATTACAAAGGGGAGCATATGGTCTGCAAAACCTAAAAAATGTTCTGCCTGGCCCTTTACTGAAAAAGCTTACTGACTTTCTTATAGATATACACTTTTTTCAGGGATATATTCCCAAATACCAAAAATGGTATCTGGCATCCTTATAGGTACATAATAAATATGTATTGTAAGAATAAATATCAAATGGACACTCAGGCTTATAAACTTGGAGGTCAGAGAGCAGGTCTTACACTGAGATATACACTTTGAGAGCATCAGCATGGTCATCATTTGAAATCATAAGATTAAATAAAAATGCCCAAAAGCATGATGTTAATGAAAAGAGAGGAGTGAATACATGAAAAATAAGACAAGTAAAAAGAAGGTGAGGAAAAATGAACTACAACTGGACCTCAGAAGCATGTTAAAATGTAGAGATGGGGTAAACAAAAATGCCTTAACAGGGGAAGCCTGTAAGGTAAGAGGAAGAAAAACTTGTGCATAGTACTTTATGCCGAAACCCGGGGCGGTGGGGGGGGAGGGGGGTGGAGATGAGGAAACAGAGAATAATTTCAGTTTGGAAAATGGTGCAGTGGTGCTTCTAAGTAAAAGTGGAAATGAAGTAAGGTTGGAGAGTTCTGAAAAGAGAAGTGATTAGTAACAATACAGACAATGCTTCTACTCTTTGCTAAGACACAGCAGAGCTATGGAATGGCATTTGGGAGATGATGGAAGGACAAAGTTTTGTTTTAGGTGATTGGTCTTCAAAGTAGGAGATACTGGAAGGTTTTAGTGACAGGAATTTTAGAAAGGGGAAAAAAAATAATGTTCTTAGTGAGGGAGTAATTGAAAAACTTTTGAGAAGCTGAGAGAGATATTACCCAGAGACAACTGGAGGGTTTGTTTGATAGGAGGAGGAACATTTATTCCATTATAATAGAGGTTAATATGGAGCAAATTGAAGCAGATAAAAGAAAATTTGAAGACATGGTAATTGGAATGTACTATTTTCAACTGCAAATAACAGAAGCGAATAAAATTCAATATGCTTATTTAAAAAGAATGGAATTTATTATTTCATATAAGCTGAATGTCCAGGGGATGAACCGGTTCAAAGAGTCTTTAAATTAGTTATTCACATGATGGAATTTTACCTGGTTGCTCTGACATGGTTCTACCTCTGTCTGTACTTTAATTAAATCAGTGACAGCAGCTTCAAATCTTAGATCTTTGTGCCACCTAATCTGAAATAAATTGCAAGCTTCTCTTTCCCCAAAGCATCAAAAAGAAAGATCTTCCATTTCACTGTCTTTGGTTGATTATATATTGTTTGTTAGATCATCTGTATTTAAGGAGAGAGTATAAACTATTTTGTTTAAACCAGTTATGCTCTTCCCTTATTTTGAGGTCAATTCTACCCATTCA
>CM053611.1:80075130-80113446 GCA_028646535.1 Procyon lotor
TGCCTGGGTGGCTCAGTGGGTTAAAGCCTCTACCTTCGGCTTGGGTCATGATCTCAGGGTCCTGGGATCAAGCCCCACATCAGGCTCTCGAGCCTGCTTCCCCCCCCCCCCCGTCTGCCTTTCTGCCTACTTGTGATCTCTCTCACTCTCTGTGTCAAATAAATAAATAAAATCTTTAAAAAAAAAGGTCAAGTAGTTCCATAGTTAATATCTATTAGTTTCCTTGGGCTATTGTAACAAATTACCAGAAGTTTGTTGGCTTAAAACAACAGAAATTTATTCTTTCACAGTTCTAGAGGTTAGAAATCTGAAATCAAGGTTTTCACAAGGTTGATTCCTTCTGGAGATTCTGAGGGATAATCTATTCTTTACCTCTGTCCTAGCTTCTGGTTGCCTGAAATCCTTGGTGTTCCGTGGCTTTTAAATAGATCACTATAATCTCTCCTTTTGTTATCTCATGGCATGCTTCCTGCATGTGTCATGTGTCAGTCGCTGCATCTCCGCATCTCCTCTCTTTTTATAAATACATAAGTCATACTGGATATTAAGGGCCCCCCTTAATCTAGTATGATTCTTTTTTTTTTTTTTTTTTTAGTATGACTCATTTTAACTTGATTATACTACAAATAATTTTTTTCAGTTAAAGTCATATTCACAAATTCCAGATGGGCATGATTTTTGGGGGGACAATATTCAACTCAGTACAATATACAATTAGGCTCATGAGATGGATGGTCTACAGATACTCGACATAGAGCTAGACTCATTTACCTGTCCATATTTGAGATATAGAAGTAGTATAGGCACTTCTATTTCTGGAAATATGATAGACTAAATAACTGAAGAAATCCATTCAAGACTGGAAAATATAAAATGCTGATTACAATATTTATTAATGCATGTTAAATTTATAACTGAGTTAGCAATAAAAGGAAGGAAATTCTCAGAGAAGCAAATTACAAGCGAACATGACCCTGGAGAGGTAATCAAGGACTAAAGCCAACAGTTGTCCTTAAGACACCTGCCATTCTTTGTCTACAACTTTCTATTTTAAAAGGTTACATACGTATGAGATGGAAAAGTAAAGTCTAAGGCCTGTGTGAAAAGGAAAGTTGGATGGATGCCTTTACATAATTCCATGACCCAAAAGGAGATGTTATGGATGATTGTCTCAGTCTTGGTTCTGGATAAATGGAGGGACAAAAAAAATCTCCCCCTAAGATTTTCTAATCACAAACCAGAATTGAATTTAAAATACTTCCAGATTGGTAGCGTCCTCGATGCCTGGCAGAAGGAAATATAACTCCTTCCTGGAAGAAATCACCTTCAGCCAGGAGCTCAATGTCTTACTGTAGGTAAAGTCCCATGGAAATTGAGCCTACAGTAAAAGTCATAAAGTAAGTAATGAAACAAGTCAGCATGAGAGTAAGAAATAATGACAAACAGAAACAGATCTATAAAGACTGCTGATTTTAGCATTATCTAAGATAGGATATGAAATAAGAATTATTGACTAGGTTTAAAGTTAAAGAAGGTATTTAAAATATGACAAAGAAACAATAGACTATTTTTTTAAAAAAATCCAGCAGAATTTAAAAAGAACCTAATAGATCATCTAGAAATGGAAAAAGAGTAACAATTAAAATAAAGAATTATTTTGTGCACTAAATAGTACATTGGAAACACTGAAATGAAAACATATGAACTAGAAAATGCATCTAAAGAATTTTCCCATAATGCAGAAAAAGATAAAAGAGATTCAGATACTAGAAAAATAGAATGGAGAGTTTGAGAAAGGGGAAACAGAGTATGAGAGAGAAATGAAATTCAAAGAGCTATTGGATGAGATGTCCAGAACCAATCAATTATACAAAAACATCAGATTTAGGGGTGGAAGCAAAGACATCTTACTACAATGAAGAAAAATAAATTTGAAATAAGACACATTAGAATGAAACTTCATATGAGTGAAAATAAAAAGAATATCTTAAGAGAAGCCAGGATAAAAAGGACAAACTAATCACCCCCAAATTAAACACACAAAAAATTAAATTGACAGTGCGATTTCCAGCTGCCACAGTAGAAATCAGAATTATATCCTTGGGTAACTGGAAAAAAAAAAACTGGCAATCTAAAATCATATACCTAGAGAAACTATTATTCAATGAGAATCTATTAAAAACATTTTTAAGAAAAGTAAAAACTGAGATGGTACAACTAATAAGAACCTCATTAAAGGATTTTTTTTTTAGATTATGCAGCAGGAATTACTAAAATGAACCCAAAAGAAGTCTAAAATACAAAACCAATGATGAGTAAAGAAAATTCCGAATCCAAAAAGAGAAATCTAAAAAAATTTTACTGTACAAAATAATAATGATATTTGTTTTGTGAGATTATAAAACAATACATAATTAAAATACTACACAACTTTATCAGCTATATGGTTTCTAACTGGAATTAATATTTTCAAAGATCCTTACATTGTTTAGGTGAAAGGTATAAATGTATCCCCTAGTCAACAGAAAGGAGTAGGTGTGTGTAGGGGGGAGGGAGCGGTTACCATATAGGGAATGAAAAAGTAAGACGAAGAGAAAACTCAGAATAAAATGGTAGAAATCAATCCTAATTTTATTAATGACTGCAACTGAGCTCATGTGAGTTTGCTCCTTGATGAGTCAAGATAGAAACTATATCAGGTGAAGTTGTCACACAAAGAAAACTTCACTTGCAGCAAATGAGATTATGGGGAGTAAATTCCAAACCCACGACTCTCTGAGCAAGGGTAAATGGTTTCTTTTATTTAGGGTTAGGATGAATATTTAGAAAGGAGAGCCTTGTTATCATATGTAGAGGCAGGCAGAAGGTCTCACATGTACCTTAGGAAATATGCCTATGCTTACACTACATGTTATGCAAATGAGGCTCCTCCTTGGGTGAAGATTTTAGTATTATAATGAGGTTAAAGTAACTATCAGCCACTCCATTATCCATCTGTGCTGGTATGTGTTGGTGATTAAACTCAAACTGGTCTGGGTATTCTGGGACTCCAGAGCTCTTCCTCAGGGCAGTCATTGTTGCTGGAAGGGTAGTTTTGGTCTCCATCACAGGATGCTATGCCTGTGAGGTCTTGTCTGAGTTAAGAGATAAACTGCAAAGAAGAGCTTAAGGAAAAGTGTGGGGCAAATGGTGGGTAGAGTCAGGTGAGCAGTAAGGGTTGGGTCTTGGGGTCTAGCTGATGAAATAACCACATATAAAAACCCCAAAATCAAAATCAAAAACAAAATTATCCCAGCTATGCAGTGTTTCTAAAGACATACCAAACCTAAGAACAAATTTTAAAAGTAAAATCCTGGAAAAATATGCAGATACATACAAATCAAAGGAAAGCTAGAGTAGCTACAGTATTATTACACCAACAGATTTTTAGGCAGCAAGCATTACTAGGGAAAAACAGCACTCTACATTATTTAAAAACAAGGCAAATAATTTAGAAATCAATTACACAATGAAAACTGGAATTAGAATAGTTGGACTAAGCCCAGAGAGCTCAACTAGTATTGTATAAACTTAGATGTTCCAAAGTTTTCTTGAGGATGGATAGTTTTGTGACTTAGTTGTCAGAAATAGCAGGCCTTCCCTCAGGTATCTGGTCTGCAAAGTGTTGTTAAGCATTGAAGTTGTCTCGAGACATAACCTGTACTTGAGTCATGGGTCCCAGACATTTTGGGGTAGAGGAATATGGACATAAAATGAGAATATTATTGACAGTCGGGGAGAGGGGAGATTTTACTGAAAATCTTTGGATTCCATTGCAATCAAAGTAAACAAAGAACGTATCCTACTTACATTCAAGAGAAAAGTAAACTACCTAACCAAGAGTGCTACATGCTAGAATATTGGTTTAGGAATTAAAAAAGTAAACTACATCATCATACAAGATGGTGGAGTGAATAGCTTTCTCTGATGCACCCTGAAACTTAGCACATTTGATCACAAGTAAGAATTATATCAAAAATTTTAAGGAGTGCTCCTTTTAGAATTTTGACCAAAAATATCTCATTAGAAAGGATATCTTATAAATTAGTTTAAAAACTCGTCCATTTCTAGTAGACAGAATCTTTGTGACCAGTTTTTGTGATTATGGTTATTCTATTTATTAAGTGTTGTGCTTTATAAAATAGTTCAATAATTTTTTTTAAAGATTTTATTTATTTATTTATTTGACAGAGAGAGAGAGAGAGAGAGATCACAAGTAGGCAGAGAGGTGGGCAGAGACAGAGGGAGAAGGAGGCTCCCTGCTGAGCAGAGAGCCTGATATGGGGCTTGATCCCAGGACCCTGAGATCATGACCTGAGCTGAAGGCAGCAGCTTTAACCAACTGAGCCACCCAGGCGCCCCTAGTTCAATAATTTTTTACAGCTTAAGCTCTAATGAAAATCATGAGAAAGTTCTTTACATTTACATAAAGATTATGCCATCCATTCTCATTACCTTACATTATGAGCATTCAGGACTTTCTAAGCTTAAGTTGCTCAGAGAAATAATATTGGTTTGCCTCAGAGTGGTGTGTCCTACTGTGTAAGTAAAATGGACAGTGAATTCTCAAATCTATGAGAATGAATGAACAAAAATGAAGTTAAAGTTTCCCAAGTATGAACCCATGACTAGATCTTTTTTATTTTATTTATTTATTTATTTTTAGAGAATTTGATGTATG
Organism: Procyon lotor; assembly: GCA_028646535.1. NCBI lineage: Eukaryota > Metazoa > Chordata > Mammalia > Carnivora > Procyonidae > Procyon > Procyon lotor. Next base: position 80,079,851 of record CM053611.1, read on the forward strand.
TTTGTCATTTTAGAGGAAATATCAGAGCTGCTTTTAAAAATGGTATGTTCTGGAGTCAGAATTACACAGAATCAGAAATGTCAGTGTTTTCCTCTGTTTGACTAGTCTTTTAATTACATAAAAATGTAATTAAAATAGATAGTGGGCTGTTTCCTGTTCTTGTAAGCTAAGCTCATTTTTGGATCCTATATAATGGTACTAATTTGCATCACATTATTTAACTTATTGGCTTTTTTTTTCCTAAGAAAAGGGTGCTGGATAGAAAATTTTAAGCTTTTATTGTAGAACTTTCACTAAAATGCCTTAGGTAGATTGTCATTGTGAATGGTAAAAGTAATCTTGAGAAACTTCTTTGAATTTTGGTTGCACATTTTTTGTCTACAAAGATTTTTCCGTTGGTTTCTTCAGGGAATACACATCTGTTATGCCCTCACATATCTGAAGCACTGCTATTTCTCAAATTGAGTACATGTGTATCATGTCTACATGTACTCATCTTGATAGTTATAAATCAAAGGAAGCATTTCAAGAAATCATCTGGTCCATCTTCACATCTCCAGGCATAATTGCCTTGGAAAGAAGCCAGAAAAAGAATGATCTGACTTACCATTAACAACATCAGAGAAAATGATTCCACGCCTAAGTATGGTCCTGTCCTTTCTAGCATTCCAAGCCTTAAAAGAGTACGTTTCTATCCATTTTAACTCAAATACTTACTTGCCATTTAAAAATCCATTAATATTTGTTTCCTATGCTCAGGATCACTTATTGCAACTGCGGAAAAACTAGTACAATAATTTTTGCCTGCACTTTCTTCCCCAAGTCCTGCTTCTTTTCACTGATCTTTGAAACATTAAAACACTGTTCAAGATTTCATATATTTTTATTGTAATATAGAGATACTAACATGTTTAAAACATGTATGAAAAAAATGTAAGGACTGAGTGAAGCCGGGCTCTGGGTGGGAGAATTTTGAACATTAGCAAGCAAGTCTAAGAGGAAAGGAAGATCACAGTAGTCATTTTCTTTAGATTTCTTACCCAACACTGAGACAATGTCGCTTATCATTGTGGCTCTCCTAGAGCTTAAGAGTGTGTGAATAGTAAAGTGTGAACTTTACTTTCTTAAGCACTGAGAATGCGGTCATATTTCTTTCAAGATATATTTATTGAGATAGATACATAGGTTGGTACGGTTGTTGAGCTGTCAGAAGTCCTCCATATTGCCCACCGTTCATCTTTTATACAAAGAAAAATCCTGTAATAAAAATAATAGCATAAACAATGAACTATGACAATGATTCATAAGTTCAAATAATCAGTGATATAATGTAAATTACAATTGTTTTGAGTTTCTAATTTAATTTTTCTTTCTTTTATTTTTTTTTAATTTTATTTTTATCTTTTAAAGATTTATTTGACAGAGAGAGATCACAAGTAGGCAGAGAGGCAGGCAGAGAGAGAGGAGGAAGCAGGTTCCATACTGGGCAGAGAGCCCAATGCGGGGCTTGATCCCAGGACCCTGAGATCATGACCTGAGCCGAAGGCAGAGGCTTTAACCCACTGAGTCACCCAAGTGCCCCTAATTTAATTTTTCAAAAACAAGTGACTTTCCCTCAAACAAAACTTTGTTGTATATTTTCCCTTACCTACTAGCCCTGTACATCCCACACATAAATCCTTCCTCTATGGTTTATATTCCTCAATTTTCTGTCTATTGACATATATTTATTAATCTTAGAACTGAAAAATGTATGAGAATGGAATAGAATACACTAAAACATAAATTTATTTACTATGTGGAAAGCACTGTTAGGAACATTTGAATTTATTCATTTGAACTCAAAATGAATAAGCAAATAAGTATTTAAGAATGTATTCTCTGGTAGAAGAAATGTTTTTAAAGCTACCCATAAATGTTTTACCTCTTTTATTTGCAAATGACAGTGGCAGAAAGCCAAATTAGATTAATCCAAGAAGAGGAATTTATCGGCTCAAATAACTAGTATATCCAGTTGCAGCATCATTCATAAAGAACACAAATGTAAGGTGTTCTGCATTACAAAATTCCTTTTTTTGTTTGTTTTATTTATTTTTAAGTAATCTCAAGTACCAGTGTGGGACTGGAACTTGTGACACCAAGATCAAGAGTCTCATGCTCTTTGGACTGAGCCAGCTAGGCACCCCAGCAATACAGAATTCCTAAATCTAGAGTCTCAAAAATTTTTATTAGAATTTGGATTTTCTTCATCTCTCATTCTTCTCAATTCCATTTTAATCTGTGTTGACTTGATCCTCAGGCTGGTCACGTTCAAGACATTAGTTCTGTCACTAGAGTGACTCCAGTAGAATATAAACACATCATTCTTTATAGCATCAGAGAAGTTCAGGTATTGATACTTGATTTCTCTGCCCTGTTTACCTGAATCATGAGACAGTTCACTATGGGCATGAGAATAGGGTCAATCTTATATGAAATCAATGGTCTTGGTGTTTACTAAATTTAAACGAGGCTACCATTAATAGAGGCATGTTGAATGGATGCCAAACAGCCAATATATATATCAACTAAAGTAAATATGATAAAGAAAAAAGTATGTAAGTGTCACGAAAGGAGTTTGAAGATATTTCAGATGGGTGAGTCTGCAGGTGGCGAAAATCACAGTGAGTCTAAGTAGATAGTATTAAATATGACACGAAAGATGCCTAGGATATTGAAACTGAGAAACTAAAAAAAAAAAAAAAAGTATTTCCAGATGAGTAAAATAAAAACATGAGAAAAGACATTGAGATAAGATATAAGGAATAAATACAGAAAACTGCCTGTTATGTAACTATTAAAACTGTGATGAAACATAGAATAAGAAAAATTGATTGGAAGCAGGAAATGAAAGGCTTTGAATGCCAGGATAAAACCTGAGGACTGTAAATAGTGACTAATTAGTCATGGCTTTTGAGCAAGACAGTCATATGTTCGCATTTGAGATTTGAAAATATTCATATTGCAGCTATGCACAAAAGGCATTGCACCAGGAAAAGGCTCTTTCGGAGGCTATGGCTGTAGCCCAGGTAAAATATGAGGCCCTCAACCAAGAAAGTGGTGCTGGAAAGAAGAGTGAAATTTACATGTCTCTTTCATGTAACTTTCCCTTGACCTCTGTGCCTTCTATTACCTGACATATGTGTATAAAAGATTAGACCTCCAAAGAATAACCCAATGAACTTTCTGAAGCCTCAGCTTCTTTGACTTTTCTTGTTATTAAGCACTGTGAACCCGTAATTTTTTTTTTACAAGGCAAAGTCTTCAATTTTATTTATATCTTTTTTTTGCATTTCTTTTTTTTTTTTTTTTAATTTTTATTAACATATAATGTATGCCCCAGGGTACATGTCTGTGAATCGTTGGTCTTACACATTTCACGGCACTCACCATAGGACATACCCTCCCCAATGTCCACAGCCCAGCCATCCTATCCCTACCCACCCCACCCCACACCTGCTTCCCAGCCACCCTCAGTTCACTTCTTGAGTCCAGGAGTCTCTTATGGTCTGTCTCCCTCCCCATCCCTTCCTGTTTCATTTCTCTCCCCCACCTCCCCACAAATCCCCGCCTTGCCTCTCAAATTCTTCATATCAGAGAGATCATGTGATAATTGCCTTTCTCTGACTGACTTATTTTGCTTAGCATTATACCCTCCAGTTCCATCCATGTCATTGCAAATGGCAAGATTTCATATCTCTTGATGGCTGCATAGTATTCCATTGTATATATATATACCACCTCTTCTTTATCCATTCATCTGTTGATGGGCATCTAGGGTCTTTCCATAGTTTGGCTATTGTGGACATTGATGCCATAAACATTCTGGTGCACATGTCTTCAGATCATGACATTTTGAACCAGTAATTCTTTTAAAAAATATTTTTCTCTTGGCCCTCATGCTGCTACCCTACAATAGGAAGATTAATCTGTATCTGCATCCCTCACTTCTATAAACATTGAGTCTTTGAATATCTCTCTCTGTCCCTTCCACTGTGTCCCTCTCCCCTTCTCTCTGTTCTCTCTGATTTCCCACTCAGATGATCTTCTACTCTCAAGCTGCTTCTTTTACCACCATGTGGCTGGCTGCCTCCTCAGTTGAGATGACTGGCCCCAGTCTTGCTTTTGAGCTGCATACCCACATTTGTAATAATCCATCTGACATTTCAGCAAAAATACTGTACCTTCTAAAGCTTAACTTGTACAAAAACCAAATCTATCATCTTTTTTTTATCATCACCCCTTCCCAATTTTCCCATTGTTTTTAATAACTTCATCATTCCATTAGGCCTAGGTCAAATGCTACCTCATCCATGAAGACCTTTATGACATACCTGACTATGTAGGTGATTTCCTTTTCTAAGCTGTTATTGTAGCTGCTGTATGCTTGTCATGTTATATGCATTAACACATTCATTAATTTTTTTGTTAATGTGACAAATATTTATTAAGCCTTATGTGTTCAGACTCTATGCTACTAATTGAAAAATACAACATTGAACAAACCACCGAGTATTATTCCCTGCTTTCATGGAACATTTGTGTCTAATTGTAATGTCCTTGTGTGTAGACTATATATACTGTATATAGCACAGGAATTGCCATATGGAGTTTTTGCAATAAATATTTATTGGGTAAATTAATTAATAAATAGGTGAATCATCACAACTTTATCTTATTTGATGTTTTGTCAATGCAAAAACATTCACAGTGTAATATCATAGAGACAGGGTTAGGTCATATACTTTTTTATATAACCCACAATTTCCCAACTCCCCATATTTTATGTTTTTCCCTTTTGATCTCGTAACCATTTGAAATGTCTAAGATTGACAATGTTTATGTAACAGAATACATTGCAAATATATAAGTCATTCTTTTGTTTACACATTTTCAAAAGATAAATGATAGTATCTCAGAAAATAAGCTCATTTCATGAAAAACTTTAGGTGAATATCTTATTACGTGAGTTCTTTTCAGTCATTTTGGAAACATGAAAAAGGTTCGTGATCAAAGATGCATGAGTAAATGCTATGGAATTAACTTTATATTCTAATCAAAAATGTCAAAAGTTTTATCATGTACCAGGGTTCTCTGATAATTTAGCTCAATAAAAATTGTTAAACCAAAAATTTACAGTTACTTGGTATAGGGAAGAGTTTCATAGGATAAGAGAATTACGAATATATTTTTTTAACTGATTGAAAAATTGATTAATCACACAGCTTTTTTTCTACGTAATTTTTTCTGGAATAGTTGCTATAAAATATTAAGTATATGGCGTATTGCTGCTATAGGATGTTTCAATACAAGCACAAATAACAAAGTATTATTTTGTTTTCTTTCATGCAGAACTACAGATTCTATAGAGCTCCTCAATTAGCTTTAGTGACTGCCAATAACAAGATTATCTTTACCCTAGTATTTCTCAACCTAGATGCTCTTGATATTTCATGCCAGATAAGTTTTTATTGTGGGGGCTGTCTTGTACATTATATACGTAACATGCATGTCATCTACCTACTAGGTGCAAATGATACCTCCAAGAGACAATTGATGTAGGAAAGACATTAGGGTTCGAAGCTGACAGCCAAGAAAGAATTCTTGAGACATCTTTGGTGCAAAAAGGTGGTTATATTAAAGCACAAGGGCAGGACCCATGAGCAGAAAGAGCTGAACTGGGGTCATGAGGTTGTATACTTTTAAGTTGGGAGGGGGTGAGGGATAGCGTGAGTCTCTAAGGAATTTTGGAAGCAAGGTTTCCAGGACCCTGATAGGGCTAGCTATTATTGGGAAAAGGTAATTTCTTACTGTTTCATTAAACCTGAGTCATGAGACCCTTCAGACATATATCAATGGGCCATATGCTTGGGAGATGATTGCCAACATGGATCTTGGGGGTAGAGATAAAGAAAGTTTCCAAAAAAAAAAAAAAGAAAGAAAAGAAAGAAAGTTTCCAAACGAATTTTTGGATGTTAAAGTAGGCTTATAGGGTAGTTGGTTGAGTGGTGGAGGGTTGCAGGGGGAAGGTCAGACAGAATTTCCTTTTGCCTTCAGCAAAGTATCAACATCAAGGCAGTTGAGTCCCTAGAGGAATATCACTCTGCCTGTTTCAAGGGCTTGTCAGTGGGCTGTAGGTAGTAAGGAAATTTGATAATTTTTCTTCTGCCTTTGTTTTCCACATCAATAATTACCAAATATCCTTGATATAAAGAGGTAAGAGGTGTGGAAACCATCCTGCTTGGGAAACAATGACCTTAGTGATGTTGAATTATCCCAAATCTGCTGGAACTAAAGAGCCACGTTTTAACATTTCCCTGAAACTAAAAAATGTGTTTCAAATTGACTGTTTTATCTAATTTGTGTGATAATCACACAATAAAAAATTATTCAGTCTTCTCCTTTCATTCTCAGTGAAGATAAATCCTTCCTTGCTTTCCATCTCTGGAGATGTAAGTTGAAGAAGACTGTCAGTCCCTGACTCTCTTCAGGGAAACCTGAATGCAATTTCAATGTTTTGATCAAATCCTTCTGATGTGCCCTTCCTATGAAAAATAAAATCTACCATATGTAATGTGAAAAATAAAAATGCATTAGGAAAAATATCTTTTAATTTTTCCAAAATCATAACAAATTCCACACAGCCAAAGAATTTGTAACTATAATATGTTATTCTTAACAAGTAAGTTATACTAATGTTGTTTTGACTTTCTCTGAGATGAAAACTAAAAGAATTTCTGAGAAAATTAAATTGATATAACCATATTGTTACCTAAAAATATCAAGTATAATCCAGGCACTTTTGAGCTTTCATTTAAATGAAGAAGCAAAAATATTTCGTATTAGTTACTACTGTCTTGAGGAAGAAAAAATCCCACAGAATAAATGGAAATATAGAGACTTATATTTATCTTGCAAGTGCAGCTTCGAAGGTAACAATTTGGAATTTTTTCAATCACATTTGTATGTCCACTTGCTTGTTTTCTCGCTGTGGATTTAAAGAGCTTTCAAATAACAATTCCCTGAGCAGAGTAATTTTGCATGTGCAGTTATGTTTCCTATATTGGATAAAACAGCTAACAGATGATGTTCCTATCATTTAAAGCCATTTTCTTTCACCCAAATAAAAAGAAATAAGGGGGGGAGGGGGAGAAATCTCATCTGTGAGGCAGAAAAAAAAAGAAAGACAAAAAGTGCAATGTGTTGAGCAATGGTGATTATGACATATTCATCATTATATTTTCTACATTGAAGAACAAATGTAAAAGAAATGGAATTCCAGGCAAGCCTGAATCATGACCAGTGAGGCGCTATTCTCTAAAGATTTCGTTAAATGCTATTATATTGTTTGCATCTGGTTGAGACTCTGTAAGACAAGCAAGGGTTAAAAGTAGGGATGATGGCATGTGTTATTGTCTCCTCTAGAAGCAATAATTTCTTAAAGTACTTCATTTAATCCAACAAGAACAATGTTTTCGAGGGCGATTTTAAACAGATGTTCAAACAGCTTTAGAATCATTTCCAAGAGGATCAATCTCAATTTTTGATGCAACATTTTTTCTTATTAATAATTGCCCTAGTTTCACGTCATGCTCTGTTAGTTGGATTTTTAGAAATATTTAATTTTGACTAATCAGCAGGGCTGTTACAAATATACATATAGAAGAGTATCTAAAATGTAGATAAATGCAATATAGATTAAAATAGTTGTCTCTATTTGTGATCTTATGCATATCCAGGGAATTAGTTTAGTAGTCAAAACAACTTTGATTGAATCTTTAAAGCATCTTCCCTTTCAGAAGAACAGTTACAGAATTCATTTTCCTTTTTGTCATTTAATGACCAACAACAATGACAGTAAGCCACTGTAAGGTAAAACAAGCTTATAAATATTTAAGAAATTGGGTCCCTGGGTAGTTCAGTCAGTTAATTGTCTGCCTTAGGCTCAGGTCAGGTTGTAATCTCGGGGTCCTGAGATTCTGGGATCAAGCCCTTTGTTGGGCCCCGTGCTGAGTGGGGAGTCTGCTTCTCCCTCTCCATCTGCCCCTCCCCTGCTTGTGCAGAAGCTTTCTTTCTGTTTCAATAAATAATAAAATAAAATAAAATAAAATAAAATAAAATAAAATAAAATAGAAATTAATTTAGCACCCTGCACTATAATTTCATATTCAGCTAAAGTTCAAGACAAAAAGTAGTTCATTTTAACAGAACTATAAAAAAATCCATTATTATATATTTAGAATTTTAAAATGTCTTCCCATGTAATCTACCATTTGTTAATTCATTATCTGCCTCCCCTAACCTGAAATATAAATTTCATGAGATTCCAGAATTTTGTCTATGTTCATTGCTTTAGGCCTTATAGGTAGCAACATGCCTGGAATATATTTGGCACACAAGTATTGGTTGAATGACTGAGTGTGTGAGTGAATAGTCTATTCAAATATGATTCCAGAAAAAAAATAAAAAGATAGTTTGCCCTCAATTTTTTTGTTTTACAATAGAATGACAACAATTCTATACATTACTCAGTGCTCATCAAGTTAAGTGTATTCTTGATCCCCTTTATCTGTTTCGTCTATCATCCCAACCTATCTCCCCACTGGCAACTGCCAGTTTGTTCTCTGATTTTGTTTTTCTCATTTGTGTCTTTTTTCTGTTTGTCCAGAAACAGAAAATTTCATTCACATATGAATGAAATCATATATGGAATATATATATATGTGGTGTTTGTTTTAATCTGACTGACTTATTTCACTTGACATTATACCCTCTAGGTCCATCCATATCAATGCAAGTGGCAGGATCTCATTCTGTTTTATGGCTGAATAATATTCCAGTATGTGTGTGTGTGTGTGTGTGTACATACATACATATATATATATATATATATATTATATATATATATATTATATAACATATATAATATATATTACACCTTTATCCATTTACCTATTGATGGACATGTGGGTTACTTCCATATCTTGGCTATTGTAAATCATGTGGCAATAAACACAGAGGTTCATATTTCAAATTAGTGTTTTCATCTTCTTCGAATACCCAGTAGTGGAATTACTGCATCTTATAGTAATTTTATCCTTAATTTTTTGCTGGACCTCTAAACTGTTTTTCACAGTGGCTGCACCAATTTGTAATCCTACTAACAATACGTGAGGGTTCCTTTTTTCCTATAAGAAATAACAACTGTTATTTCTTCTCTTTTTGCTTCTAGCCATTCCAACAGGTAGAAGGTGATATCTCATTATGGTTTTGATTCACATTTTTCTAATGATTAATGATGTTGATCATTTTTCATGTGCCTATTGGCCATCTGTATACCCTCTTTAGAAAAATGTCCATTCAGGTCCTCAGCCTATTTTTTATTTGGATTATTTGTTTGGAGGAGTTGAATTGTGTAAGTTTTTTATATATTTTGGATATTAACCCCTTACCAGATATACTATTTGCAAATACCTTCTCCCATTCAATAGGTTGCTTTTTGTTTTGGTGATGGTTTCCTTCATTGTGCAAAAGCTTTCTATTTTGTTGTAGTCCCAATAGTTTAATTTTGCTTTTGTTTCCCTTGCCTGAATAGACATCTAGAAAAATGTTGCTAAGGCCAATGTCAAAGAAATTACCACCTATGATTTCTTCTAGGAGTTTTATGGTTTCAGGTCACATTTAAGTATTTAGTTTGTCCTCATTTTTAAAAATTTAAATGCCAAGATCTAACACAAAAACAATTTTGCTTATAAATCCAAACAACTGATAAATATTGGGTTTTATATTCAGATTGATATGAGTATAAATTTTGATTGTTGCTGCAGACTTTTGATAACTTCAAACAAGTAATTTAACTTCTCCGAATTTTTATTTCCCTGTATAATATAATATGGCATCAGCAAAAGTACTTGGCAAAAAGTAGTTGCTCAAATAAAATTTATTTTCATTCACTTCCAAAAATGTTGGGAAATCACTTAAAAGGGGACAAAATTACTTGTAAATGCCAAATGGAAACAGAATATTACTTTATGGGATGTCTTTTTAATACTTACACCACTGAAGTAGCTGAGATGTTCTGTATTTGCACACCCTGCACAGAAAAAATAATCTATCATTCTCCTAAATCTACCTATTATACATGTGTGGCCTTGCAAATAGTAGGCCTGCTGTGTAGTTGATGCAGTTTCACTTTGGATCTGTGCCTTGCATAATTATAGCAATAGTAGCATTATGCCTACTGTCAGAGTATATTAATCCTTTCTTATACGGGAGTAGGAAGAGTACTTTTGAACAGCCTCTTTTAAGGTGATGTAAAATAAAGATCTGTAGTCATGTGATACTCTTTCTACTTTATCTTTTCCATTAGTGAAGTTGTAAATTAAATTTAAGACAGTTAAGTAGAAAAGAAATTATACAGAGGAACACAACTATGGTTTGTTTGGTTTTTTGTTTTTTGTTTTTTTTTGATGCCAAGATATGAGTGCTGAAAGTGACAAGATTAGTCAGTCATCAAGATAGATTTATCTAATCACTCACAAGTGATTATTTCTGATTAAGTTCAGTGTTCAGAAGCAGTTGCTTTGTAGGAATAAAGTCAGTGAGGTCAGTCAAACTGGAATCTAATCTAGAATTTACTACATAATAGTTAGACAACATCAAACAAATTATTTAACCTCAAGCTTCCCAAACTCATTATCTTAACTTGCCATTATTCTTTCAGCATAGTATATTTTGACTAATTTAATTTCTTTGAGATATATGTAAAGACTCAGTGTCCAAGTGATATTTTATATTTAATAAATTATAGTTACTATTATTGTCTACACAAACTATGCTTTCACATCTAGCATATAATAGAACTCTACAGCTAAGCCAAGAATAACAAGGACATTTTAGCTAAGGACATTTTAGCATCTTGGAGGCAATTTCCAGTGACTCACTCTGTATCCAAGCTCCTTTTTAGTTTATTCTTTCATCAAATTTCTGGCCCTCGGGTTATATTCTATTTTTCTGTTGCCATATTGCCTATTTCACTCACCTCTGATTATTCTCTTACTGGCTTGATTCCTAGCACTCACAAAAATTTATGGCTTAGAAATTCCTTTTTAAAATTCTAGTTAAAAATACCTTTCTTTCAATTCTCAGTATCAAATCTCTGCTTACCTAAAAGCTCTCCAGTGTCAAAGGTTTGCAAAAACCATCACAATGATTTACATTGGGTAAGAAATCGAATTCTGTTTTAGTTAGAATAGACACCTTCAAATGTATAATGGCTGTAAACAATAGAAACTTATTTTTTATTCACTATAACTTTTTTTCTAATAATAATTTTAAAAAGTTTCCCCTCCATGTAGTAATTCAGGAATGCAGCTTTGCTCCATCTTGTGGCTCCAGCATTCCTTATATTTTTATTGTCATTTGCATTAAGCCCTCCAAAAGGAAAGAGAATAGTGAGTTAGAAGAACACACATCACTTCAACTTTATTTCCCTTGGCTAGAATTCAATCACATAGACCTCCTTACTGCAGAGGACGCTGGGAAACATACTCTAGTTGTGTACCCATAAAGTAAAGGAGAACATGGATTTTAGTAAACAGAAACATTCTTTACCACAATCATTAAATCTAGCTTTTAATGAACTATCATCTGTTTATTTATCTCATCTATCAGTTTCCTTCTGCTCTAGACTTAGTACTTTCTTTGCCCTAAATATTTTATGGCATTGAACTTGCAGATTCCTCTTTCACAAAGTATTATATCTTTAGATTATTAATTCCTTTATCTTTCTGATCCTTTAGATCTCATTTCCAATGTCACCTCTGGAAGCGGTTTTTTTTAAAAACTTTCCATTCTAAATTCCAACCTATAGACATTTCCTTTCATAGTTCCTTGTTTAACTGCCCTGAGAACACTACCTTTCTGCAATGGCTTCTGAGGAAGATTACATGAAGTTAGGCCAAATTTCATAGGTTAAGGACACAGTCTTTCACAAAACTGCCATCCCTTCAGACACCAGTCTCAAGCTTGGGGGTTCCTAGGCCACCTGAAATTTTTATCAAACTATCTACCAGTTTGGGAGTTCTCATTACCTCCTCAGTTTTGATAATTCACTAGGACAAATCATAGAACTCAGAAAAATGCTATACTTACAATTACGGTTTTATTATAGCAAAAAGCATACAAATAAAGATTAGCCAAAAGAAGAGATACATGGGATGAGGTCTAGGAGGGTCTCAGAAGTACAGCTACTTGTTCCCTGACTCATGAAGTCAGGATGAGTCCCACTTCCCGCCTCCCTCTCATTAATGTGTATTACCAACCTGAGAAAGCACACTCAAGCTTTACTGGTTACTTTTGATTGGGGTTTTACTACATTTATAGGCAATTCATTGATTAAGTCATTGGCCCCATAGTTGAACTCAATCTCTAGCCTCTCAGTTTGACTGCTATTATTTGGCTCAAAACCCAATACTCTAATCACATGGCTAGTCTTTCTGGCATGGCCAGCCTTTATTTTGAGTCTTCTCATTAGTGTAAATTATCCAGGAGCCCACCATAAATCATCTTATGAGGGTAAATTATCAGGATCCACCATGAATAAAAGAGACACTCCCATCACTCAGGGAATTCCAACGGTTCAGACTACATCCTAGGAACTGAGGCAAAGGCCAGGCAAATTCTTTATTATACAACACTTTCTCTGCAATGATTTTGCACATTTATTTTTCAGTCTCTACTCTTCTTAAATATAAGTTCCATGAGGCCAAAAATCTGTTTGCCTTATTAGAAAGTACAGAAAAGTAATTTGTAAATAGGTAAGTATTTATGAAATGAAAAGCTGAACTATCAATTCTGGCCTGCACAGTTTAATAGAAAATTGCTGGCAACCAGTTAGTTCCTGAGGCAACTTTAAGCTATGGTATATGGGTCCCCAAAAAATAGCTTAATTGAAGTTTTATTTATGTAGCAAAATATGTTTTTACTCTTTGTTTTTTGGTATTGAATCTTAGAACTACTACTTATGCACTTCTTTGTGCTTCATTTTACAATTTCAATATAGTTATAATAACCCTAACTCTTCGTGAGGGTCAAATGAGATGTCTGAAAAGCTGTTTGAAGGGCACCTAATATATTAAAATCTTTAATAATCATCATTTATTATTGAGGATACTGTGATTTGATGTAGAAAGGTGTTGTCATTGAAATGGGAGAGTCACAGAAGTGAATCAAGCATCATTATTAACCTTACAGAGATTAGTACAGACCAGGCAAATTATTCATTAAATAACTTTTCTTTTCAAGAAGAAGCAGCCCTTGATTGATGTTATTTAACTAATTTGAAATTCACTATATTAGATGAGCTGTGGGATGATCAGATAGACTATCTCTTAGAACTATACAAAATATCTAGAGAAAGAGAAGATTCATATCAAAAAGATTATACCAGAATGTCCTCGAAGACAGAGAGTGTATATTAAGATTTGTCTCTCTCCCAGTGTCTTAACTGTCACCTGATAGTAAGATCTAACTAAATGAAATAAGTTTGTAGATTAGATAAATTTACTTAACTGATTAAGTAAATTTATATATGTGAAACGATGTGTATGTGTAAAACAAGTGTACTACATTTATTAGATTTATACATTTATGAAATTATGCCATAAAAATGGTTCCCAGTTAAAAAAAAATTGTCAGGGAATTCAGTGCTGGACCTTTTCATTTAAATATTCAACTGTTTGGGTGCTTAGGTGGCTCAGTCAGTTAAGCTCTTGATTTCACTTTAGGTCATGATCTCAGGGTCATGAGACTGAGCAGAGCATTGGGCTCATGCTCAGAGGGGAGGCTGCTTGAGATACTCTCTTGCTCTCCCTCTCCCTTGCTCATGTGTGTGTGCAACCATGCTCTCTCTCCTTCTCAAATAAATAAATAAATCTTTAAAAAAGAAATATTCAGGGGCACCTGGGTGGCTCAGTTGGTTAAGCGACTGCCTTCGGCTTAGGTCATGATCCTGGAGACCCAGGATAGAGTCCCATGTCTGGCTCCCGGCTCAGCGGGGAGTCTGCTTCTCTCTCTGACTCTTCCCCTTCTCGCGTTTCTCTCACTCTCAAATAAATAAATAAAATCTTTAAAAAAAAAAAAAAGAAATATTCAATTGTCGATTATGACTATACTAAACTTTAATGTATAAAATCAAAAGATGTACTAATAAAAAAGTAGTTTTTATTTTAGTGGTTTCAGGAAGACATTTTTAAGTATGCAGTTATTACTTTTATAACTAATCAGATTAAAAAGTTAAAAACAATAACTTTTGGGTTTATAGCAGATGAAATTAACTTAGAAATTTAATTTTATTTCTCATAAAATTAAAAGTGTTTGACCACATTTAGGAAAGTCATACATTTTCCTTCCTACACCAAGAATTTTATGTTGAATTTCCTTTCAAAACGAAGAGGCATTTTGGATGCTGTAAAGAGCTTCTGAAGACTTAATTGATGCAATAGATTATTTATTGAATGCCTAGTATGTGCCAGGCCCTTTCCTAGATTCTAAGATATAGTATCAGGTAATAGAGAAAGAAATTCCAGTCCTCATGGAGCTTTCATTCAAGTCATGATACTGCCTACTTTGGGGGAAGAAAAAGGTCTACAATTTGACAAAACAAACAGAAAGCTAGGTATCAATTTCACCTTATCATTCTATACTTAGTATTCCTTCAGTATTTGGGCACATATTTATTTTGTGCCTCCTAAGTGTGAGCTATGTGCTTGATCCTGAGGATAAAGTATTGAAAAGGGGATAAGTGACTTCTGTCATCATGAAGCAAAGAAAATACAGGACAGAATTTCAAGGATAACAGAATTTTTAAATGACTCTACAAATAATGGCTTGATTAAAATTTCTATGATGGTGATAAATACATTTTTATACTTTCTTAAATTTACCAGGGCCTACCTAAAGGAAGACCTTTCCCTCACTTAAAGAACTGAGTTTCCAAAATATTGCATTATTTACTCTAGTTAAAGATAGAAGCAAGTATAAAACACATCTCCTGAGACCACAGCCAAAATTCTCTCTACCTTAACACCTTCCTTTCAGTTCCTAATGAAAATAAGTTCCACAGTATGTTTGGAAAGATTCACACCATGAAATCTTGGTACCTGAAAAATGTTAACTAAAATTATTTAGCCTACTTTTCATACTGATTTTTCCTTTTTTTTTTTTTTTTTCTTTTGCAAATGTGTATTCTTTGGGACAAGAGTGGAAGAAAACTTAGTTCATGCCTTGCTCACTGAGGCTTCAAATTTAAAGATTCCATAAAGCAACAGAACCAAATCATTCTGCGCACCATTGTCAGAATCCAGCTTCAGTTGAGTGGATTAGAACTCTAAATGAGAAAGAAAATGTCCTTCTCTCAGCATCTTTCAGTCACACCTTTCATATTTTCAGTAATCAGAAAGACAAACAGGACTTTCTTGTTTTTTACTTCAAGTAATATTTTCAGATAAAATAGAGGACGTCCAGTTAAGTTTGAATTTCAGATAAAAAATAATGTTTCACAAAAGTATGTCCTATGATATTTTTATTTGCTAAAATTGTCAACCCTACTTTGAAAAGAAAGGAATTGCAGTTGTTCTAGTCAGTTAAAGATGTGGTTGAAAGAAAGATTTAAAGCAGAAAAAGAATTCGATAGCATTTTTCTGACATACTTGTACTGAGATTTTTTTAAAGGTGCAATAAAAGTATTAAAGTATGCGAATAGTTGTTGTACTTCTGACTGATGATTTCAGTACCAAGATATTCATTAAAGAGTGGTTCTGCTTCAGTAAGATGTGCTGCCCTTGAAGGTTTCTTCAAAATTCTCTCAATGACTATTGCTCTGCCTAGTATTGATTCTGTATCTGTATTATAGGGTGAATCAAGTGAAGCTGTTCTGTTCTACATACTTCGCATTTATATTCTATACAAACAAAACAAAACAAAAATTCCTATCCTTACTGTCACTTTCTCCTGAACTGAATTATAACAAGATAAAATAGTGAATGGTTTTACAGTGAATATTTTGTACAAAACCTTTGCTGAATTCCCTTGTTCTGTGGCCAATTTTGTCTATCAATAGCATAGTGATTTTTTTGGTGATTTTATTTATTTGAGAGAGAGAGAAGGAGAGAGAGAGAGAGCACAAGCAGGAAGAGAGGTGGAGAGAGAGGGAGAAGCAGAGTCCCAGCTGAGCAAGGAACCTGACGACTCCAGGACCCTGGAATCATGACTTAAGCAGAAGACAGATGCTTAACCACTTAACCAACTGAGCCACCCAGGTGCCCCAGCATAGTGATATTTTTATTACCACAGAGGAATATGCCCTATAGTACATTGAACCTACTAATTCAAAAATTAAAAGGAGGGAATGGCTGGGTGGCTTAGTAGATTAAACACATACCTTCTGCTCAAGTCATGATCCCAGGGCCCTGGGATTGAGTCCTATATATGGCTCTTTGCTAGAGGAAAATCTGTTTCTACCTCCCTCTGTCTGCCACTCGCCCTGCTTGTGCTCTCTCTCTCTCTGACAATAAATAAAATCTTTAAAAAAAATTAAAAGGAGAAAAGATGTAAAAATATAAACTAGGGGCGCCTGGGTGGCTCAGTCCTTAAGCGGCTGCCTTCGGCCCAGGTCAGATCCCAGGGGTCTGGGATTGAGCCCCACATCGGGCTCTCTGCTCAGCAGGAAGCCTGCTTCTCCCGCTACCATTCCCTCTGCTTGTGTTCCCTCTCTCGCTGTGTTTCTGTCAAATAAATAAAATCTTTAAAAATATATATATAAACTAGACCTGATTAAAAACCTTCAAAGTATAGGGATAGAAGGAACATTCCTCAACATCATAAAATCTATCTATGAAAAGCCCACAGCAAATATCATTCACGATGGGGAAAAGCTGACAGCTTTCCCTTTGAGATCGGGGACACAACGAGGATGCCCGCTCTCACCACTCTTGTTCAACATTGTACTAGAAGTCTTGGCAACAGCAATCAGACAGCAAAAAGAAATAAAAGGTATTCAAATTGACAATGAAGAAGTCAAACTCTCTCTCTTCGCAGATGACATGATACTATATGGAAAAGCCAAAAAACTCCACCCCCAAACTACTAGAACTCATACAGCAATTCAGTAATGTGGCAGGATACAAAATCAATGCACTGAAATCATTGTTGCTTTCCTATACACTAACAATGAAAATATGGAAAGGGAAATTGGAGAATCGATTCCATTTACTGTAGCACCAAGAACCTTAAGACACCTGGGAATAAACCCAACCAAAGAGGTAAAGGATCTGTACTCAAGGAACTACAGAACACTCATGAAAGAAATTGAAGAAGACACAAAAAGATGGAAAAATATTCCATGCTCATGGATCAGAAGAATAAACATTGTTAAAATGTCTATACTACCCGGAGCAATCTATACTTTCAATGCCATCCCAATCAAAATTCCACAGGTTTTTTTCAAAGGGCTGGAACAAACAATCCTAAAATTTGCATGGAACCAGAAAAGACTCCGAATTGCTAAGGAAATGTTGAAAAAGAAAAACAAAGCTGGGGGCATCACATTGCCTGATTTCAAGCTTTACTACAAAGCGGTGATCACCAAGACAGCATGGTACTGGCACAAAAACAAACACATAGACCAGTGGAACAGAATAGAGAGCCCAGATATGAATCCGCAACTCTATCGTCAAACAATCTTCAACAAAACAGAAAAAAATATCCAGTGGAAAAAAGACAATCTCTTCAATAAATGGTGCTAGGAAAATTGGACAGCTATATGTAGAAGAATGAAACTTGACCATTCTCTTACACCATACACGAAGATAAACCCAAAATGTATAAAAGACCTCAACGTGAGACAGGAATCTATCAAAACTCTAGAGAAGAACACAGGCAGTAATTTCTTCGACATTAGCCACTGCAACTTCTTTCAGGACATGTCTCCAAAGGCAAAGGACACAAAAGCAAAAATAAACTTTTGGGACTTCATCAAGATAAAAAGCTTCTGCACAGTGAAGGAAATAGTCAACGAAACAAATAGGCAACCCACGGAATGGGAGAAGATATTCGCAAATGACACTACAGACAAGGGTCTGATATCTAAGATCTACAAAGAACTCCTCAAACTCAACATCACAAAACAGATAATCACATCAAAAAATGGGCAGAAGACATGAACAGACACTTCTCCAAAGAAGACATACAAATGGCTAACAGACACATGAAAAAATGTTCATCATCTTTAGCCATCAAGGAGATTCAAATCAAAACCACACTGAGATACCACCTTACACCAGTTAGAATGGCCAAAATCAACAAGACAGTAAACAGCAAATGTTGGAGAGGGTGTGGAGAAAGGGGAACCCTCTTACACTGTTGGTGAGGATGGAAGTTGGTGCAGCCACTTTGGAAAACAGTGTGGAGATTCCTCAATAAATTAAAAATAAAGCTACCCTATGACCCTGTAATTGCACTACTGGGTATTTACCCCAAAGAAGCAGATGTAGGACAAAGAAGGGCCACATGTATCCCAATGTTCATAACAGCAATGGTCACAACCACCAAACTGTGGAAAGAACCAAGATGCCCTTCAACAGATGAATGGATAAAGAAGATATGGTCCATATATACAATGGAATATTATGCCTCCATCAGAAAGGATGAATACCCAACTTTTGTATCAACATGGACAGGACTGGAAGAGATTATGTGGAGTGAAGTAAGTCAAGCAGACAGAGTCAATTATCTTATGATCTCACTTACATGTGGAGCATAAGGGAAAAAATGAAGGGCATTGTGAGAAGGAACGGAAGGGTGAATGGCGGGAAAATGGAGGGGAAGAAGAACTATGAGAGACTGTGGACTCTGAGCAACAAACTGAGGGTTTTGGAGGGGAGGGAGTGGGGGGTTGGGCGAGCCTGGTGGTGGGTATTGAGGAGGGCACGTATTGCATGGAGCATTGGGTGTGGTGCATGAACAATTAATCTTATAACACTGAAAAAATAAAATAAACATATTTGGGGGAAAATAAAAGCTATTTTCAATTAAAAAAATATAAACTAGAAATTATACAATCAGATGCATATGTTAATCAAAAGCATATACCTGGGGTGCCTGGGTGGCTCAGTCGTTAAGCGGCTGCCTTCGGCCCAGGTCAGATCCCAGGGGCCTGGGATCAAGCCCCGCATCGGGCTCCCTGCTCGGCAGGAAGCCTGCTTCTCCCGCTACCATTCCCTCTGCTTGTGTTCCCTCTCTCGCTGTGTTTCTCTCTGTCGAATAAAAAAATAAAATCTTTAAAAAAAAAAAAAAGCATATACCTGAAGAGATCAAAAGGTCAGCAATCTTGTTAATCAAATCCTTATTGATTTTCATAGTAAATGAACCTATATTTTCAAGTAAAAATCAATACTGATAGGAGTTGCTTCTTTAAATGACCATTTTCTGTTACATAATTCCAGTTAATACCTAGTTTTCTCAAATTAAAATGCTCTAATTTTATTGATGAACTATAATAGTGAATGTTTTCCTGTACTTTCTTTAAAAAATCAAAATTAAGGGGCGCCTGGGTGGCTCAGTGGTTTAAGCCTCTGCCTTCAGCTCAGGTCATGATCTCAGGGTCCTGGGATCGAGCCCCGCATCGGGCTCTCTGCTTGGAGGGGAGCCTGCTTCCTCCTCTCTCTCTGCCTGCCTCTCTGCCTATTTGTGATCTCTCTCTCTCTCTCTGTCAAATACATAAATAAATAAATAAAATCTTTTAAAAAATCAAAATTAAGCTGCAATTCCACTAGAAAGTATAATTTTAAAGTTGTATCTTCATTTAAAAACCCCCACATTGTTATAAAATTGAAAAGGATGCTGCTATGCTCAAAAAAAGGTAATATTTGTAAAATATTACAAAACTAAAAGAAAATGGATTTTTAGGAATCTCTTTTTAAAAATCTTGACCATAGCTGCTAGATATTGATACTTATCTTCATGAAGATAAGAGCTGATTATAGAGGAGAATCCCATACCCTTAATTGACATCAAACAAAAAGATCCGAAATGGAAGTCACATAGAAGAATCACCAGCGAGGGGCGCCTGGGTGGCTTAGTGGGTTAAAGCCTCTGCCTTCGGCTGGGGTCATGATCTCAGGGCTCTGGTCATGATCTCAGGGTCATGATCTCAGGGTCCTGGGATGGAGCCCCGCATCGGACTCTTTGCTCAGCAGGGAGCCTGCTTCCCCCTCTCTCTCTGCCTGCTTTTGCCTACTTGTAATCTCTCTCTCTGTGTCAAATAAATAATAAATAGAAATCTTTAAAAAAAAAAAAAAGAAGAAGAAGAATCAGTGGCGAGATTGATTAAGTAATCAAAGATCAAGACTCTTGCCATTTTAAACACTGGTCTTCAGTCTAAGAAAAAGGAAACCTGCAGAGAGCAGGGAATATAAACCTAAAATCATTCATTGGCTGAATTAGATTAAGAATGTAGCATTTACACAATTGAAAATTTTCCAATTTCATTCTATATCAGTGGTGAAAATCTTGACGCCTCTCTCTGAAGAGTATTCTAACCCATTATAAATTATTGGTCAAACAGGTGTAAGTTGCCTGTCAGAGCATCGTAAGCAGTGCTTCTATCTTAGCTTAGAAATCTCTAAAGGGAATAAATATTTCAAGTTTATTCCAGTCTAACTCTTGAGCTGTTCTGGCTTGGAGAAAAGGAATACCTTGTAAAGTGAATAAACAAAATACATCTAGAAGATGGGACAATCCAAAACCTCTAGGTCAAAAACATATTTTATTTGTCTATCTAGTTGATAGGCATATAATTTATACCCAATTCAATATAGAATTTTCAAAAGTATTTTCTTTTTCGGAAGTATTCAACTGAACAAAGAGCCAATGGGTGTCAGGGAGGAAGCAGAGATGAAACAAGGCATTATTTACTGAAATTGTGCTCCATTTGATTTGACTGGGGAGAGATCAGATATTGTTTCTTACACAGAATAATGTGCATGACAGAGAAACTATAAGTTTTAGCATGTAGTTATAGAAATAGCCCTGAAATGAATGGATATTTTAATTTATTTCAACAAAATTTTCTAAATTGGTTAGATATCAAACACTGTATTCAGAACCACAATGACCCCAAACAGGATAATTCATGGAAACTATTCACAGAAAAATTTTAGTAATACATATATAAAACAATGTGCAGTTTCTATAATACACTAGAAAACCTACTCTAGGGCATTTACAGAAAAACATTCATCTGGGCAACCATTCCTTTCTCCACAGTGCCTAGTATGTTTCCTGGAAAATTCAATAAATAATTGTCTATTGAATGCATAAATGAGTTGTGAAATATCAGAACAGAGAGTAATTAATTCTGCATGAGGAAATCTGGAAAGGTTTCAAAGAGAAGCTAACATTTGAATTGGGTCTTGAAAGATAAATGAAATATTAATAAGCAGTTAGAAACAGCAGAGCATCCAAGCCAGAAGCAACGACATCCAAAATAGGTGCAGTTTTTTGTTATATTCAGAAATAGTATTTAGTTTGGTTTTGTTGAGCTATAAAAGTTGTATGTAGAACTTAAGAGGTCCATGATAGAAAATGGTGTGAAAATGTAAATTGAAGTCAGATAATAACTAATGATCTGAATTCAAGTCAGTTTACTATAACAATGTAAATTCATGCAATTTATTTTAACAGTTCTGGGCTTAAATGCCTGATAGCTTTTTTTTTAATTTTGAAGTATGTTCATTCATTTAACATGTATTAATCAAGTTTACCATCAAGATGTCACTGGTCTAATCACTGGAGCACAACCTCAAACAGAAGACAAAAGTCCATTCCTATATGGAAAGTATAGCCTATTAAAGATTATAGATGGTTAGAGAGCCCAAAAAAAAGCAAGTGTTCCAAAAATATGCAATATTTATTTATTTAGAAATATTTATTAAACACCCCTGTATACCAATCACCATTTGTAACATATACACACACATAAAATCCTTGCACTCTAGATTTATGTTAGATTTAAAAAAAATGTTAAGATTAAAAAGAAAAATCTGAGGCTAAACAATTACTGAAGCCAGTTTTATTTTATTTGTCCCCCACCCTGAACCCAGTTTTAGAGAGTTAGGTATTTTTAATAAAACCATAGAAAGACTTCTAAGAAAATAAGATATTTGAGAAGACACCTTAAAAAATGGGAAAGGTAAGTCAAAATAACATTGTGGGAGAAACCCAAAATTGAATATCTTTGTTGTGGTCCAAAAACATCTGTGAATAATGTAGTTGGAGTAAGTCAAATGAGGAAGAAAATCAGAAGCTAATATTAGAGAATTATCTGGAGCCAGGATTATGAGTTCTTCATTAGCCAATAATGTGAGAACATATTGGAGGGTTTTGAGCACAGAAGTTACTGGATCTGATTTATTATTTTACATAACCCAGTTGCTGTGTTGAAACTAGAGCAAAGTGTAGATATAAAGAAAGGAGTTATGTGTGATTATAATAATTGTGGTAGGACACGATGGTGGCTTGATCTCATTTTATATGATTTATAGAGGTACAGTCAGTGGGATTTGTTGATAAATTGAACGTGAAGAATGAGAAAATTGGAACATCAAGAGATGCATTTGATATGGTACATCAAATATGATCTAAGCAAATGGAAAGACAGAGTTGCCATACACTCAGGAATGAGCATCTTTGTGAAGGAAAGAACAGAAATTCAGTATCATATATATTAACATTGGGGATACCTAGTGTTATATTCAAGCAAATGATGTTAAATAGGCAGTTGAAATATTTAAATATGGAGTTCAGGAGAGTGGACGAAGCTGTAAATGTGAATTTGAAGCAATCAGTCTTTGGATGGCATTTAAATATACATTCTGAGTAAGGTCAAAACAGATTGTTGATAAAAAAGAAAAGTACAAGGATTGAACCAAATAGTATTGCAGTACTTAGAATTTGGCAAATGAAGGAGGAAATTGCAAAGAACAAATAACTAGTAATATAGGAGTATCAAGTGAGGTTGATATTCTGTATTCAAGTGATAGAAGAATTCCAAGTAGTTGTATGGTTAGCACTGTCACAGGCTGCTGAGTGGTCAAACAAGTTGTGAGACGAGAATTGACCTTGGGTTTCCACAATGTAGAGATCGCTAGTCACGTTTGTCAGAGTGGTTTCAGTGGAATGATAGTGACAAAAAATATATTGAAGTGGGTAATATAAGAATGGGAAGAGATGAAATGGAGCCATTGAAACTCTCTAGAGGAGTTTTGAGAATTGGGATGTTAGATAGAGGAAGTGTGGGGTTAAGGGAGAAATATTTTAAGAGACCTAACATAATACACTTGCATTCTGACGGAAGAGAGCAGAGAGGGGAAATTGATGACACAAAAGAGAAAGTGAAGAAAATCAGAAGTGATACCCTCAAGGAGATGACAGGAGATGAGATGGACAAGTGGAAGAGTCAGCCCGAGTACAAGAATGGTTCATCCATCATAATTAAACGGAAGGGAAAATTTGTAGGTATAGACTCAGGTGACAGGAGTTTTAGAAATTCTCTTCTAATTGCCTCTCTTATCTCAGTTATTGAGAAGCAAAGTTATCAGCTGAGAGTGTGGAGAGGAAAGAGTTGTGAAATAGTCATGAAAAAAGTAGGAGTAAATTGACTAGGGAAATATGGTAAACTTGCCTGGGAGTGCTAACGGCCCGCTGGAGATTCCCGGTCATGAATTTAAAGTGAGATCAGCCGGCATGGTTTTCTATTTTTCTGTGGATACAGTAGTGAGCTGCTGTCACGGAATTGAGTAGGTGGCAAAATGAACTAAAGAAGTATTGCAGTTGTTATAACGGTTATTGAGGTTGCTACAGTATTCAAATAACCAAATATACATGAAAGAACTTTGAAAGCTCTAAAGTACCATGAACGCATACTTCATCACTGGGGTCCAATACTATAAGTTCCCATGAAGTAGCTTTGTTTTATGAATGAAAGTCAGACTCCCAATTACTGGTGCCAGTCTTTAAAGTAGATCAAAGGTGCCTAGTAGCCTCACAAGTCTTGAAGCCTGTACCTGACAGATCATAAAGTAAATTAAATTTCACATTACACCATAAAAAGAATTAAAAGGACCTGGCTAAGAACATACATCTATGACTGAGCCAAGGGCTGTAGCATTTTCATTTTTCAGGATGCTTGCAAACTCCCTTGAAGCCAGTATTATTGTGAGATTCTAACAGACAGATTTTGCTTTAGGATTTAAAATGTCCATGCTTTCTCTTATATGTCATGTTAATAAGTTTCCTTCCATGAAAAAAAAAAAAGATGCTTTGCCAGTTATTTCCCTGAAGATTCCTCTGTGAAACAAGTGTTCCACTCCAAGAAATTCTTTTCATATTGCAAGATTAGATCAATTTCATTCATTACCATCACCCTTGGCAATCCCTGTAGGACTTTTTCAGAATAATTGAGTAATTCAACAAATTCAACAATGGCTTCAGCTTTCCCATAACTGAAGAATGGTTCTTTAGAATCTTCATTTTCCATTCAAAGTTTTGGAAAAGGAATTGCAATTTTAAAGGCAAGAAAGTCTATACATTTGACCAAATGGATTTTCAATATTTGGCTTGAAAATAAGGTCTTTCCAAGCAAGGTAACATTTTCTATTCCTTTCCAATCATTTTACTTTTAAACTTCCTACACTGCCTCTTCATTTCATATATAACTTTACATTTAGACACACATTCTTTCTCAGATAATTATGTTCATTTATTTTATGACTACATTAAAACATATTTAGTTGCTAAAATATTTTTATAATATTTGATTATTAAATTGTTAATATTGGATTGATAAAAATATCAATATGATGAAAATGGTCATGATCAAGAAAATTCTTAAAATTGCTTTAGCTAAAATGCACCATTTTATTTTATTTATATAGTTTACTCAAAACATAAATTCCTAAGATCAATCAACAAGAGTTAAAAAAAAAAAAGAAAAAGAAAACTAATTACTAATACTTATGTGCTTATAATAGGAGCAGAACAATTCGTCAAATATGTCATGATTACAAACTTAGCATTATATACAAGGTACAATAAATAACTGAGAAAATAATTTGGTTTAGCCCAAATCTCAATAATTATGGATGTAATTCTGGTTATTTAAGTAGTATAATTAGAATTTTCAATAGAAATATTGTACTGTAATTTTATAATCCACCAGGGAAAAATATGATAAAATTGCATTCAAATGGATAAAAAAAAATAAATGGAAAGAAGAATTTTTCTTCTCAACTTATCAAATATATTTGATATAAAAAATCTTAGGGGCATCTGGGTGGTGCTGTTGGTTGAGTGCTGACTCTTGGTTTCACCTCAGGTCCTGATCTCAGGATCATGGGATGAAGACACATTGACCTCTGGGCTCATGATGGAATCTGCTTGAGATTCTCTCTCCCTCTCCCTCTACCCCTTCCACTCATGCACTCTCCTTCTCTCTCAAATAAACTAATCTCTAAAAAATATCTTAAATTGTTAAACAGTAAGAGCAGGGCATCATTATACTTATTTGAAAATGCTACAAGGGGGGCACCTGGGTGGCTCAGTGGATTAAAGCCTCAGCCTTCAGCTCAGGTCATGATCTCAGGGTCCTGGGATCGAGCCCCGCATCAGGCTCTTTGCTCACCAGGGAGCCTGCTTCTCCCTCTCTCTTTCTGCCGCTCTGCCTACTTGTGATCTCTCTCTCTCTCTCTCTCTGTCAAAAAAATAAATAAATCTTTAAAAATAGTTACAAGGGATTACAAACCTAGAAAGACCTCATATAGTTCTTCCCCTTTTTTATGGAAATGAAAGAATTCTAGTCCAGAAAATTTCCTATGTTATAGAACTCTACCAAGTCCTTCAAATCTACTTTCTCCATGTTTAATAAGTAATCACATTTAAAAAAATTAAAACAATACAAAATATAGGCATATCTAGGGTTGAGGCAAGATGACAGGTACAAATCCTCTGAGGATGGAAAAGAATTATAGGATCATACATTGGACAACACCCACATTGGCAAAAGAAAGATACTTAGTATCTTTCCTAAGTATCATGGGGGCAGGGAGGGGGAATAAGGACATTCTCAGATAAAGGAAAAAAAAACAAAAACGAAAAAAGACTTCTTGCTTAGCAAACCTACCCTTTAAAAGATGGCTAAAGGGAATTCTCAAACTAGAAAAGAAATAAGAGCAAAGGAAGACCTGAAACATCAAAAAGGGAAAAAAGTATTAAAATTTTTAAAAAGAAAGGTAAATATAGACTACTTACTTCTCATGAGTCTCTTAAATTATATTTGATGATTGAAGCAAAGTTATAATATCATCTCATGCAGTGCTAAAGGTATGCAGAAGAAATTCCTAAGACAATTATATCCCCAAGATAGGGAGGGTAATGGGACCTAAATGGAAGTAAGTTTTTTACATTTCACTTCAAGGCCATATAAAACATCAATATCAGTCAACTCTGATAAGTTATGTATGTAACCACTATAGCAAGCACTAAGAAAACTGTGCAAAGTGATATACTTGAACACACTAAAAATAAAAGAAAATCTGAAAAGGTAAGAAAAGATCTGAAGATGCTGTTATGAGTATCATAAAAAATATACAGCCCTAGAAAACGTGGTCATTACAGATCTTCCTGATTGTCATTGTGAAGAAGCCATTTCTGTGTCCTGGGTAAAATGTATCCCTTTGAAACAAGCTAGTCATATTACACTGCTCTTTTCAAATGGAATCTGCTGGTTTTACAGCCATAAAATATTTCTCAGGTTATTATGAATAAGATTTGTTTTGACCCCTTATATGTAATTTCAGGATCCACAAGAGTTCATGAGAGATGGCAGAAAAAAATGCTTAAAAATTCTAGTTAAGTCTATACACTGGCCCCAAAACCTTATTTTCTCTATACTATAGGTGAGGAAGTAATTTTATGAGCTAATGAATATGTTCTTGTGAGGAGTAAATGACACACAACTGTATTTTAGACCACACCTTTTTCAGAAGTTGAGTATTCCCTAGATAAATACAAGCTTACATCAATATTTGTTTTTCACATTCAGTAGCCTCCTTCTTTTCTAAATGAGTGTTTGCTGATGTCTCCCATATTTAGGAAACTAAATTTATCACCACTGATAAAGCATGAGATTGGCAAACATTTTACGGTCAGTTAATAACTAATTTAGACTTTGTGGGCTATCTGGTCTCTGGAAAATACTTAATTCTGCTGTGTAATAAGAAAGCAGTCATGGGCAATATGTAAACCAATGGGCATGATAAGATTTCAAAAAAAAATTTTATTTACAAACACAGGTGGCGGGACAAATTTGCCTTACAAGTCATAGTTTGCCAACTCTGAGAAGGAGACTTAGAAACTTTATCAGAAGTGGTCTGCTTATTCCATTGTTTTGATTAATAGCCAATGCTTGGAAAAATGGAAATTTTATTAAGCATGCATAGCGTGATGCCAGTATCTCAGTCAGTCTTTCCTATGAAGTGAATGCCTTTGTTTCAGTTATGCCTAGTTTGAAAGCTTCACGTGGCTTTCTCTTATAGTGTGAACTATCAAATATTTATTATTTATTTAATAAATACAATCTTATGACAAAAGAATGTATGCATTACTCAAACTCATAATAAATCATTTTAGTCTCACTTGTTTAATGTTTTTAAAAAGAAATGTAGAGTTTAAAATCTAACTAAGCTTTATCTTTATAGAAATTAAAAGTAAAACAGAGAAAAATTAGGTAACTTATACAGTAAATTGGTAAATTCGTGTCACAGATAAGAAATAGCACTGAGGTCTGGCCAAAAGACTAGTCTTATCTTGTTATTTTGAAGTTAAAAAATATAAATATTCATGTCCAACAATTTTTTTTAAAGATTTTATTTATTTGATAGAGAGAGATCACAAGCAGGCAGAGAGGCAGGCAGAGAGAAAGGGAGAAGCAGGCTCCCCGCTGAGCAGAGAGCCCGATGCGGGGCTCGATCCCAGGACCCTGAGATCATGACCTGAGCTGAAGGCAGAGGCTTTAATCCACTGAGCCACCCAGGCGCCCCTCCAACAATTTTCAACTGAGATACAAAAGGCAATTCAAGGAAAAAAGGCAGCCTTTTCAATAAATGTTCTTGGAGCAATTGGATATCCAAAGACAAACAAAACAAAACAAAAATAAAAATAAAAACCCACCTCAATCTAAACTTTTTACTTTATATAAAAATTAATTCAAACAGGATCACTGACTAAAATGTAAGCCCACAACACTTTTAAGGGGGAAAAAAAAAACAGAAGAAAATCTTTCTCATCTAGGACTTGGGCAGAGCATTCTTATAATTGACCAAAAGAAAAATCCATAGAAGAGAAAATTGAAAGTTGGACTTTATCAAAATTTACAACTTTTGCTTTGTGAAATACCTTGTGAAAAGGAAGAGAAAACAAGCAACAAGCAACACACAGTGAGAACATATTTGCAAACCACATATCTGATAGAGGACTAATATCTAGAAAATATAAAGAACTCTCTGAGGTCTACAGTAAAAAAACCAAAAAAATCAACTGGAAAATGAGCAAAAGACAGAGATATCTCACCAAACACAATACACAGCAAGCAAGTAAGCACATAAAAAGTGTTCCACATTGTTAGGCATTAAGGAAATATAAATTAAAACAACACTATATCACTAGATATGTTAAATGGCTAAAATTTGAAGAAAAATAATAATGATGACACAAAATGCTTGTGAAACTATAGATTGTGAAAGGGTAAATGTTTTTCACTCTGGACAATAGCTTGAAAGTTTCTTGTAAAATTAAGCATATAATTACTATTAAGACTCAGCAGTTATTGTCTTAGACATTTATTCCAGAGAAATTAAAACTTATATTCACAATACATGTTTGTTCATCTTCAGAGCAGCTTTCTTTTAATGGCCCCAAACTGGAAACAGCCCAGATGTCCTCCAACTGGTGAATGTTTAAGCAAACTGTGGTACATTCTTACCATTTTAGCACTAAAAAGGAAGGAACTATTGGTACATGCTACAATTTAGATGAATTCCAGGGAATTCTGCTGACTGAAGAAAGCTAATACCAAAAGATTATATACTATATGATTCCATTTATATAACATTCTTGAAATTAACAAATCATAGAAATGAAGAACAGATTATTAGTTGTCAGTAGGATTATGGTTGGAGTTTGGGGGTGAGAGGATGGACAGACAACAGGGCAACATGAAGTTTCCATGATGTAATGGAATTATGCTGTATCTTGAATGTGGTGGTGGATACACAAATAGATACATGCAAAAATTTGTGTAGTCCAAAATACACACACACATACACACACAGATGAGTTTATGAAAAACTGGGGAAATCAAAATAAGATAGTGGCTATGACAGTATCAGTTTCTTGGCTGGGATATTATATTGTGGTTTTGAGAGATGGTATAATGTGAAACTGGATCAAGGGTACATAGGATCTGTCTATATTATTTCTGACAAGTGCATCTATAATTCTGACAAGTGAATCTACAATTATCTAAAAGAAAATTAAGAGTAAAATGTGTGTATTTTGTGTATTGTGTATATATGTTTCATTTTATTTACTTCAAAATTAATTTTCCCACTTAAAGATCTCTAAAGTGAGGATTTCTTTTTAAAACAATGACTGTATGTTTTTATTTGGTACTGTTTTCTTTTTTAATTGCACATAAAGATGTATTCACTTTTATGGCATCTTAGATTCAACGAAATACACTACTATTCTTTTAGAATATAATCTTAAAATCATGTATATTCAGCAGTAAGTAGAAAAATGCCATCAATCACTCCTACATCACCAGGGACACATATTTGTCCATACACATATTTTCAGATTCTCAATTAAAGTTTTGAATTATTAATATATTTCTGAAAGACATTCACATCAGATCTACTGAATTTAAAGTAGACCTAGACAATTGGTAACGTGAGTTTACTCAATGCATTTCAATAAGTTCTACATTTTCACATAACCTCGGGGAAGACCAAGGGAGCACTTGATTAATAAAAACCCCCTTCTCCCATGTCAGATAGCCTTTCTAGCTCTGAGTCTGACAAGAAATAATAATTTGAGCATAAGGACTCCCGAGGATTTTATCTATGAAGCCTATGCCTCAGTTTTCAAAAGGTCAGGAAAGGACATCATTGTGTTCAGCCTTGTATTCCCCATCTCCATCACAATGCCTTTTTAAAGAATGTATAAATAAATGTCTAAATACAGTTGGAATATTGAATATAAATCTCCAAATTATAAGGCTCATTTCAGAACATTCACTCCCAAAGCTTTTCTATTTTGTTTCAAGAAATATTCCACAAAAAGGACCAAGAATTGTATAAAGATTTTCTAAGAGACAGTAGATTTTATTTTACCTTAATCTTACCACTGTTTTTGGTAACAGAGTTGTTCGGAAGCAATTACAATTCTCTGTAAATTCCAGAATGGAGAAGCTAATCATGTGGAGATAATCTTTTTGGAAAAATCCTTCTTATTGGTCTGAGAAAATGGGCAATTTTTCTGTGAATTAAGGTTTGACTAGGTTAGAGACCAACCCTAGGGTAAATCAAAGCTGTAATTCTTTTCTCTAAGAATTCAATCATGTCAGCCAACCATCGTTTCCACTGGTTTGGATTTTGGTACCATACATTATTTAAAAAGAAACTATATTAGTAAGTTTTTATATGATACTTTAATTCAAACTGAGGCCATATTTTCTAGCAAATGATCTTTGTATTGAAAGGGGCATGTAGGGGTGCCTGGATGGCTCAGCTGGTTTAGCATCTGCCTTTGACTGGGGTCATGAACTCAAGGTCCTGGGATTGAACCCTGCATTGGGCTCCCTGCTCAGCCAGGGAGTCTGCTTTTCTTTCTTTCCACTCCTGTTCTCTCTCTCTCACTGTCTCTCTCAAATAAATAAAATCTAAGAAAGAGAGAGAGAGAGGAAGAAAGAAAGAAAAAAAGAAAGAGAGAGAGAGAAAGAAAGAAAGAAATAGAGAGAGAGGGAGAGAGGGAGGGATTGAGGAGGAAAGAAAGAAAGAGAAGGAAAGGGGAATGTATTATTTCCTTGTTCTATCATGGCATATAACATTTAATCTAATTTTAATGTTCATCTCTGACATATATGAACTCAGCAAACTGATTTTTTGCATTCTCATTTTTACATTTTAGAAATGAGGTACATGCCAAGGAATTTTTGAGGAAATATGCAAGAAATAACATACTTTAGATATAATGTATTCTAAATAATGTTAAATAGGAATTCTTAAGATGTAGTTACAAATCCTTGTTTTCTTTCTTCAGAATACAGACCGTGTATAATACTTCCGATTGTGAGTTCCAAAATTCTTATTCTACCCACCATGATCTATTACCTATTATTCTGATCTCTCTCATTCTCTCACTCCCTCTTTATTCTTCTTAAAATATCTGGTCTCTTACTTTTCCTTATTTTCCTTCTCAATTTTCTTCTGAACCTTTTTTTTTTTTTTTGGTCTTATTTAATGTAGAGTCGACCACCAATCATGTCAACCATGACTTTTCAGTGCCCTAAATGTTTCTATCTATTATAACCAATTTAGAATGAAATCCCTTTTACCCACCATAGTCTGAGACTAATTTTATAGCTACAAAAATAGAGCTTTGTCTGAAATGATAAGGCCTTACACGAGGAATATAGACTCACTAAGTGTAAAGAAAATAAGGTAAGCATAAATGTCATGCCTTCCATTGTCTGGAAACCTATAAGAAAAGAAGTTGGAAGATTCTTAGCAGAGGAGTAAGAAAGAATTATTGCTTTCATAAATAGCAGAATAAATTCACAGTGATAATGGAAAAGGATACTTCCTGTAGATTGTGGGAGGTCTCTAGAGGACTTGGTCTCCTTATTCACCAAAGGTAGATGAGATATACTGTATTCAGTATAGACAAAAAGGTACTTTTCAAATGAATTGTGGGTGTGAACATTTGTACATAATGTGAAAAAAAAATTTCAAAGTTGTACCACCAAAGGCGCCAATAACATAGGTTAAGAGGTAAAACAAACTTTTAGAATTCCAAATATTGAAAAAGAAGTACAATGAAAATGCTACTCAACTTTCAGGAGTAGTGTATTTCTCAATGTTCTTTCCAGATATGGCCAAAGAAAGTCCTTGGTCTGAATACTTTTGTCCCCTTAAAGTTTATACGTTGAGATTCTAAATCCCTAGGAGATGGTTTTCGGAGGTGAGGCCTTTAGGAGGTGCTTAAGTTGTGAGGGCATAGCCCTCATAAATGGGATTAGTATTCTTAAAAAAAAAAAAAAAAAAGGCTTCAGAAAGGTCCCTAGCCTTTCTATCACATGAGGATTTAGCAGAAAAGCTCTGGCTATGAAGAAGAAGAAAGCCTTCTCCAAAAAGCAACTATTCTGGCACCTTGATCTTCAACTTCTCAGCCCCCAGAACTATGAGCAGTAAATTTCTGTCATTCTGTCATTTATCTCAAACGACCTAGTTTGAGGTATTTTACTATAGCAGACAGAAAGAAATAAGACAATCCTTACAGATGGGGAATCCGATAACCATGGAGAAACTACTCCTAAGGAATAGAATTGAGGCCTAATTTAGGAATATCCCCTTACCATCAGGGTAAGGAGCTTTTACTACTTGACCAGAGAATTTCAGAATTACTATCAATAAGCAACTGCTTTGTGCCTCCCATTCTTCCCCTTAATGCACTAGACACTGGAGTATGCATTGCACTTATTATGTACCTGTTTCCCACTATGTATTATGTAAGTGAGAGAAAGGTAATTTTAATTTTTTTTTTAACTTTAATTGAGTGATGTCTGATGGAAAAGAAGCCACATCTAATTTGATATAAAGAGTAACATGAGATCCTAGGTTTGGAGCCTAATGCCATGATTGGATAAGACTCTGGGGTGTTTTCCTTAGCAAAATGTGAATCTGCATGCAGTAAGTAAGTAAATATTTGTGTAGAACAGAGAGGATTACCATGGTTTCTATTATTATTTCTAACCATTTGTTCTCTCTTCCTGTAAGAGGATTAGATATCCTTGTCAATGCTATGTGTTCAGCAGTAACTTTTTTGTGGCAAGAGTATACTTTCCCAGCCCATAGATATTGGGTTTAGCAGTCTGACTTCCTTTGTCTGTGGCATACAAAATACCTTTTTGTGTGCCAAATCCAAGCCTATCATTACAAACATCTCATTTGAGATAAATTCAAACTACCCATTAAAATTAAATTACCTCAGTCTGCTTTTTATTTAAAGTCTTCAAGCTTCAATTTAAAGGACATTCTGGAGAAAAATTCATTTAACATGTAGTAATTTCTTGAGGGATTTTGAAGTCCTTTTGATAATTGACCTAATAGATAATAACAAACTAACTATCTTTTTTCCTTTTTAAAATCATTTTCATGTGCTCA